>OX451738.1:1599653176-1600223176 GCA_948472305.1 Vicia faba
CTTGCCCCTACACGTACCCAACTCCAGGGTATGTCGTTAGGTTCAAGTGAAGGTTTTAAAGAGTACGCTCAGAAGTGGAGGGATCTGGCTGGCAGGGTGCAGCCTCCGTTGACTGATCGGGAGTTGGTAGACATGTTCTTGGGGACCCTATCTGGGCCATTTTTCAACCATCTTATCGGGAATTCATCTGCAGGGTTCACTGATCTGATTCTGACTGGAGAGAGAATTGAGGTTGGGTTGAAGTCTGGTAAGATTCCGAAGGGTGTATCATCTAGTTCTGAGAAGAAACCCTTCAAGAAGGAGGCTAGTGTTGTATATGGCTCTAGAAGACAAGAAAAATCTGAGCGCCGCCAATCTGTCAGTGCGGTAATGATTGCTAAACCTGCTGCCGCTCCTCGGCCAACCAATCCTCAAAGGGCTGAAAGACCCCGGAGAGAGTTTACCCGTTTGAGCATGACCTTATCGCAGATCTTGCCACAGTTGCTATCCACCAATCTAGTGACTGTTAGAGAGGCACCCAAAGGTGTGAACACTGCCTCCCCCAAATACAACCCAAATGCCCGCTGTGCGTACCATTCTGATGGCCCGGGGCATTCCACTGATGACTGTTGGGCATTAAGGAGCAAGCTGCAGGACCTTATTGACGCCAAGGAGGTACAATTCGAGGCATCTGAGAAGCCTAATATGGTGACAGCTCCTCTGCCTGCTCATGGAGTGAATGTTGTCGGGGACGAAGACGAAGTGGATGAAGCTGAGTTTGATAGCTGGATTTACCCGGCAACCGACAGTGGACCTAGCAATTGGAGTGCGAAGGACAATCTACCTGTTTCTCTTGTTACTAAGTAATGAATTCCTATGTTTTTGGCATTTGTAATAAACAATAAAGTGAACTTTATGGCCCGGTGTCTTACCCGAGGCACCGTGGCTTCATTTGTGAGGGCATATAAATTGTCATTTCATATATCATAAATGAAAATCTTGGACGTTTTCTCGCATTTCAAATCTTATGCTCCTTTTCTATCTTTTCTTCCTTTATACATATTTCAAAACAGCTGTATTTACACACACACTCACTCATACAGGTTTCAATCCACTCTGGATCTCACTGGTAACGACTCTGCTACTGGAAATTATGACTTCGAAAATCCGATCAACTTAGCCGAAGACGAAGGTGAAGATGATTGCGAAGTGCCTGGCGAGCTTGCAAGACTGTTACTTCAGGAAGAGAGGGCAATTCAACCACATGAAGAGCCAGTGGAAATAATAAACTTGGGTACTGAGGCAGACAGGAAAGAGGTAAAGATTGGTGCCAACCTAGAGCTCAGCGTGAAGCAACGGTTGACTCAGATGCTACATGATTATATGGAGATCTTTGCCTGGTCCTACGAAGACATGCCCGGGTTGGATACCGATATTGTGGTCCATCACTTGCCAACTAAGGAAGACTGCCCTCCGGTTAAGCAAAAGGTTCGTCGTATGCGTCCAGAGATGTCTGAGAAAATTAAAGCCGAGGTTATGAAGCAGTTTGATGCTGGGTTCCTTGCAGTGACTTCTTACCCTCAGTGGGTTGCTAATGTGGTGCCGGTACCAAAGAAAGACGGCAAGATCAGAATGTGTGTTGACTACAGGGATCTAAACAGGGCCAGCCCCAAAGATGACTTCCCATTACCTCACATTGATGTCCTTGTTGACAATACAGCTCAGCATAAGGTGTTCTCTTTCATGGATGGTTTCTCAGGTTACAATCAGATCAAGATGGCACCTGAAGACATGGAGAAGACTACCTTTGTTACTCAGTGGGGCACCTTCTGCTACAAGGTCATGCCTTTTGGACTAAAGAACGCTGGGGCAACCTACCAACGTGCCATGGTTGCTTTATTTCATGATATGATCCATCATGAGATAGAAGTGTATGTTGACGACATGATCGCAAGGTCCCAGACTGAGGAAGAGCACCTAGATCATCTGCAGAAATTGTTTGACCGGTTGAAACTATACAAGCTGAGATTGAACCCGAACAAGTGCACCTTCGGGGTAAGATCTGGAAAGTTGCTAGGCTTCTTTGTAAGTGACAAGGGCATTCAAGTGGACCCTACCAAGGTTAAAGCTATTCAAGAGATGCCTGTTCCTAAGACAGAGAAAGAGGTCAGAGGCTTTTTAGGATGCCTGAATTACATTGCTCGATTCATCTCGCATCTAACTGCTACCTGTGAGCCAATCTTCAAGCTGCTGAAGAAAGATCAGGTAGTACGTTGGAATGATGAATGTCAGACCGCTTTTGACAGAATCAAAGAGTATCTCCAAGAATCACCCATCCTTATGCCACCGGTTGAAGGGAGACCTCTGATACTATATCTGACAGTGCTTGACAATTCAATGGGGTGTGTGCTGGGGCAGCATGACGAGTCTGGCCGAAAAGAGCATGCCATTTATTACCTTAGCAAAAAGTTTACCGACTGTGAGACCCGATACTCACTGCTTGAGAAAACTTGCTGCGCTTTGGTATGGGCTGCTCGCCGGCTGAGACAGTACATGCTAACTCACACTACCTTGTTGATCTCAAAGATGGATCCTATAAAGTATATATTCGAAAAGCCTGCTCTGTCTGGGAGAATAGCAAGATGGCAAATGATCTTGACGGAATACGACATTCAGTACACGACCCAAAAAGCCATCAAGGGAAGTGTATTGGCATACCACTTGGCACATCAGGCCGTAGACGACTATCAGTCCATGAACTTCGAGTTTCCGGACGAAAGCATCATGATTGTGACTGATTGTGAAGTACCTGGACCGGATGAAGGACCTGAGGAAGGATCCCGATGGTCTATGCACTTCGACGGAGCCTCCAATGCTTTGGGTAACGGTATCGGCGCTGTAATCATATCTCCTCAAGGCACTCATACTCCACTCACTGCCCGACTATGCTTCAACTGTACCAACAACATGGCGGAGTATGAGGCGTGCATCATGGGTCTTCAAGATACGATCGACCTAAGGATCAAGTTTCTGGGTGTCTTCGGAGATTCCGCTCTCGTGATCAATCAGATCAAAGGAGAGTGGGATACGAAACATCCGAATCTTATTCCTTACAGAGAATGCGTGTTGACCTTGATCCCCCACTTCACGAAGATAACCTTTGAACACTTTCCGAGAGAGGAGAATCAGCTGGCGGACGCGTTAGCTACAATGTCTTCTATGTTCAAGGTCAAATGGGATAATGAGGCTCCTCGGATCATCATCTGGAAACTGGACGAACTGGCATACTGTTGCGATCTCGAGACTGAATTGGTAACTGAGAAGCCTTGGTAGCATGAGGTGAAGAGATACTTGGAAACTCAGGAATACCCTGAAGGGGCCTCTGTCAATGATAAGAAGTTCCTGAGAAGGTTCGCGGCAAAGTTCTTCCTTAGTAACGACATCTTGTACAAGCGAAACCATGATTCAACCTTACTGCGTTGTGTGGATAAGAATGAAGCAGAAAGGATCATGGAAGAGCTACATGAAGGGACCTTTGGTACACATTCCAGTGGACATACTATGGCGAAGAAGATCCTTCGGGCAGGGTATTACTGGTCCACAATAGAAGCTGACTTCTACCAACATTCCAGGACATGCCACAAATGCCAGATTTATGAAGACAAGGTGCATGTTCCTCCAGTTCCTCTGAATGTTCTGACTGCGCCTTGGCCGTTTGCAATGTGGGGCATAGACATGATCGGTGAGATTAAACCTATGGCATCTAATGGGCATCGCTTCATCCTAGTGGCAATTGATTATTTTACAAAGTGGGTCGAAGCAGCGTCCTATGCTACGGTAACCAAGACTGTTGTGGCACGGTTCATTCGGCATAATCTGATTTGTCGGTACGGCGTCCCAGAGAGGATCATTATAGACAACAGTACCAATCTGAATAATAAGATGATCACTGAGCTCTGCGAGCAGTTCAAGATACAGCACCACAATTCTTCTCCTTACAGACCGAAGATGAATGGGGCTGTAGAAGCAGCAAATAAAAATATCAAGAAAATCGTGCAGAAGATGACAGTGACCTATAAAGATTGGCACGAGATGTTACCGTTCACTCTACATGGGTACCGTACCTCAGCTAGGACGTCAACCGGGGCAACTCCTTTCTCTTTGGTTTATGGTATGGAGGCAGTCTTACCGATCGAAGTGCAAATACCCTCTCTCCGGATAATGAAGGATGCAAATCTGAACGAAGATGATTGGATCCAGACACGACTTGACCAGTTAAATTTTATTGATGAAAAGAGACTTGCTGCTATCTGTCATGGTCAGACGTATCAGAAACGGATGATCAGGGCATTTAACAAAAAGGTCAGACCACAGGAATATCAAGTTGGGGATCTGGTAATCAAGCGAATCATCCTTCCTCAGAGTGATCCAAGGGGCAAATGGACCCCTATGTATGAAGGGCCATTTGTGGTTAAACATGTGTTCTCAGGAGGAGCCATGATTCTAACCAACATGGATGGTGACGACCTTCCTCACCCCGCTAATGCAGACATAGTAAAAAGATACTACGCATGAAAAAAGACCCGCCAGGCTGACATGCCTAGGCAAAAATTAGGGCTTCCCGGCGAACCAAAAGGGTTCGGGCAAAATGAAGGGATGAAATGAAAAAATATATGTACACCCGGCAAGTCGAAAACCTGAAAAGGCGGCTTGGGCAAAAAATGGGTATCCCGGTGGACTGAAAACCCGAAAGGGCGGTCCAGGCAAAAGTTAGGGATAAAAGCGTAATACTATGTCTCATTGGATCACTTTGCATCCAGAATCCGGTATCTACATCAAGTTCAGACGGCATCGATCAATCAGCTTCATCTTCGTTTAGGTCATCAAGTGATGAGACGCTCGGAGTTATAAAGGCAATAGCAGAGTTGAAACCCAGTGGATCATTCATTTCACACAGCTGTTTTATTTTCTCTTGTACAAACTTGTATAAACTCTTCTGTCTGGCGGCGTTCTCTTACTAGGACGTCAGCCTCTTGTACATAAACGCCTATTTACAGGCCATTCAAAAATCAATACAAATATATTTTTCAGTTAAAAAGTGCCAATTGTTTTTCCTCTTTCTGTCTTGTTTTGCGAAGAACGTCCAAGGTTCAATTTGTGATATATGCATTGACAATAATTTGCTAATTCATGAATATTTGCATACGAAACAAAGGATTAATTACAGGTAACATTAGAAACAGGGGCAATAAAGAGTTGTCTAAGAACATAACCAGACACCAATTCCCCAGAGAGTGAAACAGCAAGTCAGTACCAAGGTAGGTTCAGCCGAAGAACATAACCAGACACCAATTCCCCAGAGAGTGAAACAGCAAGTCAGTACACTCTCTTCAAGCAAAACTACTATCAAATCTTAAAGAAGTGGGTATCCTCCAGCAGAACTCAACATTCCCCAGCAGCATATATATTCTTAACAAGCATCCCCGGCAGTCTTGGTCTAAAGATTGTTCCCCGGCAATATACCAAACATTCAAAGGAATCACTTCCCCCGCAGCTCAAAACTTCCCCAAGAGAGTCCAATCCAGTTTCTCCAGGAATGTTGGAATACATCTCCCCAAGCAGTAAGCTTATCCCCAGTAGATTCTGGAAGCTTATCCCCGTAGAGCACGAGCGTATCTCCCGGTTTTATTCAAAGAGTTATTTCCTTACCAGGATATAACTGGGTTATCCTCAGCCAAAAGCCGGAAAGAGCATCGTCGACACAGTTCTTCTTATCCCCAGCGAAGTCTATTAACACTTCCAACGTAACAATGGTATCCCCAGCAAGTTATTATCAACGACTCAACGAAGTATCTCTCTCCCCACAGAGTATTGCTCCCTAGCAAGATCGTCAAAGTACTTTTCTCCCCGCAGAATATCTATTCGCCAAGTTTATTCCCCAACGGAGTCATCTTCTCCTACCGGTATTCTTGCAGTTATCATCCCCAGCGGAAGCAAAATCTATTCTCCAACTTCAGCCCAGGAGTGACTTCCCGGCACCCGTCAAGGATTTACTTTCCTAGACGAAAAATACATTCATAAACATCGCACTTCCATACATCATTATAGCATGCATATACGCATCATATCTTACAAATCTCATTTATGTTGAGAACATCATTGCTTGACCCATATCATGCATTGCATATGACTGACCTTTACCTTTCAGGAAAAGATTCAGTTAAGTTCTCAGCTATCTCAGGACCTAGACCGGATCAGTTAAATCTACTCCAAAGATTTCTTATCCAGTCCAAGGCCTTCTCTAGTCCAGCTAAATCGACCCCAAACAGATTTTTCTGATGAAGACTCAGTAGAAGTTATCCAAGGTTTTCTCAATGATTGCTATTGAGATTATAATCGCCTATGGTTCTCTCCCCGATACTGCGGAGATGATAATTCCATCCAAGGTTTTTCTCAATGATTGCTATTGAGATTGTAATCGCCTATGGTTCTCTCCCCAATACTGCGGAGATGATAATTCCACCCAAGGTTTTCTCAATGATTGCTATTGAGATTGTAATCGCCTATGGTTCTCTCCCCGATACTGCGGAGATGATAATTCCATCCAAGGTTTTCTCAATGATTGCTATTGAGATTGTAATCGCCTATGGTTCTCTCCCCGATATTGCGGAGATGATAATTCCATCCAAGGTTTTCTCAATGATTTCTATTGAGATTGTAATCGTCTATGGTTCTCTCCCTGATACTGCGGAGATGATAATTCCCACCAAGATTCTCTCAATGATTGCTGTTGAGGTTGTAATCGCCTATGGTTCTCTCCCCGATCCTGCAGAGGTGATAATCCCAAGATTCGCTCAACGATTGCTGTTGAGGTTAAAGTCAACCAAGGTTCTCTCACCGTTCCTGTTGAGGTAGTAACCATCCCTGGTTCATTCATCACCGTTTGAAGCTCCAGACCCAGCTCCTGTAACCAGTCAGGACACATCTACACAAAGAATTTGAAGACCAGCTACCGTAATAGGTCAGGTAATCATTTTTCTTTTGCAGGTACGCAAGTCTCGCTAAGGAATCTCTTACGCGGTCAACATCCAGATGGCATCTATAAGCCCATCCACCTTCCATCATCTCTTAGCATGGAATCTATAAGCCCATCATCCTATCCATCAATCTCTAAATGGCATCTATAAGCCCATTCCACCGTCACACTGCTACTATGTGAGCGCAAATTTCTGGGCACTCTAGTGTTCAATCATCTTCCACCTTCGGATTACGAAAGGCACGTCAGCCAATCTGCATCCTCAGGTCTAAGAAGATTGAACAGGGGCAACTGTTGTACCCTAAAATTTTCCCTCCCATATTCTTCAAAAAATTGCCAAGTCAAGCTTCAAAATCTCCCCAAGGGTTGCACAGTGCAAGGGTCTCCTAAACAGTCAAAATTAGGGTTTTGGTTATGACAAAGAAAATGAAGTTTCCAAGGGTCCAATCAAGTCCCACATGCCTATAAATATGGTCAAGCATCCTCATATCAAGTTTCAAGACTTTCAGCACAAAATTGCACAGTCAAAAACCCTAATTGCACTACAGTCAACTGTAGGGGCAAAATGGTCATTTGACAGTCAAAAGTCCAAATTTTTAGTCAACATCTCATTTTGAAGCCACAAACATCATTTGATCAATGCTTGATCATGATTCTCAAAGCTTGGCTAAAAAATCATCAAGATGCAAAAGTTTCCTTATTTGGACAGCTGAAAAAGTCAACTGTAAATTGACCAGGGCATAACTTTCACATGGATTATTAGAAAAATTCCATCCAAAGCTCATTTTGAAGAGAAAGACATTTCCTACAACTCCTCTTCACACTTCAAGCCCAAGAAATGCTCTCACAAAAAGTTATCAATTTCAACATTATAGGTCATTTTCAAAAGTCAACAAAAAGGGACTTTAAGTCAAAGGCCATAACTTGAGATTGGTAAATCAAAATGACATGGGACCAAAGACATTGATTAGAGGACTCAAATACCTTTCCAAAATGTCAAAGAACATGAGCAAAGATTAAAAATGGAGCAAGTTATGCCTTGTGGAAGTTGGGAAATTTTTGGATATTTTGAAAAGTCAACATTGATTCAAATGACCTAAAATTGCTAATGGGCCTCTTTTTCTTCCACAATTCATTATCCAAGGCATGTGCACGACCATTTGGCCCAAAGGGAAGTTTTTCTTCATATTTTATTTATTTATTTGGATTTTTATTATTAATAATTCATTTAATTAATTAAAATACATGAAAAATGTTAAACCTAATGTTTCAAATCTTTTTGTGCAAGGAATAAGCTTATGATTTCGTGCCTAATCAAATATGGAAGGAATTATGATGATTGGATATGATTGAGACCAAATATGCTTGAAAAAGATTTGAAAATAATGGCTTGAAAATCAAATATATTTTTCATCAATTCATGGATTTGTGATCAGCTTCTCAACCCTAGAACCTTCACACATAAGTACCAAGTGCAACCCTAATGCAAAAGACTCTAAGCTGCGCCATAGACAAGAAGCAACACTTGAGTTTTTGCTTAAAAATTCCAAAACTGAAAACCATATTCCAGTGCTTTTCAAGGTGAAACAACGATTCTATCACATTCCTGGGACATCAAAGAAACTTCCTGGATCAAAAGCACCAATTCTAACGCCTTGAATCATTGTACAGAAGTCAAACATTTTTTACCTTTTTCTCATAGTCGTGTTTTACAATTTAGGCATATTCATTGCATTTTATTTGTGGATTTGTGCTAATTAAACCTTTCTGAAGCTAACCATATAAGTTAATTGGATTTTTATACACTGTATGCAAAACCACCATTGTCGTGTTTTAGGGTTACAGGAACTCTGATTTAGGGCTTTGCGTTCAAGGAACAATTGGGAAACGATAATGGCACCATCAGATTCAGAAGCTTCCAACCAATCCATTGATGGGGTCGCGCCCTATTTATATGCCAAGACTAGCTAATCGCTATTTTCCAAAAGGGCACATTTTGGAACGTTTACAAAACCGTTGCCTATGTTTTTTGTGTTTCAGGAAATAAACGAACGAGGAAGAAGATGATCCAGTGGCATCAGCTGATTGGCTAATTTGAATTGCGCGCTAAAATTCTTTACTAATGTTCGTTTTATGTTATATTGTTTATTGACCATAGGATAATCAAGACGCGCGCTCGGTACGATTGGCAAGGCATTGTGGTGATAACCTCCAGGACCTGGGTTCGAACCCCAGGTCCTCACCCCCCTTTCATGTTATTTTTCATATAACGTTCATATGCAGTTTCAGCGCTAAGGTGTACCATACGTCCTCAAAATCAAGCCTTTCACGCACATGATGAGATCAATCCAAGGGTTGTCGTTGGAAGCATACCATGATCGTTGGTCAACACACATACACGCTGGCATAGAAGTCAACGAGGCCAGAACTTATTGGGCCTAAAAATGCTGATATACACCTCCAAATTAGGGGCAGAACCCCCTAGGTTTGCATTATTTCTTTTCATTATTTTGGTATTATTTTCAGTAATTGTCTTTATTTTAATTAATTCTTTAATTTAATTATTTTTATTTTCATAAAAAACACAAAATCAGAAAAAAAGACAAAAATTAAATACATTTATTTAATTAGTATTTTTTTGTAAATAAAATTCATAATTAACTTAGTTTTCTTCTAATTTAGGTTTAAATCTTAACATTTTCTTAAATAATTTAAAATTGGTAGAATTAGTTTTAATTAATGTTTATCCTTTTTTCTTTTCTTTTCACTAATAATTAACTATTTATTTTTATGAATTAAATCGCATTAATTAATTAGGGTTAATTTTAGGTTAAACTTTAATATGTTTTCATAATAAAAATAAAAATTGTAGAATTAGGTTTAATTGCATTAAATTCTCCTAAATACCAAAAAAACAAAAATAATTTCTTTTTCTTTAATTTAATAATTTAATCCAATCTCATTAAAAAGGGTCCAACGCCCTCGCTTCCAATTTTAATTCAAATCGCGCATTTATTTTCTTTTCGTATAATTTTTTATGTACGTCTCCCAAAGCCGTGTAAATATTTATCGTTCGCACTTTACTTTTATTTCTTTATTTTATGTCAAATCGGGTTCTGGAAATTTTGGCGATGTGGACCCGCGCCTTTTGTAATAGTTTAGAACTTTATCTTTCCGCAATTTTTAACTGTTAACAAATGCATGCAAGAATGAATGGCCTTAAATAAAAACAAACGCGTAGATCACCCATAACATGAAAAGACAAAAATAAATGAAAACGACACACGAATCACACACCACCCCTAGGGTACGCCTCACTGTTGCCTTGCCTCGAAAGGTGATCGTCGAGTAGAGGATGTCTTAGTAAGTCCTCATGATCCGGGAACCTGGCATGAGGGTAGCTTCTAAGGTATCTTCCCATTGCTCCGGTGATCACCATGTCCCGAACCTCGAATTGACCCGAACACCTCCAACGGTGGTGCTACCTACCTCTCAATGGTGGGATGGCACTACTTTAAAGGACATCTACACAGACGAATTCCTTAGGGTAGGTAGACGACTCGTGGATACTTGCTCTAATTCAAAACAAAACAAATTCAAAAATACTTTTCACACCAACACATTTTCAAAAAGCTTTCGAAAGCAATTTTTCAAACACTCTTGAGGACCGATACAAGAGTCGAACTGGAATTTTCAAAGAAACTTTTTAAAACCCACAGTTGAAAAGCAAACAAACATTTTTGAAAACACAAGTGAGCAAGTATCTAAGAGCCCATGGATAACCATGGATAGAAAGGGTGCTAACACCTTCCCTTTCTATAATCTACCTCCCGAACCGAGAGCAATCTCTATAAGGAATTTTTCGGTGCTTTTGTCCTTTCCATTTGGAGAAAATAAAAGACGGTGGCGACTCTTGCTTCCGCGACATTTCGCGAACCAGCGTTAAACAGTCAGTTCCAGATCCACCGATCACACAAGGTTTTATGACCAACCATGTAGGGGGAAGACTTTGGAAAACATGAGAGGGCAAATTTTGGGGTACAACATCATCAATAAAAGCATTGGATGTTTTCTTGCATTATGAATTTTGTGCTCCTTGTTTTTCTTTTCTATCTTGCACACACTCACATATACAGGTCTACATCCACTCTGGATCCCACTGATAACGAATCTGCTACTGCCAATTATGACTTCGAAAGTCCGATCAACCAAGCCGAGGAAGAAGGTGAGGATGATTGTGAAGTGCCCAGGGAACTTGCTAGAATGTTACTTCAGGATGAGAGGGCCATACAGCCGCATGAAGAGCCAGTGGAAAAAATAAATCTGGGTACAGAAGAAGATAAGAAAGAGGTCAAGATCGGTGCAAATTTGGAGCCTAGAGTCAAGCAACAGTTGATACAGATGCTGCGTGAATATGTTGAGATCTTTGCCTGGTCTTATGAAGATATGCCTGTGTTGGATACTGATATTGTGGTTCACCGCTTGCCAACTAAGGAAGAATGTCCTCCAGTGAAGCAGAAAGTTCGCCGAATGCGCCCAAAGATGTCTGAGAAAATCAAGGCTGAGGTTATGAAACAGTTTGATACCAGTTTTCTAGCAGTTACTTCTTACCCGCAGTGGGTTGCCAACATGGTCCCGGTGCCTAAGAAAGATGGTAAAGTACAGATGTGTGTTGACTATAGGGATCTGAATAGGGCAAGCCCCAATGACGATTTGCCTCTGCCTCATATCGACGTTCTGGTTGGCAACACCGCACAACATAAGGTCTTCTCCTTTATGGATGGTTTCTCTGGTTACAATCAGATTAAGATGGCTCCCGAGGATATGGAAAAGACAACCTTTGTTACGCAATGGGGTACCTTTTGCTACAAAGTCATGCCTTTCGTATTGAAGAATGCTGGGGCAACGTATCAGCGCGCCATGGTCGCTTTGTTCCACGACATGATTCATCATGAGATTGAGGTATACGTTGACGACATGATCGCAAGATCCCAGACTGAAGAGGAACATCTTGACCATCTCCAGAAGTTATTTGACAGGTTGAAGTTGTACAGGTTGAGGTTAAAGCCGAACAAGTGCACCTTCGGAGTGAGGTCCGGTAAGCTGCTGGGTTTCGTCGTTAGTGATAAAGGTATTCAGGTGGATCCTGCAAAGGTGAAAGCTATACTGGAGATTCCAGCTCCCCGAACGAAAAAAGAAGTCAGAGGCTTTTTGGGACGTCTTAACTATATTACCCGATTCATCTCACACCTGACTGCTACTTGTGAGTCAATCTTCAAGCTGTTGAAGAAAGATCAAGTGGTAAGATGGAACGATGAATGTCAGGCCGCTTTCGAAAGGATTAAGGAATATCTCCAAGAGCCTCCTATGTTGATGCCTCCAGTTGAAGGAATACCTTTAATCTTATACTTGACAGTACTCGACAATTCGATGGGGTGTGTACTGGGGCAGCATGACGAGTCTGGCCGAAAAGAGCATGCTATTTATTACCTTAGCAAAACTTTTACCGACTGTGAGACCCGATACTCATTGCTTGAGAAAACTTGTTGTGTTTTGGCATGGGCTGCTCGCCGGCTGAGACAGTATATGCTGACTCACACTACTATATTGATATCAAAGATGGATCCAATCCAGTATATCTTTGAAAAGCCTACTTTGTCCGGAAGAATAGCAAGATGGCAGATGATCTTGACCGAGTATGACATCCAATACACGACCCAAAAGGAAATTAAGGGAAGTGTGTTGGCAGATCATCTAGAACATCAGGCAGTGGATGATTATCAGTATATGAACTTTGAGTTTTCGGATGAGAACATCATGTTGGTGACTGACTGTGAAACACCTGGATCGGGTGAAGAACCCGAGGAAGGATCCCGATGGTCTATGTTTTTTGACGAAGCTTCAAACGCGTTGGGTAATGGCATTGGCACGGTGATCATATCTCCTGAAGGCTGTCATACTCCGTTCACCGCTCGATTATGTTTTAACTGCACCAACAACATGGCGGAGTATGAAGCATGCATCATGGGTCTTCGAGCAGCAATTGACCTAAGGATTAAGTTCTTAAGGGTATTCGGAGATTCTGCTCTCGTGATCAGTCAGATAAAAGGCGAGTGGGATACGAAGCCCCCAAATCTTATTCCTTACAAAGAGTATGTATTGACTTTGCTTCCACACTTCAAGGAGATAACCTTTGAACACTTCCCAAGAGAGGAGAATCAGTTAGCAGATGCACTAGCTACGATGTCTTCTATGTTCAAGGTCAGATGGGACAATGAGGCTCCCCAGATTACCATTGAGAGGTTGGTCGAACCTGCACATTGCTGTGATATTGAGACTAAAGAGGTAACAGAAAAACCCTGGTTTCACGAGGTAAAAAGGTATCTTGAGGCTCAGGAATACCCCGAGGGTGCATCTATTAATGATAAGAAGTTCTTGAGGAGATTCACGGTGAAGTTCTTCATCAACAATGGTATCCTTTACAAGCGTAACCATGATTTGACCTTACTGTGTTGTGTAGATAAGAACGAGGCAGAAAGGATTATGGTAGAGTTACATGAAGGTACTTTCAGGACTCATTCCAGTGGATATACCATGGCAAAGAAAATCCTACGGGCAGGATATTATTGGTCCACCATGGAAGCCGACTGTTATCAGCATTCTCGGACCTGCCATAAGTGCCAAGTCTATGCTGATAAGGTGCACATACCTCCAGTTCCTCTGAATGTTTTGACAGCTCTGTGACCTTTCGCGATGTTGGGTATTGATATGATTGGTGAGATCAAACCTACTGCGTCCAACGGGCATCATTTCATCCTGGTAGCAATTGACTACTTTACGAAGTGGGTTGAGGTAGCTTCCTTCGCTACAGCAACTAAGAACGTCGTGGCACAGTTTATTCGGCATAACCTGATCTGTCAATACGGTGTACCAGAGAGAATCATTACGGACAACGGTACAAATCTCAATAATACGATGATCACCGAGCTCTGCAAACAGTTCAAGCTACAACATCACAACTCTTCTCCTTATCGGCCGAAGATGAATGGGGTTGTCGAGGCAGCTAATAAGAACATCAAGAAGATTGTGCAGAAGATGACAGTGACATACAAAGACTGGCACGAAATGTTACCGTTTGCTCTTCAGGGGTACCGTACCTCAGCGCGAACTTCAACAGGGGCAACACCATATTCCTTGGTATACGACATGGAGGAAGTCTTGCCTATTGAAGTTCAGATACCCTCTCTTCAGATTATGAAGGATGCAGGTTTGAGCGAGGATGGTTGGATCCAGACCCGGCTTTATCAACTGAACTTAATCGACGAAAAGAGACTTACTGCTATTTGTCATGGTCAGACGTATCAAAAACAGATGATCAAGGCATTTAACAAGAAAGTTAGACGACAAGAGTATCAATTTTGGGATTTGGTGATCAAACGTATCATCCTACCACAAGGTGATCCCAGGGGCAAATGGACCCCTACGTACGAAGGGCCATTTGTGGTTAAGAACATTTTCTCAGGAGGAGCTATGATTCTAACCACCATGGATGGTGACGACCTTCCTCACCCCGTCAATGCAGACATAGTGAAAAAATACTACGCATAATCAAAGACCCGCTAGGTTGACTAGCCTAGGCAAAAATAAGGGCTTCCCGGTGAACCAAAAGGGTTCGGGCAAAAATAAGGGATGAAAATAAAAACTGTACACCCGGCAAGTCGAAAACCTGAAAAGGCGGCTTGGGCAAAAAAGGGTATCCCGGTGGACTAAAAACCCGAAAGGGTGGTCCAGGAAAACATTAGGGATTAAGGCGTAACGCTATGTCTCATTGGATCATCTTGCAACCAGACTTCGGTATAGACTATCGAGCTCGGACGACACTAATCAATCCGATCTACCTTTAACCTAGTAGCAAAGTGATGAGATGCTCGAGGACATAAGGACAATAGGAGAGTTGGAACCCAGTGGGATTATTCACATAGCTGTTTTTCTTTGTTTTTTTCAAATTTTATAAACTCTATTACTCGACGGTGTTCTCTTACTAGGACGTCAGCCTCTTGTACAAAAAACGCCTATTTATAGGCCAACTTCAAAATCAATACAATTCATTTCCACAAAGAAATTTCAAAGTTATTTTTCTTTTTCTGTTTTGTTTTGCAAGAACGTCCAATGTTCATTTTTGATATATGCATTTGACAATAATTGTTGCTCATAAATATTTACATGCGAAACAAAAGACGATTACTCGTAATATCAGGAACAGGGGCAAATAAGAAATGTCTGAACCATACAGTTGCTCTATCCACCAGGTACAGGGATAGATTTAGCTGAAGAAAATGATTGAAGGTACATTCACTCCCCGTAGAGTAAGAGAAGGACATTGGTGTTAACCCTTCCCAGCTGAGGCTGACTACCATGAATGAATCAGCAATATTATCCCCAAGCATAGTTTATCTACCATCAGCACTGAAAAATTATCCCCAGCGGAGTTTGAAAAATTATCCCCAGTGGACTCTGGAAGATTGTCCCCAGTAGAGTCTAGAAGATTATTCCCAGTGAAGTCGCAACTGGAAAATCACCCCCAGCGGAGTTCATTCCTTTCACAAACAGGAATTCAATCCTCAACAGAGTTTCATTATCGCCAACATCGATGATTCATCCCCAGCAGAGGTTATTTCTCCAAATCAACAGGTCCTCTAGCCGAATATGTCCTCCCCACAGAGTCATTTCCTCATCAGTTTATTCCCCAGCAGAGTTATCCTCTCCCGCAGGTTTATTCTCACAATTATCTTCATTCACTATCCCCAGCGGAAACAAAGAATTCAACTCTTTTCTCCAGCAGCAATTCGGGATTTATTTTCCCCAGCTAAAAACATCACATTTCCATACATCATGACACATGCATATACGCATCATACAAGAACAATCTCATTTATTTTGAGAACATCATTGCTTGATACATATCATGCATTACATATAGCTAACCTTTACCTTTCAGGAAATATACAATCAAATTCTCACAAAATTCAAGCTGTGAAGCCCGGGTACGACTGAATAATAGTTTAAATCCCCAGGTGAATACGGACGACCAAAGCTCCTAAAATTCAACTCTCCTCTTCAATAGAGATGATTCCTCAGTAGAATACGGACGACCGAAGTTCCTAAAATTCAACAGAGATGATTCCTCAGTCGAATACGGACGACCGAAGTTCCTAAAATTCAATAGATATGATTCCTCAGTCGAATACGGACGACCGAAGTTCCTAAAATTCAACAGAGATGATTCCTCAGTCGAATACGAACGACCGAAGTTCCTAAAATTTAACAGAGATGATTCCTCAGTCGAATACGGACGACCGAAGTTCCTAAAATTCAATAGAGATGATTCCTCAATCGAATACAGACGACCAAAGTTCCTAAAATTCAATAGAGATAATTCCTCAGTCGAATACAGATGACTGAAGTTCCTAAAATTCAACAGAGATGATTCCTTAATAGAATACGGACGACCAAAGTTCCTAAAATTCAAATTGAGATGTTTCCTCAGTCGAATACGGACGACCGAAGTTCCTAAAATCCAACAGAGATGATTCCTCAGTAGAATACGGACGATCGAAGTTCCTAAAATTCAAACAAAGACGACTCACCAACAGAATAACGGACGAAGAAGCTCCTAAAATTCTATTTCTCTCAATAAAGACCAGCCTTCCCCAGCGGAATCTTCCTCAACGACAGGTATACAAGCGCTCGCTAAGGAATCTCTTATGCGATCGACACTCCTTTGGATGGCATCTTTAAGCCCATCCCCTCGTCAGCAATTTCCAAATGGCATCTGTAAGCCCATTCTCGATATCACAAGACGGACACCACTTCATGCGAGTGCAAATTTTTGGGCACTTTAGTGTTCAATCATCTTCCACCTTCAGATCACGAAAGGAACGAAAGCCAATCTACATCCTCAGGTTTAAGAAGATTGAACAGGGGAAGCTGTTGTACCCCAAAATTTTCCCTCCCATATTTCTCAAAACATTTCAAGAAAGATCCCCAAGTTGCTCAAAGAAGCCCAAGGGTTGACCAGACAAGCTCTCCCCTAAGGCAGTCTACCTCAAATTAGGGTTTCATGTTGCATCAAGATACTTGAGTCCAAGGGACACCAAATTCTCAACATTGTCCTAATATGTTATAAATATCATCCATGTCAAGTTTCAATCCCTACAGAGAAAGTTTGCTCAGTCAATTGCTCAAAGGCCTGAAAATCGACTATGCTAGGGCAAAAGTCAACTGTGGCCCACATACAGTCAAACTTCAATATTTTTGGTCAACATCCTCATTTTGAAGTATATTTCATCATTTTATCAAGTGTTGATCATGATTCATCAAGGATTGCTCATAATTCATCAAGACTCAAAAGTTGCTAAATTAGGGTTTTGTAGGAAAAGTCAACTCAACTTTGATCAAGCATAACTTTCTCATACTTTATGAGAAATGACCCATCCAAATCTCATTTTTAAAAGGATGCAATTACCTACAATCTATATTCATCTCCCAAGTTCAAAATATTCACTCACAAGAAGTTATGAATTTAGACATTATAGGTCATTTTAGAAAGTCAACAAAAACACTTTTTTTTGTCAAATCTTTATACATGAGCATGGAATATCAAATTGAGATGGTACCAAAAGGGTTGATTATAGGACATATCAAGATTTCTAAGAAGTCCAAGAACACCTCCAAAGATTCAAAATTGAGGAAGTTATGCATTGGTGAAGTTGACCTTTTTTGCAAAATTGCCAAAAGTCAACTATGCCTAAAACTTCAATTTTTGCCAAATGGGCCAAATCTTTTTCACTTGTTTTGAGTTGGAAACATAGTCCAAGAGCTCTAGCCTTTGCCACTTGTCAATATCTTATTTTCATTATTTATTTTTATTTTTATTTGAATTAATTCAATTTAAATCAAAACAAATCATATAAAATCCAAAACATTGAAAACACAAGATTTTGTGCTTGTTTCAGGTCTTCAATTACAGCTAGCAAGTATTCAAATTCGTATCAAGGCATGGTGTGTACAGTAAGATTGAAATAGGCCAATTTTGGAAAGATTTTTAAGGTGTATCAAATCAAAATCAAATTCATTGATGGAGGAAGATTTGGATCAGTTTTGGAACCCTAATTTATTCCTTAATACATATAGAACGAAGCCAGACCAAAAACTAGGTTAGAAAGAGGCGCAACAAAGAGAACAAAAACTCAAAAAATCAAGAAAAAGTGCAAGATCGAATTCCTATTTCTAGGCATACTCAAGGCCTGCCAGCTATCTCAAACGATTCCTAGGACTCTCAGCAAGCCAAAGCAATCAAGAGCAAGCATTTTCGAGCCCTATATCTCACTATAAGTCACTCACGGCATAACTCTTTTCTTGAAATCGAATAGCACTATTCTTGCACATATAGCATAAAATAATTGTACATTCTTGATCACAATCATGTTTGCAAGCTCTCTGTATTCTTTAATTGCGTTTTCATGGCTTGTATGAAGTTTCACCATTATTAGGGTTTACAAGCTCAATTTGGGATCTTGGCTTACAGGCAAAATTGGGCCATGAAAGGGCCACCACTGTGCTCAGCAAAACCAGACGAGTCCATTCATGGTCTTGGTGGTCATTTATATCACTTGTAGTTGATTTTGAGAATGCACAGGTCTATAGCGACGGATGTTGTCCGTAGGTAAAGGTTTCCAACCCTTTTAGCCACAGAGAGAGGAAAGAGACGACTGCGTGTCACCATTCCATTGGCGCATTCAAACCTGGTGCGCGTTTTTTTTAATTCTCCACTAATTCTTTTTTTATATATTATTATTACTATTCGTTATATGTACAAACAGAAGCAGATGGCCCAGTGGTAGCCAGGTTGGTGTTAAGGCGTGAGAGTGCTTGAGGTCAGGGGTTCGACCCCTGCCTCTAACATTTGTGTTTTTTCTTAATTTATTCCAGGCAATTACATGTGCACATAAACCCAAGGCCTATCATACTCCCTCAAGATCCAACCATTCAGGAATCTAAGAAGCCAGATCTGATGGCTATGACATGATGACCATGGTGGACCTCAATCAAAGCAATATGCTGGATCTCAGAAGTCAACATGGACTTCCAATCATTGGACCTAGATTGATATTCACACCCCCCATTTTTCAGGCCCATTTCTTATTCTTTTTTTTCTTTTTATATTTCATTTAATTAAGTTATTTATTTATTCTACTAACAAAAATTAATTTTCTTTTTATCAAAAAAATCACAAAAATATTATTTTTCACCAATTATATTTAGGTATATTTTTATCAATAAATTTATTAATTTAATTAGGTTTATTAATTTAGACAACTTTAATTTTTGTACATAATTAAAATTAATTAGAATAAATAGGTTTTATTACTAACTTAATTATATTTTTACTTTTTCCTAAAATAAAATAAAAACAAAAGTAGGCCAGGCCATTATTTTTATTAATTAATTTAATTAACTAATTAATTTTTTGTACTTAATTTAGAAAATTTATTTCTTTTATTAAAAACAAAAACAAAAACATTTTCTCTTTTCACTACGCCAAAAACTGCTTTTTGCAGCGCCTCTACTAAAGCGCTTATTGAAAAAGCGCTGCCATAGCCTTCACAAAAAACAAAATTAAAAAAAAGGGAAACCTACGAAGGCGCTTTTTAAAAAGCGCTGGCATAGGGTTCCCTACGAAAGCGCTTTTCAGGAAGCGCTTTCATAGGTATTTGAAATATCTAACCTACGAAAGCGCTTTTGAAAAGCGCTCTTATAGGTGGCCCTATAAAAGCGCTTTTGAAAAGCGCTTTGAAAGGGGGACCTACGAAAGCGCTTTTTACCTCAGAAGCGCTCTCATATGGGGGGCATACGAAAGCGCTTTTAAAAGCGCTTTCGTAGGTTGTTTTTATAATAAAATTAAAAATCCCTAAATCTGTTCTTTAGTCTTCTTCATTTCTTTCGTTCAGATCTTCTTCATTTCTTCGTTCGTCTTAAGCTTCCTCATTTCTGCCGTCGCCGCCGTTCGTTCCTTCCTCTTCAGTCGTCGTCGTCGCCGTTCGTTCCTTCCTCGTCGTCGTCGCCACAATAAGGTAAAATATTACTCTATCATTATAGTCATAACACTATCTGCAACTACATATAGTGAATCTCATATTCAGAACACTGAATTGAATCATTTGTTACTTCTCCTTTTTTGATATTCCACTCAGGGTTCAGTCATGAACTGATTTATAGTTTTAATTTTTAAATAATGATAACTTTTTTTTTGTATGTTCTTGTGCATGAGTGCCTATCAGATGAGGGTAACTTGACATACTTGATTGATTATCATAGCCTATCAGATGAGGGTAACTTGACATACTTGATTGATTATCATATGCATTAGAGACACTGTTTTATTTTACATGGTAATCTATAAGGCTGTGTATTTGCTCCTATTTATTTCGGTTTTGTTATTATTGTTAATGTGTCTTAGTTTTACATAGTAAGAACAATGATTCCACTATAAGACCATAAGTACTAACCTTATGTGAAACTTTTGTTGTTGATGTGTATATGTTTCGATTCCTAATCATGACATGTTTATTCTGTGCAAATGTTTCTTTAATGAAAATGATCTTTACAGTGTTTTTCTAATATAGGATCATTCCATCTGTCTAGATCAAGAAAGTAGTTCTTAGCTTTCATTTTGCTGGCTGGCAAAATCTCATGAATATTCATTTTCTGTTTGCTGGCTTCCCATGCTTTTGACTTCTTCTGCATGTGTCATTGATTTTATGTAACAACAAGTTCATATCCAGACAGGTTTTGGCTTGGAAGAAATTTTGCGCAAATATATTCGATATGCTCTGAACGAGAAACCATTCAATCCTGATGTTGTAGCTGATTTAATTCAGCTAAGAAGAGCTTATGCATTAAATGACTCACAAGTTGCTGAGATTCTAAATGAAATTTCACGAAGAATTGTGAGAGACAAAGGTAATGTCTTCTTAATATTGGACAGTTTTCATCTGAGTAATCCTTGTACGTGGTAGTTTATTTTGGCCAAGGCTGTTAGAAAAGTATTCCGATGAACTGCGGTGATGAGTGAATATGATTATTTTTATCTGGTTTGCTCCTTATATTGATAAAGTTTTAATATATGGGTCTAAGGTGTCAAGTTCAAATGCTCATGTCTTTTTGGTAGAATTTGTGACATATAGCTTCAAACCTATGATTCTACAAATTACCCAAACAATTTAATTCACCATCACTAGCCTGACCTAAACCTCAAGTAAAATGGCTTTAAAATTCAGGAAGTGCAATGAAAAATACCATTCGTAAGTATTTTCAGGGGAAAGTAGTTCCTTTGGGTAACATAGAAGGGTCTTGGTCATATATGGTTTTGTTTATGCCATTGTTTTGGTTTTTTTAGCACAGACTCCGACACGGACACCGTGACATGGACACGGACACTCCAACACGAACACCGCGACACGGACACGGACACTCCTACACCGATATGTCAAAAATCTAGGACACTGACACAGCTATATATGTCATAGTATTTGAGTTTCGTTTATTCATCTAATATCAAAAGAGTTAAAAATATTCTAATCAAAATGAACGTCTTTAATTCTTCATTGATAACATTGCTTCGATACATGTTTATACCTTTTGATCGTGCGTGATTTTTGTCTAGAAAATGTATAAAGTGTGTCGAGCAAAAGAAAAACACAACTTTTAAAAGAAAACTTGTCTGAATTATCAGACACGTGTTCTATGTGTGTCATATGGGTATTGAAAGCTCCATTGTCACTCTCATTTATCCTGCATTTATGATTTGTTTTTCTTCTCTCTCTGAACCTTAGTATGAATTTTGATTGAATCACAGGGAGAAAGAATTAGCTGCTGTTAAGATAAATGCAGCAGATGTTGATATAATTGCAAACGAACTAGAGGTAACTTCTTCAACATGTACAGAAATCTATCTAGTAAGCTTACATTCCAATTAATTAACATACTTTTCTTATACAACAGTTGGACAAAAAGGTGGCTGAAAGAACCTTGCGTTGCTTCCATTCGTCATTTGATTCACTAGTATGGTGGAAACAAATAAGGGAATGTGATCTATATTGTCAATGAAAATGTTTTGTTTTTAGTTACTCCTAAGTTTAACACGTTGTTTACATTCAAATCATGCAGCGGATAGTTCAACGATTTAATATCGATTGTGGTAGGAAAAAGCTGTGAAACTTTCTCCGATTGAAGAAATTCGAACTGTCCTTGATCGTAGTGTACGCGGGACGCTCTCAACATTTTCAAAGGTTTCTATCCTATTCTTGAACTGACTTGAATAACTGATTGTTTTTACTTTTATTTTCCGGCTCAGTGTGAATTTCTAATGATTATAGTTGAGTGGAATTCATGAGCTGCGGTTGTGTTTTTGTTTATATCCGACTTCACTAGTTAGTAATTAGTTATGAGTTGTTTAGCACATGCTTAAGGTGAGGCAAGAATAACTATGAATTTGATTACCTGATATGTTGAATTTCTTTACAGGTAATTAATTATTATTTTGCTATAGTTGCGTGACTAATTAGTTGCTATAGTCAAACCATGGATAAAAAATGGATGACTGCCAATCGATTGTCGAAAGAGTATGGGGATGGGGTATCAGAATTCGTTAAGTTTGCCGTTGCGCATGCCAGAGAACCCAATGGAATGATATGTCCTTGCTTGAGATGCTGTTATGGGAGACGGGTTGACGCGGTTCAGTTGGAATCGCATTTACTGATGCATGGAATTGATAGAAGTTATGCATGTTGGAATTTGCATGGTGAGAAAAGTAGCGGGAATGTTGAATCGAGTTATAATACGACGTATGCTTCAAATGAGGATTTCGCAGACGCATACGATTATGATCGAGTCGAAGAGATTGCAGAAGCGCTTGAAGAAGATCTTGAGGATTGTCCCAAAATGTTCGAGAGGTTGGTAAGCGATGCAGAGAAACCGTTGTATGATGGTTGTACAAAATTCACAAGATTGTCTGCGGTGTTAAAGTTGTACAACTTAAAGGCGGACAACGGATGGTCGGATAAAAGTTTCACACAGTTATTAGCCCTCGTGAAAGAAATGCTACCAGAGGATAATGTTCTTCCCAATCGAACGTATGAGGCCAAAAAGATGTTGTCCTCTATTGGCATGAGCTATGAAAAGATACATGCATGTCCAAAAGATTGCGTTTTATTTCGAAACGAGTACGCAGTGTTAAATGAGTGTCCTAAATGCGGTGCCCCTCGATATAAGGAAAAGTTGTCTCCGGAAAAGGTGTTATGGTATTTTCCTATAATTCCGAGATTTAGGCGCATGTATCGTAGTGAGACCGATTCAAGACACTTGACTTGGCATGCAGATGAAAGAATTATTGATGGGAAGTTGCGACATCCGGCAGACTCACCACAGTGGACGAAAGTTGATATTGATTATCCTGAATTTGGAAAAGAAGCAAGAAATCTTCGCTTGTCGTTGTCTACTGATGGAATGAACCCGCATGGTATTCAAAGTATCTCGTATAGCACCTGGCCTGTGATTCTTATGATATATAACCTACCTCCGTGGCTATGTATGAAGCGTAAGTACATGATGCTATCTATGTTAATTTCTGGGCCTAAACAACCAGGGAATGACATAGACGTGTACTTGGCACCCTTAGTCGAAGATTTGAAGTTTTTGTGGGAGACCGGTGTGGAGGTTTACGATGGGTATAGGAAAGAAAGTTTCAACTTGAGGGCGATGTTGTTTGGAACAATTAATGATTTTCCGGCGTACGGAAATCTATCAGGGTACAGCATTAAGGGTCAAAAAGCGTGTCCTGTTTGTGAAGATGAAACCGATACGATGCGATTGAACTTTTGTCAGAAGAATGTTTTTCTCGGTCATCGTAGATTCTTAAATTCTAATCATCACTATCATGGGTGGAGAAAGGCATTCAATGGAGAGGCAGAACACGGTAGAGCTCCACATATGTTGACAGGTGATCAGATTTTTGAAAAGGTGAAAGATGTGAGTACTGAGTTTGGCAAGCCTTTTGCACATAGACTTGTCACGAGTGGGTGGAAGAAGAGGTCGATTTTTTTTGAACTTCCATATTGGAAGTCGTTGTACGTAAGACATTTCCTTGATGTTATGCATATTGAAAAAAATGTATTTGATAGTGTTATTGGTACGTTACTCAATATACAAGGAAAGTCTAAGGATGGCATTAACATAAGGAAGGACATGTTAAACATGGGAATTAGAACTGAATTGGCACCCGTGACGAAAGGAAGACGCACATATCTACCACCTGATGTTTACACTCTATCTAGAAAGGAGAAGAAAATATTGTGTAAGTTCCTCAGTGAAGTTAAAGTTCCAGAAGGCTACTCATCAGATATTAGAAGACTTGTGTCAATGAAAGACCTAAAGTTAAAGAGTTTAAAGACTCATGATTGCCATGTTATAATGGAACATTTTCTACCAATAGGTATACGTTCTATTCTGCCAGAAAAAGTAAGGAGCGCAATAACTAAGTTGTGTTTTTTCTTCAAGTCAATTTGCAGCAAGGTGATCGATCCTGCGATCTTACCAACATTGCAAAAAGATGTGGTTGTTACTTTATGTGAGCTTGAAATGTATTTTCCTCCCTCGTTTTTTGACATAATGGTTCATCTAGTCGTTCATCTTGTCAAAGAGACACAGTTGTGCGGACCAGCTTATATGAGATGGATGTACCCTGCTGAACGTTATATGAAAATTTTAAAAGGGTACGTGAAAAACCGAAGTCGACCGGAGGGTTGTATTGCGGAACGATACATTGTTGAAGAAGCGGTTGAGTTTTGCACTGAATATCTGTCAAATGTTCAATCAATTGGACTCCCCAAATCTCATATTGTCGAGAAAAAAGAAGGAAAAAGACTAATTGGAAATAAAGTTGTGACAGTGTCAATGGTCGAACGGGATCAGGTGCATTTGTATGTTCTGCACAATGAGATTGAGGTTGAGCCGTATGCTGAAATGCACAAGGGTGTTCTTCGAGGTTTAAATCTGAATAGAAATGAGAATTGGATAGTACGAGAGCACAATCGAAGTTTCATACCGTGGTTTAAGGAACAAATTTATTCAAAGTATCGTTCGGATCCTGCTTCAGTAACAGAAAGGTTGAGATGTTTAGCATATGGTCCAAGTATGATTGTGTTTTCTTATAGCGCATACGCAATTAATGGATACACATTTTATACCAAAGAACAGGATGATAAAATTACTATGCAGAATAGTGGTGTTACCTTGGTAGCTGAAGCGATGCACATATCAAGTGCGAATGACTTAAACCCGAAATTTGCAAATCTGTCATATTTTGGGGTTATCGAGCGCATTTTGTTGTTTGATTACGGGAAGTTTCAGATTCCTGTATTTGATTGCAAGTGGGTTGAAAATAATAATGGCGTACGAATGGATAAGTCAGGATTTTTGCAAGTGGATCTCAATAGGGTGGGGTACAAAGATGAACCTTTTATTCTAGCCTCTCAGGCTAAACAAGTGTTCTATGTCAATGATCTGACAAGTACGAAATGGTCTATAGTGCTTTTGTCTAACAAAGTAATTGATGAAAACATTGGAGATCAAGGTGATATTGGCGTTGGCATTGAATCTTGTACAAGAAACGATCAAAATGAGAATGAACCTTGTACTAGAGATGATCATAATGAGGGTATTTGGATCAATCCAACCATCCGAGTTGTTAACAGAAGCGTAAAATATATTGCTACCAAGAAAAGAAAGAGACGTTAGTGAAAAAGGTATTATTATAATTATAGCCTAATATTGTAAGTAATATGTGAATAATGTTTTGAATTTTTGGCATATCTTTTGAACCGTTTTGAATTTTTGCGAATGTGCTTGTGCTTAATTAGTAGAACAATGTTTCCGGAGCTGATGGTGAGGTTTATTTCTTGCAAGTTTGGTTTTTTAGCATTTTATTCAATTTTGAGTTCCTTTAGTGCTATTCATATCTTTTTCGACTATCCATTTTCATGTAGTGTACTAATGTGCTTGTTTGACTTTTGTTACAGGTCTAATGGCTAGCAATGAAGAAAACCCGCAAGGAAACCAACAAGAAAACCCACCAGGAAACCAACAAGATCATGAAAACTCACAAGAAACAAATCATGCAGCGGATGATACTTCAGCAAATGATGTTGCACGAGGCATCACCATAATGCGCGAAATCATTCGTGCTAGAGATAAGGGAGTGAAATATAATGTAGATTGGAATCATTCAAATCAAGTAGTTGGGGTTAATGCTTCAAAATTCACAAGCTACGTTGGTACACTTGTTCGTATGCATGTGCCAATCTCCATATCTAGATGGAATGCGAAACAATGTGAAGCATTGAAGCAAGGAAAAGAAATGTTTTGGGAAGATGTTAAGGTATGTATGTTATATGGTTTATATGGTTATATGTTTATAAGTTTATAAGTTTATATGGTGTATATGGTTTTTAAACTACTTATATGTTTATATGGTTTATATGGTTTTTAAATTACTTATATGTTTATATGGTTTATACGCAGCGGTCTTTTAACGTTCCAGATGAGCGTAAAGGCTTCGTACTTGGGTTGGCCGGGAAAAGATTTAGAGGGTGGAAAAATCTGTTGACGAACACCTATCTTAAGGATGACAAAGGAAAGTGGCTGGAAGAGTTCCCGGCCGGAAGGCCAGAAAAGTATAATCTTTTCATTAAACAAGAAGATTGGACTGAGTTTATTAGACAAAGAGATGACGAATTCCGGAAAAAGAGTGCCAAAAATAGTGAGAGAGCATCAAAGCCCGCGTACCCATACAAAAAAGGGCGTTTGGGATATGCGCGCTTAGAGGAAAAAATTGTAATTAATAAATAGAAATGATATGTTCTTATTAATTGTCTAAATGTGTTGTATTTGACGATCTAACCGTTTGTTTCTATGCATAGTTAGAGGAGACGAAAAGTGATGAAACCTCACTTCCAGCACATTTGCTGTGGAAGGAAGCCCGTGTGGGCAAGAATCAAGCTGTTGATCCAAGTGTTCTAAGAATTTATGATGAATGCGTAAGTATAACATTGTGTCTATAATTAAATCAAATTTTTATGACTATTTAATTGATTTTTTTATCTCCATTATTTTCAGGAGACATTGTCACAAACGGAGTCCACCGGTGACGACCAGGATACGAGGAGCGTACTTAGTAAAGCACTGAATGTTCCTGAGTATTCCGGTCGGGTTAGGGGTAAAGGTCACGGTGTGACTCCAACCTCTTTCTACCAGCATCATCGGAAAAGAAATCCTACCAATGCAGAAGTGATGAATGTACTTATGGAATTACAAGCAAAAGTCAATGCATTGGAAAGAGATAAAGAGGTATTAATGAGGGAAAAGGGCAATGCGGCAATGGCGAAAGAAACTAGTGACAACGCTAGTATCAACCGTCAGAATAAATTTCCTGAGGTAATTATAAATATATTGATAAATCTCTATTGTTCAAGTTTCTCATTTTTATTCCACCTCTTTCTATTATTGAATTAAAAGTAATATGTATGCATATTGGTTTAGGGCATTTCATCTTGCCAACTATACGTAATGGCATCAGATTATCACCTTGTTGGCAAGGGAAAAGTGTACAACACTTTGGGAGATTTAATTCATAATACACCGATCCCGGCTGGACACCTGAGAGTATCAGTAGATTATCCTATTGATCCCGATGCGTTGGTACCGGTACCTGACGTGGCCTTGGATATAAGATCGGTGCGAGACGCAGTAGGGTCGTTTGTTGCATGGCCCTTGGACCTCATTTTCATTGATGATGAGGTATGTTTAAAACCGTTAATATGAATCATTTAGATTTCAAATGTCAATTATGAATCGTTAAGTTAATTATTTTTTAATATTAGCCTCCTACAAAACCCGCTAATAAGGGTAAGGAGATTTTGCAGCAAGGCGGCGAGTCTATGGCATCAATTCCAGAGGTACACTTAAATTGTTTATTATATGATATGAATTTAAAACTGAACGATTTTATAATTTACCTAAGTTATATGATTGTTAGGTATCTGCGAAAGTGTCACAACAAGTGACCCAGCCTGTTCGTAGCAGACCACCCCCGAAAAAGTCAATGCATAAGGGGGGAAGAGGCGTTTTTGTACCTCGATATCGGAATACACTTGGAGTACTTTTGGAAACCTCAGATTTGAAGTCAGGTGGTATTCGTACAATCCTTATGGATGCAGATATCTTTGGTCTTAACTGCCAAGAAACGATAGGAATGGACGAAATGACTGAGATTATGACGCATGGTGAATTAGGCATCGGCAATGTTCACGCATACATCCGGTATTCCGATAAATATATCATTTAATTAGTTGAACAATTTATTTACACATTTCAATGAAAATAGTCTAATGTTTATATGTTTTTATTTAAGGTTGTTGTACGATAAAAAAATGCGCGAGACTGTATTGGCAAGACGCTTCCATTTCTTGTCTGCCCATATTGTCAGCGGAGCGACAATTGTCAGGGAACCGGGTTCAGTTAGGGAGTACTTAGTGAATCGATACACGGCCTACGTCGGCAACCCAGATAGCTTGTTTATTTTGCCGTATAACACTGTTCCAGTGGGGTGAGTTTTTCATTTATTCTAATATATCTTTGTTTATTTTGCGTAGAAACTTTTCTTCTAAAATGTTGCTTAAATTTTTAGAAAACACTGGTTGTTGTTGGCTATCGATCCGATTAAAGAAGTTGTGTACTTTCTGAATTCGGTAGACGGGGAATGGACTAACTATCCCGCTATGAAGGAAACTGTTGATCAGTAAGTGAGATCGTTCTAACTATTCGTGTATATTTATATATTTAATTATTTCTGTGAGATTGATCTAAATATATGTTTTTATTTTCTTAGATCAATACAAATATTTCGTAGTCAAAGGGACGCACAGGTACCCCGGAGTAAATCATCAAATATTACTTGGATCAAAGTGCAGGTACAAAATTAGTTGCTTATAATAATAATGTTACTTGATAAAATTACACGACAACTATAAAATATATTCTGTTTTTCTATGCAGTGTCCGTTACAGAATAACGATGTAGATTGCGGATACTTTTGCTTGAGGTTTATGAAAGAAATCCTTCATAAAAATCAAGTAGAGATTCCAAGCACGGTATGGATTTATAACTTAGAATAATTTTGTATGATTTCTACATTTAATAACATCATGCATATACTGAAGTAATAATTTCTTATGTAGTACTTTGATGACCTCTATACTATGTCGTACACGAAAGTTCAAGTGGAAGAAGTCAAAGAGGAAATATGTCAATTTTATGTTGAAAACAGATTATTCTGATGGGTATGAATAAAATATTGTTGTACGTGTTAGTTTGATTGTGTTGGAGCCTTTAATATTGTTTGTTTAATTTACCGTGTTGTTCATATTCATACTTTGCAGGATGACGACCGTGTCGGTGGAGCATTATTTTCGATGTAATTATATATGATTTAGTTACATATGTATATATATATGGTTACAAATTAACACGATACTTTGTATGTGATTTAGTTATGGTTACAAATGTATATATGGTTACAAATTTAGTTATATATGATTTAGTTACATATATATAGATAAGGATTGAATATTATATGGTATACCGGTTTCTGTTAATATAATACCGGTTTCTGTGAATATTATAAGGATTGAATTACAGGTTAAATTATTGGACCAAAAAAAATTACAGGCCGCACAGGGAACCTCAAATTATAGGTTTCACTTTAAAAAATTTGTATGAGCTACGAAAGCGCTTTTGGCTAAAAAGCGCTTTCGTAGGCAGGATAAATAAAAAAAAATTTAAATAGAAACCCCCTATCAAAGCGCTTTTTATGGAAAAAGCGCTGTGAAAGACCCCCCTATCAAAGCGCTTTTTCCATAAAGCGCTGTAAAAGCCATGATAAATAAAAAAAAAAAATTAAATAGAAACCCCCTATCAAAGCGCTTTTTATGGAAAAAGCGCTGGGAAAGACCCCCCTATCAAAGCGCTTTTTCCATAAAAAGCGCTGTAAAAGGCCTGATAAATAAAAAAAAAATTTTAAATAGCACACCTATCAAAGCGCTTTTCAAAAAGCGCTGGGAAAGACCCCCCTATCGAAGCGCTTTTTAAGGAAAAAGCGCTGGGATAGGTCCACCTACGACAGCGCTTTTGGCCAGAAAAAAGCGCTTTCGTAGCCTACGCCAGCGCTGGCTACGGCAGCGCTTTTAAGCGCTTTTAAAGGGCAAAAAAAAGCGCTGTGAAAGCCCATTTTCGTAGTAGTGTTTCATTAGGATAGAATGGTCAAAACCCTAGTTCGCATTCGATCTAATTTGTCATCGCGCACTTTATTCTATTTTTTATTCCAATTATTGTATTTGCTCACAGTTTGTAATAGTTTAAAATAGGATATTTATTTACATTTATCGCTTTATTTTCAAAGGGTTTGTTTTTGGCTATGTAAATACCCGAAGCCTTGTAATAGCGTAGTTTAATTTCCGCATTTTAAATTCCGCAAATTATTAACTGTTACATGTATGATAATAGGATGCATGACAAGAATGTATGACTAATTTTAAAACAGTTAGATCACCCTAAATGTGCAAATATAAATAAATTGAAATTGAATCATCCGCACATGCGCACTCCTAGGGTACACTCCCACTTGGTTGCCTTCGGTAAACGGTCATTGAGTATAGGATGCTTTAGTAGTCGTCCTTTCGTCCAAAGATCAAGGTTGCCTCGGATAAATGATCTAAGACATTAGGGTTACTACTAAGACGTTCTAACATTACTTTAGTGACCGTACGTCCCTCTCGAATTGACCCTCAAAACTCCAACGATGGTGCTACCTACTCACTAATAGTGGGATAGCACTGTCTAAAGGAAACAAACATAGAACGATTCTTTTTTCGAGTAGATAGATTAGCTCTTAAGTACTTGCTCAATCCAAAAAAAATTTTCACACTTACACTCCTTTACAAACAAAGTTTTCAAAAACACTTCATTACACTCTTGAAGACAGAAGCAAGAGTTAAATCGAAGTAAAAAAAAAAGCTTTTCAAATCACACAAACACAAAGAAAACAATTTTGAAAATGATGAGCAAGTACCTAAGAGCCCGTAGATAACTACGGATAGAAATGGTGCTAATACCTTCCCTTTATATAATCTACCCCCCGTACTCAGAAATATCTCAAAAAAGGAAATTTTATGTGCTTTTTTCCTTTCCTTGTTGGATAAATAAAAGACGGTGGCGACTCTTGCTTACCGTGACATTTTGTGAAAACAAACGCAAAACGCAAACCAGCAAATTCCTTAAAAAAATAGGGAAACCACGTCCCGGTTCTGGCCACCGTATCACAGAACTGGTGACTATGCTGGGGAGATAATAAGTGGGGTGTACCTTAGGATTAGTTCATCATATTGTTTTCAATTGTTTGATTTTATTGCTTTATCTTTGTGGACTTTGTATCGGAGTTACTATAGATCCTAACTCGGATCTGACGACACCTTTTAGGTAAGTAGCAATAGACTGTGCGGGAATTGTACAGCGTAGACCGATACGGTTGAAGTAGTAGGTACGTTGGTGTGACACATTAGTTGGTACCAATATCCCTTGTGGAGCAACAAGGAGAGTATGGGTCTGCTAATGGGTCATTAAGCATCAACTGGCCTTAGAACCTATAATTGACCAACTTGGCCATAGAAAGTAGCAGTATGCTACACTCATTGAGACCATACTCTCGCGATGATTCCAGATGCAAGAAAATATTGCTAAACTGGAATTATGACCGATCGAGGATGGTCAGTGATATTGAGAACCTCTAGAACCCAGTTACTATTACTAGGACAGGTTGAACCAACTAAACTGAAAGAGGGTAATACCTAAACTCCATGTCAGCCTGAAATTTAAGGGCTATTGTGTGACTTGTTTGCCCTTACCATGTTTGTTATCTGTGATACCTGTGGTGTGTTTCTATCATGACATCATGCATTATGACATTGCATGTATATTTCATTAGACTAACCATTTCAAAGACTGAGGGGATTTATCTTTGTTCTGTTTTGCAGATCATGGCATCTATGCGCATAAATACCATTCCGATCAACTTAGTGCAGATACCGGCTCAGCTTAGAGAGTTGGTTTCAAAAGTTCCTGATACTTCTTCCTTTGTTAGAAGACATGGTCATCTCCTTACCTTGGTCACTTCAAAGTTGGATGAGCAAATGATGAGTGTGTTGTTCCAGTTCTTTGACACTTCCAATGACAGATCTCCTGTAAGCAAGGGGGCATCAACATGATCACTGTCCAGGGGTAGTCTAGTCAAGATTCAAAGAAATCTCTGAAGAAATGCTGAATAACCAGGGGCAGGCCTGTATCTGAATCACTTGGGGCATCGAACGTGAATTCCAACAAAGGATTAAATACGGTCAGGAAAACACTTCATGGCAATACTAAAAGCACTTGCTACTAGGGGCAGTGACAAATCTCCCACAAATTCCTTTTCGTAGGGTGGTCCCCAGCCAGAGTTCCAATCTCTGAAAACTTCTCCCCAACTAGTTTTTATCTCAAGAATATTCGAAAAGAAAATACCTCTCCAGCAGATTGGCAATCAGGTTTATTTCCCCAACAATGGTAAGATTCCCCGGATTGAGTTTGCCTCCCAAACTATCACAAATCAAGGGACCACAACTCCTCTTCCCTAATAGACTGCTCTACAACCACCAGTGAGTTGCTGCAAAGCCTAGGAGACAACCAGATAACAGTTAACTTCTTTATCCCCAACAATTTGTTAACTTCTTTTTCTCTTCCATCAAGAGATAACTCCCCAGTAGAGTAACAAACAACTAAAACTCCTGGACTCCTTTACCCAAATGGTAATCAACACCCTCCACAGAGTTTCCTCATGTAAAGAGCCAGAGTCAACTTCCCCAAAAGAGTTCTCCTCAAACAACAAAATAGGATTCCCCAGCGGAAACATTCTAAGCAAGGTTTGAAGATGTTCATGCACTTCATCCCCAATGGCCGCCCAGAAGTTTGGCTTCCTAAAGCTCCCCAGCATTTGTCATGGATTTATTTTCCAAGACAAAATTACATTCCAACACCATTTCATGCATCATATTTACATACATGTTAAATGCATACAACATAATCTCATTTACTTTGAGAAACATCATTACGCCATGCATTTCATCCATCATGACATTGCATACAATTATTCCTTTACCTTTTCAGGAAAAGATCAACAGATAAGTGTTAATCTGTAAACTTCTCCAAGACAAAATCAAGCTTGGATTTCTTCATCCTTTTGGAGTAGCAATCATCTTAGATTCCTTTATCATCCATTGAGGTATTAATCGTCTCAGATTCCTTCATCATCCATTGAGGTAATAATCGTCTCATATTTCTTCATCATCCGTTGAGGTAGTAATCGTCCAAGATTACTTCGTTATCTGCTGAGGTAGTAATCATCCAAGGTTCCTTCATCATCTGTTGAGATTAATACCTGAAACCAGACAGAACAACTATCTCAATGACCAGCATTTTCAAGTTCCATATTAATACCTGTAACAAGCCAGGAAAACTATATATGGACGACTGATTATAGATTAATACCTGTAACAAGCCAGGAAAACTATCTACGTGAGGAGATTGAAGATTAACACCTGTAACAAGCCAGGAAAACTATCTTTCTTTCTCAGGTAAGAGATTAATACCTGAAACCAGACAGGACAACTATCTACACGACCAGCTGAAGTAATCCTACCTAGGTTCCTTCTCCTTTCTAGATGCAGTTTTACACGTACTCATCATGAAGTAACCCTACCCAGGTTCCTTCTCCTTTCCAGATGCAGTTTTACACTGATTCATCATGAAGCAACCTTACCCAGGTTCCTTCTCCTTTCCAGATGCAGTTTTACACGGACTCATCATGAAGCAACCCTACCCAAGTTCCTTCTCAACTCTCTGGATGCAGACTAACATGGACTCATCCTGGAACAACCCTACATAGGCTCTTTCTAATACATTTTCAGATAGCGGTTAATTTCATTATCCCCAGAAAGTTACTGTGAAGCCTAAATTTCAACCAGAAAACAACAAACTCTCGTCTCTCCAGTACATAGATAACTCCTCAGTAGGGCCTTGGACAACTGAAGTTCCTGGATTCTATTCCCCACAGTGTTTCCTCATGCAATGAGCCAGAGTCAATGTTCCCCAATGGATTTCTCCTTAAACAATAGGGCAGGAATTCCCAGCAGAAACATTCTAAACAAATTTAAAGATACACCTACTCTCCAACAACAGTTCAGGATTCAGCCTCCCAAGGTTTCCTAGCATGTTGTCAAGGATTTATTTTCCTAGACAGAGACACGATGCAATAAACACATCACATTCATAAACCATAACACATATGTGACAAATGCATACATCATAATATCATTTATTTTGAGAACATCATTACGCCATGCATACATCTGCATGCAACTAATCCTCTTCCTTACAGGAAAAATCAATTATCAAATGAAGACCTCTTCTGGTTAGATTTAGTTCTTCTAGTTAAAGACATGCAAATGGAGACCTCTTCTGGTTAGATTTAGTTCTTCCAGGTTAACAACAGATCATTGAAGTCCTCTTCTGGATGGATTCACTTCTTCCATTTAATAATAGGCGATCAATCAAGTCTTCTTCTAGATGGATTCACTTCTTCCAGTTAATAATAGGCGATCAATCAAGTCCTCTTCTTGATGGATTCACTTCTTCCAGTTAATAATAGGCGATCAATCAAGTCCTCTTTTGGATGGATTCACTTCTTCCAGTTAATAATAGGCGATCAATCAAGTCCTGTTCTAGATGGATTCACTTCTTCCAGTTAATAATAGGCGATCAATCAAGTCCTCTTCTGGATGGATTCACTTCTTTCAGTTAATAATAGGAGATCAATCAAGTCCTCTTCTGGATGGATTCACTTCTTCCAGTTGATAATAGGCGATCAATCAAGTCCTCTTCTGGATGGATTCATTTCTTCCAGTTAATAATAGGCGAACAATCAAGTCCTCTTCTGGATGGATTCACTTCTTCCAGTTAATAATAGGCGAATCAAAGACCTCTTCTGGTTAGATTTAGTTCTTCCAGATTAACAACAGGAAAATAAATACCTCTTCTGGTTAGGTTTAGTTCTCCCAGATTAATAACAGGCCAATGAAGACCTCTTCTGGTTAGATTTATCTCTTCCAGTTAAAAACAGGAAAAAGACACCTACTACTTCAGTATAAATCAACCAAAAGATTTATCCTCATACCTTCCCCAGTCACTCTAGATGGCATCTATAAGCCCATCTCCAACAACTTTCCATTATTTATCCAAATGGAATCTGTAAGCCCATTCCCTACACAATCAACCACCACATCGTCAAGCGCAAATTTATGGGCACTTTAGTGTTCAATCACCTTCCACCTTCAAGTCACGAATGGCGAGCTCGCCAATCTAACTCTTCAGGTTTAAGAAGATTGAACAGGTGCAAATGTTGTATCCCAAAATTTGTCCTCTGATTTCTCAATAATTTTCTCACAAGATCCTCCAGGACTCAAGTTTGCAGCACTGATACATCAATTTAGGGTTGGAATTGGCACAAGGGCAAAATGGTCAAAATGCACATTGAAATGTCAAACTTTGACTTTTGGATCAAAATCAAGTTTCAAGAATCACACTTCATCAAGACATGTTAGAATATGAAGTTGGTTCATCAAGAAAATCAAAATTTAAAATTACTTTGAAAAAGTCAAAGTTCTAAACACTTAGAAATTTTTCTAAGTGTTAAGAAAATATGATAAGTTCAGAACTTCTGGCCAGATTTTCATCATAATGCGAATTGATTCAGGAAGAACTTATGACACAAGAGTTGTAGATCTCAATAAGATCTAAAACATTGCAGAACCTAACTTCTCTTAGAAATGCTGGGATTTCAAGTTATAAATCCTTGAAGACACGTCCATGAAACTAAAACACTTAGTAAATTCTGAACATTTCCAAGTCATAATTTGAGTAGAACTTCTGGGCTAGTTTTCAAATAGGTACAATCAAAGTTTGTAAAGATGATTCAAAGAGGGGTTACAAAGCATGTTACAAGATTTCTGAAAAGTCTGAGAACTCCTTCAGATCATGCTGGAGCTGGGAGAATCAAAGATCAAAAGTTGGACATTTATTCTTAATCTAAGTTACGTTTATGCTGAACTTCTGATCCAGTTTCAAGCTAGGCTACATAATCTCATGTTGCAGTCCTTCTTGCTTGTTAACTCTCATCATCATTTAATGCTCACGCCAACTTTTGAGTCTTTATCCCAGTGTTTAAGCCTTTGTCCAAATGATCTTCCCACGTGTGGCATGAAAGTACCACTATTGTCCTTGAAAAGAAAACTTTTGTACAAAGTTTATTTTAAGCCCATACTTTACTTTGTTTCTGAGTGTACTTCCCCATAAATCATGCCTACAAACTTAGATTAGGTGAGTTTAAAGATGCTAACCACCCTACCTTTCCTTGAAACATGCTTGTCTAAACTTGCTTAAAAAACAAGTTAACAATTCATAACACGTGATGGATGTACTCCTGATTTCCCCAAGCTTCAAAATCCTATGCCTATAAATTAAACTTCATTTGCAAACTGAAAGAGGATTCAAAAAAGATTGGAAAAAAGCCCTGAAACCTTGCTGAAAATTCCCAAGAACCTGAAACTGCAACACAAACATAAAACCTGCTAGTTTCTGAACTTTGCATCCAAGCTCTAATTTTCCTCGTGCGTTTCTTGGCCAAATCATCCATACAGTTTCTGATATACACACAGAGGCCTTCCCAACTTCTATTTTCAAACTGTAATACAGTCTTCACCAATCCCCATTTCAAAAGTCAGAACTTTGCATCTTGACTGCTCCAGAACATTCCAACCATCTATAACTCAAGTTAAGGGTTGCTTTAGCTTTCAGAGAGCTTGAGGAAGCTGACCAGAACATCAAAACAATCTGAACCAGACTCTAAATCACAGGACAATCTCCAGCTGCAAGGTAAGTGTCTTCTGATTTTCACCTAATTACTTAGGCATTATTAGGCTTGCAATTTCAAAGACACAATGTAGATATCCTGGCTCTGAATCTGTACATATTTATAGATTTCAGTTATATGGCCTAGGTAGAGAAAATTTCAGATCAGAACTTCTTGAGAAAGTTAGGGTTCAAAATTAGGATTAGCAAAATTCGTGCTTGCTTCTGGTTTACGGTTTTGGTACTTGATATTTCTGAAACCATGATGAAATTTGCCATAACTTCTGTGTTTGCATTTTCCATTTTTGTTGAGAAATGACTAAGTTGTAGATACTCTAGCTGGCGCGAAGAAGAAGATGAATTTCATCATCAGAACTTACTTTGTAATATATGTTTATGATTTTTCTTCTAATACTGGATGTATAGGCACCCCAGTGGTAGGGAGCGCGCGCATAATTTATCAGTGTTAAGGGTCCTGGGTTCTAGCCCCAGAAGCATCTTTTATGTTTATTTCTTAACATTTTTACCCCATTATTTTTCAAACAATAATCCTTCACCAGAACTTCTAGATAAACCCCTCCATTTGTTTGTCAAAACAATACTCCTGGACCATAACTTCTAGATATTCTCATCCAATAACTTTGACACCTCACTTACCCATTATCATAACTTCTAGCCTTCCAGTAACACTAGAACATCTAGGTTTCCAGTTGCGTCAGAACTTCTAGGCTCTCTCAACAACCAAAACTTCTAACCTTCCAGTAACACTAGAACTTCTAGGTTTCCAGTTGCATCAGAACTTCTAGGCTCTCTCAGCAATCAGAAGTTCTAAGCTTTCCTTTATCCCCAGCAACCCCAGAACTTTAGTGCGTCTATATCCAGAAATTCTGGCTTTCCCCATATCTGCTAACATTTTCTTTCTGATTTGCAGCGCACCTGAGTCAGAACTTTTGCTCTCTCTTATTTCTATTCTTTCAGCAACACGCTGACTCTAACTCTTATTCTCTTATTATTTTTATCATCACTTTTATTTTCATTAACCAAAAACACCAAAAACACTTTATATTCATATACTTTTCTTTATTTCTTTTAAAACAAAAAAGACTAAAAATATTTCCTTAAGCAAATTTATTGCTTCTCTTAACAAAAACAAGTCAAATCTATTTTGCATTTCAATTCTTGTACATTACTTAAATATGGTTGTAATAGATAATTAGGACTTTAATTTCTTGCAACCCCCATTTGTAAATTTGTACACCCATCCCCAAGTGAGTGTAATAGCGTAGGATATTTACTTTCTGCAATTTATCGCTTTCATATAAATGCTAGTAAAGTAGGATTTGTATGGGAAGATAAAATCAATCTTAGAAATCCCTAATTTAAGATAAATCAAGCATGAAATACAAACACTTGCACACTTGCATCTCTAGGGTTAACTCCACATGTTGCCTTATGAAAAATGGCCATGTTATGCATGTGAGACGTCTTAGCAAAAACAATAAAAAAATAAAAGATCATAGTCCCTCGATGACGCTTCGAATGTTGCCTTACAAATGATCTTAGTCCCTCAAGAGAAATGCTAACATATCTCACAATGTTACTATCATGTCTATACGATGACCCACACCCGTCCCTTTACATCCAAAGATAAGGATTCTTACCAATCAATGGTAACATAGAAACATCTAAAGGAGGAGGAAAAGAACACTAAAAAAAACATTTTATACATCAACACTTTCATTTTGAAACATTTTTAAAAGATAAACACTTTGTATACGTTCTTATAGAGACGAGAACCATTATAAAGACACCTTATAAAAATAACTTTCAAAAACAAATTCCACAAACACTTCTTTGAACTATATTCTAAACAACACTTTGTACGCATTCTTATAGATACGAGAACCATTACAAAGACGTTTTCAAAATAATTTCAAAACCCACACCACAAGCATATTTTAAAACAAAAACAAGTGGTCTAGCAAGAAACTAAGAGCCAATAGATAACTATGGATGAAAAGGGTGCTAACACCTTTCCTTTTCATAACCTACCCCCTGAACTCAAGAAATAATCTCGAAAGGTCTTTCCTGTTATTTTCAACCTTTCCTTATTGGATAAAAGAAAAGTCGATGGCAACTCTTGCTATCCACAAAAATTGCAATAAAATGAAAAACACCCAAGTCAGTTCTCCCACCGTATTACAGTAGCCTTGTCATTATGGAAGGTAGTTTGTTGTTGAGATTTTGTTACTCCAATGGATGGTAGCCTTGTCATTATGGAAGGTAGTTCGTTGTTGAGATTTTGTTACTCCAATGGATGGTAGCCTTGGCATTATGGAAGGTAGTTCTTTGTTGAGATTTTGTTACTCCAATGGATGGTAGCCTTGTCATTGTGGAAGGTAGTTCGTTGTTGAGATTTTGTTACTCCAATTGATGGTAGCCTTGTCATTATGGAAGGTAGTTTGTTGTTGAGATTTTGTTACTCCAATGAGTGGTAGCCTTGTAATTATGGAAGGTAGTTCGTTGTTGAGATTTTGTTACTCCAATGGATGGTAGCCTTGTCATTATGGAAGGTAGTTTGTTATTGAGATTTTGTTACTCCAATGAATGGTAGCCTTGTCCTTATGGAAGGTAGTTTATTGTTGAGATTTTTGTTACTCCAATGGATGGTAGCCTTGTCATTATGGAAGGTAGTTCGTTGTTGAGATTTTTTTACTCCAATGGATGGTAGCCTTGTCATTATGGAAGGTAGTTTGTTGTTGAGATTTTGTTACTCCAATGGATGGAAGCCTTGTCATTATGAAAGGTAGTTCATTGTTGAGATTTTATTACTCCAATAGATGGTAGCCTTGGCATTATGGAATGTATTTCGTTGTTGAGATTTTGTTACTCTAATGAATGGTAGCCTTGTCGTTATGGAAGGTGATTCATTGTTGAAGTCTTTTTCCGGTAAATGGTAGCCTTGTCATTATGGAAGGTAGTTCATCGCTGGGATTCTATTGCTCCATAGAAGTTCTTATGTTTGTATTCATGAATGTTGGCTTCTCACTTGCTTATTTTACTTTGCTGGTATTATCTTACTATTCATTTCCCCAGTGGGTCGACATTACTTTTTTACTATCCCCTCAGAGAAGGAGTGGATTGCAGTCATCTGTCGGTCACTGTTGTAGCGGTAGAATTGTTTAAGACTAATCCATTGGATTGACTTGACTTATACAGATCAAAATAAAAAAAATCTCCACAGCGCTTTATTGTTTCCAAAGGAATGGGAAAAGAGCGAAAAACCCAAAAGAGGGGGAAAGATTCTAGTTAAGGGGGTTGGTTATGCAAATGGAAGGTATTAACACCCTAAACATCTATGGTACTCCGTAGGAACCTCTTTGAAAAATCTGTATATTTGGCTATAAAATGTTGTATGTAAAATAGATGGTGGAGATGAGAGAAGAAGTATATTTTTTTATGATTTTTGCACCCACCGCGATTGTGAACCTTTAGTGCCTACGTACCACCTTTCGTGAAATAGGGGATCAGGGTACACATAGTTCACCTTTTGAAAATTTTAAAATACAAGTGTGTTGGTTGGTTTTATGAGATAAGATATCATCGTCATTGTCCGTGTGGAAAAACATAATTACTACCCACAATCATGAGAAAGGAGAATTTGCATTATCTCAAAGTGGAGGATATGGCATGGATTTTAAAATCAATAATGGCTCACTCAACACCCAAGTGGAAAATATCTCTCTTCACTATATATTGTAGAAGTATAGTTGTTTGCATCACTACAAGGATTGACAAGATTACAATCTTTTGAAAAAAGTTTAAAGTAAAAAGCCAAAGTGGCAAAATGGTTTGAAATGAGATTGATTGAATTTTAGTCTTCTCACAAAAATGTCAAGGTATTATTTAAGTTGATTGAAGTTTATTTATGAAAATGTTTTGAAAATGAATGGACATAAGTCCAAGTTTATTATGAAAATGGTTCAAGTTTCAAAACAAGAAGAGTTTTCAAAAGGAGGGAGAAGATTTTTGAAATTAAAGAATATAGGAGGAGATGAAGAGACTATCCTAAACCATAAGGTAAAAGCTAAGGTTGAGAACCATCTAACCAACAAGGAGCCAACACTTGACATTATGAGTCAAGATAGAATTACCATTCCTTGGATTGAAATCAAACAAGCAAAAATACTAGACTTCTTGAGAGAACCAAACTTCAAGTGTATTAAGTCTTCACAAAAATTTGGCAGAGTAACGGTTGTATACGGGTGAATTCCAGATTATAAACAAAGTATGTAATCACAATAACCTGCACACAAAACAAACAAACAACCCAATGTCTTGAGGTAAACCTCAAGAACTCCAGATAAAATATCAATTAAGTCTCAAGGTCTCCAACATAGGCCAAGATTTCTAACCCTAAGTTCAAGAAGTCCAATACTCCATAATGCCAAGGATAGTAACCAAATAGTCCAAGTATCATTAAAGGTTTTTATGGGTTCATGTTGATTATTAGATGTCTTAAAAAAGAAAAGAAAGGCTCAAGTGAGCAAAATAAAAAGGACAAGAAAGTAAATGCTCAAGTGAGTAAAATACAAATAACATGAAATGTAATGCTTAAAGTAAATGGTACATAAAGCATAAAAGATAAAAGCATATAGTAAAAATAATTTAATAATTAGTGGTTAGTTGGATGACCATCTTGAAACTTGCATTTGGAACTCATTAGAGGATTGGTAGGACCAAAGCCTCCACACAACAAGTTCCATTTTCTTTTTGTCAAGTATATCATCCATTTGGAATTCCCAAAAGTACCATTTAATGATCAACGATGTTTAAGTGATCCGTCTTGACCCAAAGTGTTGTAGATCCACTAGAGTATTGGTAGAACCAAAGCCTCCACACAATGAATCTCAAGGTTATTGGATCAAAGAGATCAAATTAACATACTTGGGCTTGCAAACATAAGTTTGGGCCATGAATGATCATTTATTTGAATCAGGACAAAAATTTAGCGCTATGTTAAACAATCGTAAGTGGACTTATATAGAAGTCACACCTATTTTGAGGCCGGTTAATATCAATCTATGTACCATTTGTTTTGAGACATGATATAGAGATCATGCTCCAATAACACTTAGTGCAATGAGAAAGGGATGAGATGAAGAGGGGTGGGAAAGAATATAAACCACATTTGAATTAACATTTAATCAAACTATTATTAAAATCATTCATCCATTTTTGTGGAGTTAGACTCAACACCATGGATCTAATGATGTTAATAAAGTTCATGATCAAAATTTTAACCCAAGATCAGCCAGAAAATAATCACAAAATAATATTACATTTAATATATACATTTAAAAAGGTTTTTAAAAATGTTTTAAAATAAAAATAAAAGAAAAAATATCAACTATATTCAAATTAATCAAGAAATAAAAAGTAAGACCATAGAAAAATCAGAAAAGGACTAAAATATTTTTATAAAAATTTTGGTTGTTTTTTAAAGTCAGAAACTATTTTTAAAATTAAAAGAAATGAATAAAATAAACCAAAAATGATTTTAAAAAAATACCAAAGTCAGAAATAAAAAATAAGTGAGGTCACCAATATTTGTCATAATATCGTTGGATCATTCCATAATTTTTTCAGAATTTAAAAATGCATAAAAGTGTTTTTAAACATTTAAAACAATTCAAATAAAGTGAAAATTTATAAATAATTTCAAAACACAAAATAAAATTGTAAAAAAAATAAAAATCAGAAAGAGAAAAATCAAAAATATTTTTCATAATTATATCAGATTTTTTGGACTAAAAATGAATTTTGTATGATTTTTTGAAATTTAAAACAATTAAATATAAAAATCAGAAAAGAAAAATAAAGTAAAAAATATTTGGATCATTGGATGAGAGTCAAAATGCGTTAGTAATCAAATATAAGGGATCTGGTGCACTGTGCATATCATGGTCATTAGTGAATAAAGTGGCGCGCCATCATTGGTTGGAAGATGACACGTTGGTCATCTTCAACCTCCAGCCAACGTGAATTGCAGATCTCTAAAACTGTAAAATCAGGAGCTCAGACCTATTCCATTCGCTTCGTCTCTTCAAGACGAAGACAAACACACCTTCACGACAAATTTATATAAAATGTAGCTTAATAAATTTGGAAGGAAAGTTTTGAAAAGGGATTTGAAATTTCATGGTCAAAACGTGTTTCTAGATAAAAACAAGTGTTGCGACTAGAACCACGACAATGAGAGCTTCACAATGATATCAAAGCTTTGAAGAATTGATGGAGAAATCTACCTATTGAAGTTAAGTTGCAGAACTCTGAAACTGGACTTCTATGGATCAATATAGGGCACGATTCTTGAAGGTAATTGTATGGTTAGCTTCAGGGAAGATCAAGGAAGGTGAATTGATAGAAAAATTGGATTGAAAAAGGCTTAAACACTGATTTCGAAGTTACAGAAAATTGAGCTATGGAGCAAGTTTGGCAGGGTGATTCTGGATATTCAAGCTTGAGGAAATGAATGAGGGATGACCCTCTATTTATATGGAAATGTTATACCCCAAAATTTCCCTCTCACTTCTTAAGTAATCTCTCATAAAGATCTCCTTTGGTTCAAAACTACACAATGTTTGATCAGCTCAAGACACCTCCTTAAGCACCGATGACTCAAATGACTTTCATTATTTTCATAGATCATTTTGGACCCTCAATATTTCTGTTGTCAAGTTTCAAGGCTTGGATCACATTTTTGCTCAGTCAATTGATCAGTTGACCTAAAATTAGCTGTATTGGGGAAAAATTCAATTGTGGTCAATTTGCAGTCAAACTTCGTAATTTTTGATCCACATAAACATTATGAACTCGTGTATGTCAATTGATCAAGATTGGATCACAATTCCTCAATAAATTTGATCATATAATCAAAAGGGCAAAATGGTCAAAATTAGGGTTTTGACTAAGAAGGTGCAATTTTTTATTTTTAACCTAGCAAATGACTTATTGGTTTAAGGAATGATCTCAAGGATTAAAATAATTCATTTTGACCTAATGGCATGGCTCAAAACATTTCTCAAGATCAATTGATTGATAATTGAATTTCAGTTAACTGGTGAAAAGTCAACTCTACACTGAAAAGTCAAACTTTGACTTTTTTTTGGTCAAAATCAAGTTTCAAAGATCACATTTTATCAAGACATGTCAAAATTTTAAACTTGTTCATCAAGAAATCAAAAAGTCAAATTTCATTTTGAAAATTCAAAATTTCTAAAAACTTAGAATGTTTTCTAAGTGTTGGAAAAGTTCATTTTTTTCATAACTTTGAGCCAAATTTCCACCATGATGCAAGATGATTCTAAGGAAACTTCCAACATGAAAGTTGTAGATCACAATGAGATATAAAACATTGTAGGCAAGAACTTTTTCTATAAATTCTTGGATTTCAAGTTATGATTTTGTGAAGACATGCTCATGAAACTTGAAGACTTAATGAAATTTTGCCCTAGTTTAGGCAGGATTTTGACCTAACTTCATGACAATTTTTAACATAGTTCCATGATGAATCTTCAAAAATGTCCAATATGAAGGTTGTAAGGGATGTTAAAAGCTTTCCAAAATGTCCAAGAACTCATTGAGATCATATTTGAGCTGAGAGAATCGAATCCATGAAGTTAGGGTTTCATTCTTGTATTACAAGTCAATTTTGTGATGAACACTTGATCCAATCTTCAAGCATGTTGTACAAACCTCACTTTTCAGGCTTCTTATTTGATTTTCACTCTATAATTAAATGTCTACATAGCTGTTAGAAGCTTTAATACAAACATTCAATGCATTGCCCATGCTTAATACCATTTTAGGAAGAAAGGCAACATTGCCATTTTGGAAAAGTGGCTCTATGCACAAAGTCCACTCTTCTTGAGCCTCTAACTTGTTGTTCTGAACACACACAACATATATTCATAGAAGAAACATGTTTAAAGCTTCTAAGTCACCCTATAAGCCATGTACTTGTGCATTGGAACCACATTTTTCAAGCTTTCTTCAAAATCAAGCAAAAAGCCACAAACACGTGATTCTTGATTTCTGAATTCTCCAAGCATCCAACTTGTTGCTTATAAATAGAGGCCCTATTTGTAAGCTGACACAGGAGTAAAAACACCCTGAAACTCTCCCAAACTCCCTCAAATCAGAACTTGCATAAAAACTCCATTTATGTGCACATTCTGACTTTAAAACTAAAACTCACATTTCCCTCGAGCGTTTTCATTCCTAATCTATCACAAAGCTTCTATACATCAAATATAGTCCATCTCCATCCCTATTTCATAACTGTAACTCCATCTTCATTATCTTCCAAACTAAAAAACAGAGCTCTGCAACTGGACTTCTCCAGGCCATTCCAGCCATCCATTGCTCAAGCTAATCATTGCATTAGCTTCCTGGGAACTTGAGGAAGCTATCCTGATCATTGCAGCACCTTGAATCAAGCTCATTTGCATTTCACAATTTCCAGTTTTGAGGTATCTTTTCTGAATTTCTATCGTTTCGTTTAGGCATTGTTAAGCTTTCATTTGTGAAGATAAAATATAGATATCATTGCCATAAAACTGTACATGTCCATAGATTTCATTTATATTGATTCAGCTTAGAGAATTTTAGGTTTGAATCCATGAAAAAAGTTAGGTCAGAATTTGGTACATTTAAAAATTCTCATTCATCTTTGAGTTATAGCTTATGATATTTATATGGTTGGATTTGTATGGAAAAATGGAGCAACTTTCATGTTTGCATCTTTAATTTTTGTAGAGAAATGAGCAAGTTACAGGAACCATGGCTGGAGGTTGAAGATGAAGTCATTTTCAGGACTTGTTTTATGTTATGTATTTATCATTTCATTTAAGTTAACGGATGTACAACCACCCTAGTGGCAAAGGTAGCACGCGTGTATGGTAAGGGTCATTTGTTCAAGTCCCAACGCTACCTTTTGTTTTAATTTCCAACATTTTTCTTTCTTTTTTGTTTCAAACAACCAGCGCCCGGGCCTTAAGTCAGTGGGCCTTGCCATTTTTGCTGCACCAAACCCCCTGCTTGCTTGCTACCACACAGGTCCAAACCCTTTTTTCTTCTGATTTTTAAACAAAAACATCATTTGGCCCAGATTCAAAAACTCTTTTCTAACAAACTCCTAAGTTTAATTTTACACCTCCCTGACTTTTTCTTTATATTTTAATTTTATTTTATTTTATTTTTGTTTATTATTTTTTATCATTATTATTATTATTATTATTATTATTATTATTATTATTATTATTTTTATTAATAATAAAATCCAAAAATATTTTTATTTATTATTTTCACACTTTTTTTTATTTTCTTTATAAAGACAAAAGACAAAAACATTTTCTTAACAAATTTGATTTCTTTTAAATAAATAATTAGATTTCGGTTTTTTTATTTTTATTTTTTATTTAAAATTAATTTATAACTTAAGTTTCTTTTAATTAATTAATTACCATATTATTTTCATTAAGTTTAAACCTTTCCATAAAAAACCCTAAAAATGCTTTCTAACTTAATTTATTTTCTTAATTAGTTTAGGTTTAATTTTATTTGATTTTTAATTAATCATTTTCTTAATTAGGTCAAAACTAAACCCTTTCATTAAAACCAAACAAAAATCATTTCCTTTCCATTTATTTCCTTGCACATTTATTCAATTTTTGTACATTATTTAATATGGTTGTAATAGATAATTAGGTTTAATTTTCTTGCAATCCCCATTTGTAAATTTGTATACCCCCTCCCCTAATGATGTAATAGTGTAGTAATTTTACTTTCCACTATTTATTGCTTTCATATAAATGTTAGTAATTAGGGTTTGTATGGCAAAACTAAAATCAACAATTAGCAAACCCTAATTTAGGATAAACAATGCATGTAAATCAAACACACTTGCATACTTGCACCCCTAGGGTTAAATTCAATTTGTTGCCTAAAAAATGGTCATGTTATGCATGTGGGATATCTTAGCAAAAACAACAAAAGAATACAAGATCATAGTCCCTCGATGACACTATAAATGTTTCCTTTCAAATGATCTTAGTCCCTCGAAGAGAAATGCTAAGATATCTCACAACCTTGCTATCATTACTATATGATAACCCACGCCTGTCCCTTTACATCCAAAGATAAGACTTCTTACCAATCAATGGAAAGATAGCAATATCAAAGGAAAGGAAGAAATTAGCAAAAGACTTTTGATTAGGTAGATTGTTCCTAGTTGCTTGCTCACTTTCAAAACAAACATCCTTGCTTATTTTCAAAACAAACACCAAACACTTTCAAAACAAATACTTTCAAAAACAAACTTTCAAAACATGAAATATTTTCAAAATTCCAACACTTTGTATATGTTCTTACGAACGAGAACCATTACAAAGTTGGCCTAAATGAGGCGCCTTTTCAAAATACTTTCAAAAAACACCACAAAGCATATTTTAAAACAAAGCAAGTGATCTAGCAAGCAACTAAGAGCCTATATATAACTATGGATGAAAAGGGTTCTAACACCTTCCCTTTTCATAATCTACCCCCCGAACTCAAGAAATAATCTCAAAGGTATTTCCTATTATTTTCCACCTTTCCTTTTGGATAAAAGAAAAGTCGGTGGCGACTCTTGCAAACCACAACATTTGTGATCAAACACATAACATCCCAAGTCAGTTCTCCCACCGTGTTACAGAACTGGCGACTCTACTGGGGAGTTTTTAAAAGTGGGGTTACCTTAGGGCTAGATCACCTTTATTTGCTTTCATTGTTTGACTTGCTTTCTTTATATTTTGGTTCCTTAATTGGGCTTGTTTTAATCCTGTATCCGGATTTGGAATACCTTATAGGTAAGTAGCAATACATTGTGGAAACTGTGCGGGGTATACCGACATGGTCTAAGAAATAGCTATGTTAGTGTGACACATTTGTGGGTACCAGTAGTCCTTGAGTAGTCAAGGAGAATACGGAGCCACTGTGTGGTGTCATGAAGCACTAACTGACTTTAGAACCTTTACCTGACCAAATTGGCCATTAGGAAGTAGTGAGATAGCCATCTTTGGTGCAGTCTGAAGTTGGTTGATACTTGATACTACGCTCATTGAGATCATACTTCTCGAGATATTTCAGTCGCCGTGAAAGAGGCTTGCGCTGAAACAATGCCCGATAAGAAAGATCAGTGATATTGAGATCCCTTAGAACTCGGTTACTATTTCTAGGACAGGTTTGAGCCAACTAAACTTCAAGAGCGTACTTACCTATGAGACTCCATGCAAGCCTAAAACTAAGGACTTGTTTGCCTTATTTGTATATACTTATTTGTACATAACATCATAAATATCATGACATCATACTCATTTTGACTAACCATTTCAAGGACTATTGGGATTTATCTTTGTTCTATTTCGTAGGACATGGCTTCTATCTGCAGGAATACTATCCAAGTCAATCTCATAATAATTCCTCCTCAACTCAAAGAGTTAGCATCAAGGGTCCCTGAGAATTCTTCATTCACCAAAAGACATGGTCGCCTCCTAAACTTGGTTACCTCTAACACTGATGAAGATATGATGAAGGTGCTTTTCCAATTCTTTGATCCTCTACACCATTGCTTCACTTTTCCCGATTATCAGCTTGTGCCTACTCTAGAAGAATTCTTAGAACTCTTGAGGATTCCCATTCTCAATCAACCACCCTTCAACGATACAGAAAGAGATCCAAAACCTGAAGAGATTGCCCAAGAACTACACTTACAACAATCTGGTATCACGACTAATTGGGAAACAAGGAGTGGTGTCAAAGGTTTCTTAGCCAAGTTCTTGTTTGAGAAAGCTCAAGATTGTTGGAACTCTTTGGACTTACAAGCTTTTGAAGAAATCTTGGCCCTTCTCATCTATGGGATGGTTTTGTTTCCAAACTCTGACCAACTTATAGATGTAAATGCTGTCAAAATCTTCATGTCTCAAAATTCAGTGCCTACTTTGTTGGGAGATATCCTACATTATTTTCACTCTCACACTATGAGGAAGAGAGGGATCCTCATGTGTTGCACTCCTCTCTTAGCTATATGGTTTATTTCGCATCTTCCTCGGTCTGTGTTGAAGAACGAGCAAGGTTTGAGATGGTCCCATAGGATGACGACGCTCAAACATTCAAATATTCATTGGTGTTCTCGATCCTTGGAGTATGTTACTATCATCGACCGTTGTGAGGAATTCCCTAATGTCCATTTTCTTGGCATTAGAGGAGGTGTCACTTACAACCCTTGCTTAGCCTTGCGACAATTTGGTTATGCCCGAAGGGATGGTCCTCATGATATGCTCATCCAAGGAGTGGTATTCGACTAAGAGAGTGACGATCAAGGCTACCGTCAGAGGTTTATACGAGCTTCGAGGATGGTAAGCAAAATGGATAGTAACACGCTGGGACACAAAAATTCCATTCCCCTTGAGCCTTACCTTAGGTGGGTACGAGCTCGTGCTCAGAAACTTGTGATGCCTTATCCCTCCATCTTTCCAGTTATCATGGAACCCGTGGTTGAAGGAGATGTCCCATACACTGTCCTCTATCTCGACATGCCTACTTCTCTTGAAGACTTGCAAAAAGGTTAGATTCAGCTAAAAGAAGAATGAGATGCCTTCGAAGCTCAATTCTACGCTAGTGAGAAAAGGGTCTTGGAGCTTACAAAGCAACTACATGAAGAGAAAAGCGTGAACGCCTACCTTGCGCCGAAGAGGATGTGTTCAGTCTTTTTATCTTAGAGAGTTATTTTTGTAAGCCCAAGAGGCATGTTGTAATCAGTTTGAACTAATTAATGAAAATTGACGTTTGGTCATTCTTTGTCTATACAAATTTAAATTTCATAAATCCTTGAAATCATTTGTATATACATCTTCCATGCATCATAACATAACAGGTTTTCACACAACAGGTTTCCTTATCTTTCTGATGTTTATTTCCGCAAGATGGATCTAGAGAAAACAGTGAAGGACTTACAAGCACAAAACTCTCAGTTTCAAGAAACTCTAATGACCCTAGCCAGGGGGAAACAAGACTTGATGGTGTTGTTAGCAGCTAAAAAGATACCAAAGAGGAAAGCCCTGGTCAATATGGGTAGAAGACTCAAAGAGTCAGTCTGTCAGATCCCGGTAATGGAAGACTCATCTGAGGAAGATGAGAATTGGATTGGAGAAGCTAGGAGTACCCAGGTTGGGTGTATCAACGATCAAGCGTCTGATGATTATTATTTTGAAGAGCAGTATCCTCCTGCTGATGTCAAGTACAAGCAGCTAGAAGACAGATTGAAGGCCGTCGAAATTCAAGCCGTCCCTGGTTTAGATTTTGATGATTTGCGTTTGATATCTGGGGTTGTCATTCCCCATAAATTCAAGATACCAGTCTTTGAAAAATACGACAGAGTTTCCTGTCCAAAACTTCACCTGAAATCTTATGTGCGCAGGATACAGCCGCACACCGGTGATAAGAAACTCTGGGTACACTTTTTTCAAGAAAGCTTGGCAGGGAAAAAACTAGAGCGGTTTTACCAATTGGATGGTTCCCGTATCAATACATGGGAAGACTTAGCCACCTCTTTCTACCATCAATACCAGTATAATATCGACTTGGAACCGACAAGAGTTCAGTTGCAAGACATAACAATGGGGGAAGAATGAAGGGTTCAAAGAATACGCCCAAAAATGGAGAGACCTTTCCAGTAGGGTTCAACCACCTTTGACTGGTAGGGAGCATATTGACATTTTTATGGTCACTCTATCTGGTCCATTCTTTAATTTATTGGTTGGCTGTTCTTCTTCCTGTTTCACTGACCTGATCTTAACCGGTGAAAGAGTTAAAAGCGGTATCAAAAGCGGGAAGATTCCCATGGCATCTGCCTTCACTTCCAATCCTGTAAAGAAACCTTTTGCCACGAAGAAGGAAATCAATGTTGCGTATGGGGCAAGGGACCGTACCAAGAAGGATGACCGTTCGTCTGTTAATGATGTCCGAATATCCAATCCAACTCCTACTCAAAGACCATCTTCAAATCATCAACGGTTTGGAACGCCTAGAAGATAATTCACGAGGATATGTATGTCACTATCCCAAGGCTTATAACACTTGCTAAAGGCTAATTTGGTGACACGGCGTGATCCTCCGACCAATCCGAATACCTCTTCACTAAAGTATAATTCGAACGCCAAATTAGCATATCACTTAAGTAGTCTCGGGCATGAGACTGACCAATGCTGGGCACTGAAGAATAAAATTCAAGACTTGATAGATAACAAGACTATTGAATTTTATCCTCCTCCAACTCCAAATGTAATCACCGCTCCTATGCCAAATCATGGCAAGGGTGTCAATGCTGTTGAAGACACCATTTTTGTTGCCTCTGTCGAAGACTTGACCACTCCATTGAACATCATCAAAAAGAATATGTTGAAAGCCGAGATTTTCCCTGGCTGTTTGAGGGATTGTGTTTGTTGTGCCAAATAACTCAATGGATGCGAAGGGCTGAAGGAAGGCATTTAACGCCTAATGAATAGACATGAAATCCTATTTGAGAAGACTCCGCTTGACAAAAGTTTGACTAATAAATGTGAATATCTCTCCATTATAACCATCTCAAACAAGCCTCTTAGGATCTCCTCCAAAGGTCCTATCAGGATTTCAAATGAAACAGTTATTGCTCCTATAATAATTACCGCTCCCGGACCAATTCCCGACTCTTCCAATAAAGTTGTTCCATGGAACTATGGCGTTGAGGTGTTTTACCATGGGATAAAATAAGACGCCTGGATTAAAGAAGACAAAGCTGATGATATTGGTAACATTACTGGCTCAAGTAAGGTAACCAGAACTGGGAAAATATTTTCACCCAACATCTCACCACCAGTTGTTACAAAGGCGCCTGTCCGCATCAGTGCTGCTAAGCCAAGTACTGATACAAGAGGGAAAGAGAAAGTTTTCGAGCCTGTCGAGATGGAAATACCCACAAAAGACATTGCTGATGGAGAACCTTCTGCTCGTGAAATGGACGAGATCTTGAAAATTATAAAAAGGAGAAATTTCAATATTGTGGAGCAGTTGAGGCAAACCCCTTCCAAGATTTCCATGTTATCTTTGCTGCTTTGTTTTGATGCTCATGCTCGGGCACTAATCAAATTCTTGAAGAAGACTCATGTCCCTCATGAGACCACAACTGACCAGTTTGAAAATTGCGTGGCAAGCTTGACGACCGATAATGGTTTGGGGTTCTCAGATGCTGATCTGACACCGCTTGGGAAGAACCATAACAAAGCTCTACATGTTTCTGTCAAATGCAAGGGGACCACCATAGCACATGTTCTTGTTGACACTGGCTCTTCTTTAAACGTAATACCCAAGGGGGCGTTATACCCTCTAGACTGTGAAGGATTAGTCTTGAAACCGAGTGATATTATTGTAAGGGCTTTCGATGGATCAAAAAGGACGGTTCATGGAGAGGTGGATATCCCGATCAAGGTGGGTTCACAAATTTTCAACTCTACCTTCTACATCATGGATATCCGTCCTACTTACTCCTGTTTGTTGGGTCGCCCTTGGATCCATGGAGCTAGGGCAGTAACCTCAACACTCCATCAAAAGCTCAAGTATCCGGTTAAAGGAAGAATTGTCACTGTCAGTGGTGAGGAGGAGTTCATGGTAAGCCACATCAACTATTTCAAATATGTGGAGATGGATGGTAAATTTATAGATACCCCGTGTCAAGCTTTTGAAGTTGTACCACCAATGGTTGCTGCTACCAAATATTCCTATGATGTATCAAAAGTTGTTAAGGTCATGCCGAAGATGGTTTCATTTAAAGATGCTCGTGCTGCAGTTGAAGAAGGAAGTTGTGATACTTGGGGGAAACTCCTCGAGATACCATTCAAAGTAGACAAGTATGGTTTGGGTTTCACTGTCAAGGCTCAGAAGGAAGTGAGGCGCGCTCGTGCAGGAAAGCCACCTCTCCATATTGGGAGCCATGAAGTTAACATTGTGGGTGATTTTGATGATGAAATTGCATTTGAAGATTAGGTATATCCTACTACAACAAAGCTCAAGAATTGGCATGAAAAGGACTTCGTGCCCATCTCCTTCATTGAGGAGTAATCACTTGTTTTTTTATTTTTTATTAATTCAAGAATATTTTTTTTGTGATATTAAATAATGACTTTTAAATCATGTGCCTGGCCTGGGGCATTTTGGTCTATTTGTCAAGGGTTTTATTTATGTTCATTTTATCATATGATCATTCAATACAAACCATTGGACTCTTTTGCATTCAAATCTTTGTGTTCATTATCTCTCTTTTCCTTTAAATAAAATTTTCAAAATAGCCATGTAACTTACATGCACACACACACACACACACACACACACACACAGACACACACACACACACACACACACACACACACACACACACACACACACACACACACACACTCTTGTAGGTCCTCGTCCACTCTGGATCACATTTCCAATGACTCTACTATTGCCAACTATGACTTTGAACGTCCAATTAACCAAGTCGAAGACGAAGGCGAGGAAGATTGTGAAATACCGGAAGAACTAGCCAGACTTCTATTACAAGAGGAAAAAGCTATTCAGCCGCACGAAGAGTCAGTTGAAGTCATCAATCTAGGTATCGAGATAGACAAGAAAGAAGTCAAGATCGGCGCTAACCTCGAAAGAAGTGTCAAAAGCAGATTGGTTCAGATGTTCCATGACTATATGGAAGTGTTTTCTTGGTCATATGAAGATATGCCAGGGTTGGATACTGGCATTATGGTTCATTGTCTTCCGACAAAGGAAGATTGTCCTCATGTCAAACAAAAAGTTCGTCGCATGAGGCCTGACATGTATGAAAAGATAAAAGCTGAAGTGATGAAATAATTTGGTGCATGATTCCTAGCTGTGACATCTTACCCCCAATGGGTTTCCAATGTGGTGCCAGTGCCGAAGAAAGATGAAAAAGTTTGTATGTGTGTAGATTATAGGGATCGGAATAGGGCAAGTCTCAAGGATGATTTCCCTCTAACTCATTTTGATGTCTTGGTCAATAACACTGCTCAGCATAAAGTTTTCTCTTTCATGGATGGTTTCTCAGGCTATAATCAAATAAGGATAGCTCCCGAAGACATGGAGAAGACAACTTTCTTTATGCAATGGGGCACCTTTTGCTACAAGGTCGTTCTGTTCAGATTGAAGAATACAGAGGCAACATATCAAAGGGCTATGGTAGCTTTGTTTCATGATATGATTCATCATGAAATAGAGGTCTATGTGGATGATATGATTTCCAGATCACAAACTAAAGAGGAACATCTCAACCACTTGTACAAGTTATTCGAGAGGCTGAAAAAGTACAAATTAAGGTTGAACCCTAACAAGTGCACATTTGGAGTATGATCTAGAAAGCTTCTAGGTTTTGTTGTCAGTGGTAAGGGCATCGAAGTCGATCCTTCCAAGGTGAAGGCCATCCAAGAAATTCAAGTCCCTCACTCAGAAAAGGAAGTTAGAGGATTCTTGGGTCATCTTAATTACATCGCCCGCTTCATATCTCACTTGACTGCTACTTGTGAGCCAATCTTCAAACTCTTGAAGAAAGATCAAGTAGTCAGATGGAATGATGAATGCCAAGCTTCCTTCGACAAAATCAAAGAATATCTGCAAGAACCTCCTATTATCATGCCTCCAGTTGAAGGAAGACCCTTGATCATGTATTTGACAGTACTAGAGAACTCTATGGGGTGTGTTTTGGGCTAACATGACGAGTCTGGCCGAAAAGAGCATGTTATTTATTACCTGAGCAAAAAGTTTACCAACTGTGAAAACAGATATTCACTAATCAAGAAAACTTGTTGCGCTCTGGCATGGGCTGCTCACCGGCTAATACAATATATGTTGACTCATACCACTCTGTTGATTTCTAAGATGGACCCAATCAAGTACATCTTCGAGAAACTTTCTCTTTCCGGACGAATAGTAAGATGGCAAATGATCTTGACTGAGTACGATATTCACTAGCGCATAAATGAATTTTTACATCAGGTGAAACTGACTTTTTACATCGGTTCTGGGTTCGATGTAAAGTCAAGCGATATAGTAAATCAGGTACTTTTTACATCGGTTCTGGGACCGATGTAAAAAGTCCCTTTTTTACATCGGTTATAATATAAGAACCAATGTAAGAAACAGTTATTATGTATATTTTTTAAAAAATTGATCCTGTTTTTTACATCGGTTAGACCTAATACCCGATGTAAAAAGTACCTTTTTTACATCGGTTATAATATTATAACCGATGTAAGAAACAGTTATTATGCACATTTTTTTTAAAAAAATTGATCCAGTTTTTTACATCGGTTGGAAGTAATATCCGATGTAAAAAGTCCCCAGTGACGCCACTTTTTACATCGGTTATTACTCCCAACTGATGTAAAAAGTCCCTTTTTGAAATTTTTTACATCAGTTTTGAGTAATAACCGATGTAAAATGTATGAAATTTTTTTGGAATAGATTATTTATTTTCTGGATGTTTCCCTGTACAAATATAATTTGTACCCATTTTTTCATATTTTTCCAATATCACACAGACTATATTTATGTCGCTATATAGATTTCATAGCTTTCCAACATCACATATATCACATCTAGGTCGATGTTTTCATATTTTTCACAACAAACTTACAAATTGAACAATTATATTGCAAACTTGTATTATATTACAACAAACAAACTTACAATTACAAATTCTTCACAAAATATACAACAATATTCAACTATTTATAAGTCTTTTTCAAAACTTACAATTACATATTATTCACAAAATATACAAAAATATTCAACTATTTCTAAGTTTCCAAACTTAAATTACCAATATAAAATATTCGGTAGACAACACCAAAATCACATTGCCTGACAATAAATAATAACAATTAACATCAGCAAAAAAAATCAAGAAACTCAATAAATGTGAAAAAACCATATGTATTGTGCAAAAACCACAACTTATACAATTCTATAAAACTCGCCAAGATAAACTTAATTTTCATGTAACTCAAAGAAACATTTTGCCCAACGAAGTTGCAAATCATACAAATCATCTGGTGTTAATTCTGTTGGGTCATCAAATACCTATAATACACAAATATAACAATATAGAATTATTTTTTAAAAATTCATATTAAGTCGAAAAACAAAAAGTAAATAACAAAGTAAAGTTATTTTTAGTACCTGCATCTAATTCTCGGTTATATTAGCAGAGACAATATCCAATATTTTTTCATCACATAGTATCCACAATCATTAGAGTTATGTTGTTGCCTTGTCTACAATTGAATGACATAATTAGTGAATATTTATCATAAATTTAACTATAGAATTACAATTTACATCACACTTACATTGGGATGAAGCCATGTAGCCTTTTTTCTATTTCCATTTGCCATTTGATGAATCCCAAAAGAACTAATACAGAAAGATAAACATCACATAGCTAAATTTACTCGCCAATGAAAAATGACATAACTATTAGTTGTCAATGAAAGTCACATGAAAGATAAACTTACTTTGTAATAATTTTCTTCGTGTGATGGTCAATTACCCGATGAAGTGAACAAAATACGACAACTAAATTGTCTCTTGGACACATGACTATTAATTGCCAATGTCTCCTATACGTGTGTTTGGAAACAGAAAAGTCACATAAAATATATATGTTATCAAAATTAAATAATATAAAACACAATTATATAAAAATTCTTACCCATGAATTAATGGTAGTAAGTGGCACACTCTGTTTTCATCACGTAACTTTTCTAGTACGTAATTTTTAACATCTTCTTGAGATTTCGCTACATTATCATTATAAATACACCTAGCAGGGTCCATAAATCCATATAATTCTGAAATGGAATTCTCAAGACAAACACGATGAATATACCTGAATAATTTTAAAATAAACATTAGAATCAAAGTGATGAGAGATATAACATATTAATATAAATTGACTTTAATAAAATAATAAAATGTACTTACGTGCACCAAATTTGCATAATAGACACGTCAAGCCAATGACCTAAACCCACCAATAACTCTCTGATACATTTAGCTGAAACATAAAAATTAGAGACACTCGCACAATGACTTAATTGTATTGCCAAATGGTTATCATCCATTTTCAAAACCATGAGTAACAATCTCTGAACATCATCAACTTCCACGTCTTTTGTGCTCTCTTTTGTGCTTCCCTTTGCAGCTGAACAACTTCATTTTCCGCTTCCATCGATAATTTCCAATTTTTCAATGCATTTATTATCACCTATGCTTTGTGATAAACCCATAGACTTAAGTGTCTCCATTAATGATTGTTAAAACATCTTACGCTCTTCAACCAACTTTTCTTCAAGTTCAGCTCTAAGTTTTGTTTCCAATATTACAAGTTGTTCATTTACGTCGATATGTTGACGTGATTTTCCAAAGTAAGTGCTTTGTTTATGGTGTTTTCCAACACCACGAACATGACCTCCATGCTCAGATGTTCCAATGGATAATGATAAGATATCGTTACGTCCATCCGGAACAATTCCACCTTTTTCAGCTTCTTGAACTAGAGAATCCTACAAAATGCAAAAACATCAATTAATCAATCATAAATATAATGATACTTGAATAATTTTTCGTTGTTTACTTACAATTTTTTCAGCAACCTCTTGTGTAGATTTTGATGTGTATTCTCCTCCTTTCTTTTGTCGTGCTCTCTTCTATAACTCATGGCATGATGGTGGAGATGGACTATCATTATCATCTAATGTGGAATTATCTCTCGATGATGACTTTTCTTTCATAATTTTCTCCTCAAGTAAGCGATACCCTCCACGAGACAATACGTGTGGGTATACATTCTTGGCCACATTATCCTTACCCTTCTGACTTTTTTCCTATTATAAACTCAAACAAGTAAGTAATCACTAAATATAATAAAAATGTTATGCACACAAAAACATATAACTCCTACTAACCTTAAATTCAGGGGTATCTCGAATCTTGAGAAACTCTTTCCATGCGTCTTCCGTAATAAAGTTATACTTGACATATGGAGGAGGATCATTTTCTATGGGATGATGAATATATCTATCTGTGAGTTGTGTCTTAAAACCTCTCCATCGCTCTCCCGCATATTTAATCCATTCTTTCTTCAACCTATCCTTCTTTGGATCTTTACATTCTGGAATAGTAAAATGAGCCTACAAATATAGTATATGTCATATGTTGTTAATTAGTATATGATTATAAAATATAATAAAGTATTGTATTTAAAATACCTGAATATCAGTCCAAATAGCATCTTTTACGCCTTCATCTACTTCTTTCCAATCATTTTTCACAATACTACAATACTGTCGAGCAAGAGATGCTATATAACTCTTGAAATGTGTAGCATTTTTACCAACACCAATACATTCATAGGTTCTTGCATTAAACTCGACCTTTATCTTTTCACATGTTTGATGAAATTTGTCAATTTGTGTCATTAAAGTGGGACCTCTAACTCTTCTTTTATTGGGGTTTGAATCACCAATGTATCTGTTTACACAAAACAAAAATAATTAGAAATAATATTAAGCACAAAATAAAAACAATTAGAAATAAAATAATGCACAAAATAAAAACAATTAGAAATAAAATTAAGAACAAAATAAAAATAATTAGAAAATAAATTAACGTGGAATTAACTTATACAAAAAATCTTACTAGTCCTCCCATATCCCTTCTTCATGGTCTATGCGAATAGCATGCACATCATCCCCTTCATTTTCTTTAATAAATATAGTCACATTTGTTGAGAAAGGATGAGTTTCAGAAATATCAAGATTCTCATCATGATTTTCATCACTATCATGGACCTTTCCTTGTAAAACCACTGACCACTTTTTATTAGAAGGATCTGTGACATAAAACACTTGTTTTGCTTGAGATGCCATGATGAATGGTTCGTTCGCATAAGCTAACTTGCTAAGATCAACCAGTGTAACTCCAAATTCATCGATTCTGACACCACTGTTGATATCAATCCATTTGCATTTAAATACAGGAACTTTAAAAACAACATAATTAACTTCCCAAATCTCTTCAATCACCCCAAAGTACGGTGTAGATTCCATAATCGGGTTTTTATCTTTAGCACTAGAGAAGTGCATGGACTCGGCCACAATCATTACCCCATTATTTTGCGTGGTACTACGGTCATCCTTTGACTTTGTATAAAAAAAGGTTTTATTAATATCATATCCACTCCAAGTTATTATGTTACATTTAGGCCCGTAAGACAACCACTTAATTGTATTAGAAACACTATCTTCATTAGCAATTCTTTGTTTAAACCACTCAGAGAAACTCTTATTATGCTCTTTTAACAACCCTCTTTCATTCATCTTGGGGTACTTTTTCTTTATGATGCTTTTGTGAGCAGATAAGTAAGGTTAAACTTCATCTATGTTATTCAATATATACAAATGCGCTTGAACAACCACATCAATACTTAAGCTCTTGACTTTTAAACCTTGTGTACCCACACCCTCATATCTTCCATCATGACGAGACTTGGGAACCCCTACAACATCCACTTCTGACAAATAGTTAGAACAAAACTCAATTGATTCTTCTGCAATGTACCTCTCAATAATCGATGCTTCCGGATGGTGTGGGTTTTTTGTATACCCTTTTAGAATATTCATTTATCGCTCTATTGGATACATCCACTGTAAAAAAACAGGACCACATAATCTAATCTCCCTTACTAGATGAACAATCAAGTGAACCATAATGTCAAAAAATGAAGGAGGAAAATACATCTCTAATTGGCACAAGATAACTGCAGCCTCATTTTCCAAATCGTCTAACTTTAGTGGATCAATGGTTTTACAACAAATTGCATTGAAAAATAAGCACAACCTAGTTATAGTCTTCCTTACGTTGTTAGGCAATATCCCACGAATAGCCAATGGTAGTAGTTGTTGCATTAAGGCATGACAGTCGTGAGATTTTAAGCCAACTAATTTAAAATCTTTAACTGATACAAGCCTCTTGACATTTGATGAGTAACCATGCGGCACTTTGATACTTTGTAAACACTCACGAAAACTTGTTTTCTCTTTTTTAGACAAAGTGTAGAAGGCAGGAGGCAAATATGTCTTGTTACCTATATATTGTGGAGTTAACTCTTCTCGTATAACCATCAAACCCAAATCCAGACGAGCATTAATACCATCTTTTGTCTTGCCTTGAATGTTGAGAAGTGTTCCGATTACACTATCGCATACATTTTTCTCCACGTGCATCACATCAATACAATGTCTTACATCAAGACTAGACCAATATGGAAGATCGAAGAAAATCGATCTCTTTTTCCATACATTTTTCACAGTAGATCGTTTTTGGTACTTTCCAAAGACAACATCAAGTCCCTGTTGTCGCTGATAAACTTCCTCTCCAGACAAGGGCTTTGGAGCAACACCATGCTCTTGTTCCCCATTGAAAGCTTTCCACAATCTACGATATAGATGATAACGTTTTAGAAATTTTCGATGCCTGAGATAAACGGTATTCTTTCCTTTTTCAAGCTGATGGTAACAAGTTTCTTTTTCACATATAGGACACGCATTATGCCCTTTAACTTTATACACAGACAAATTACCATATGCCGGAAAATCGTTGATGGTGCAAAACAACATGGCACGCATATTGAACTGTTCGCCAGAATACGCATCAAAAACATCCACCCCTTCCTCCCACAGCACTCTTAAATCATCAATCAGTGGACTTAGATAAACGTCTATGTCATTTCCTGGTTGTTTTGGGCCCGATATCATCATCGATAACATAATATATTTACGCTTCATGCACAACCTAGGAGATAGGTTGTAAATCATCAAGAGAACAAACCAAGAACTATGGTTAGTACTCAGATTACCAAACGGATTCATTCCATCAGTAGCAAGTCCAAGTCTAAGGTTTCTCGACTCTTTTCCAAAATTTGGAAACAAAGAATCTATTTTCTTCCATTGCAAAGAATCGGCTACATGACGAATTTGTCCATCATATTTTCTTTCTTCTGCATGCCATCTAAGATTCTTTGCGTCATCTGCATTGGCGAATAATCTCTTGAACCTTGAAATTATTGGTAGGTACCATACCACTCTCGCAGGAGGACCCTTTTTGACCACCTCATCATCAATTGATTCACCATCTTTCTTTTTGTAGCGTGAAGCCTTTCACTTTGGACAATGGTTATACTTTTCATACTCTTTTCTGTATAATATGAAATCATTAGGGCATGCATGTATCTTTTCATACTCCAAACCCATCGGACACAATATTTTCTTCGCCTCGTAATAACGACTTGGCATTACATTACCTTCTGGAAGCATTTCGGTCAACAATTCAAACAACTCGGTAAAACTTTTGTCAGTCCATCCATTCTTTGCCTTCAGATTAAATAATTTTAACACGGCTGACAGACGTGTAAATTTTTTGCATCCCGTGTACAATGGTTTATCTTTGTCATTGCATATAGTATCATACACATGTGCCCTCTCAAACGAATCTTGTCCAATATCACGCATCATGTCTTCTAGACGATCATCCATTTCTACACTAACATCATCTCTTTGAGACACGTTTGACTTTGCTACTACTTCACCGTGCCATATCCATTTTGTATAACTTTGACAAATCCCTACACAAATTAGATGATCCATGATTTCTTTCTTACTACGTTTTGGTTCTTTATTTGTACAACGAACACATGGACAGAGAAAAAGCGTAGGAAGACTTTTGTCAGCATTACTTTCAGCAAACTGTAGAAATTCCATCACTCCATGTTCGTACTCGTCACTTAATCGATTAGCTCTCATCCAACTACGATCCATAACTATGTTCACACGGAGGAAGGTCTGACGAACGGTGTGCCCGCGGCTGCGCTACTTCACGGAGATTCCGAGATTGCAAGTTGCGCTGCTTCGCGGAGAAAGAAAAATAGAATCAAATTTCAATGGTGGCCACAAATTCTTCAAGCCGTTCCTTATCTATCTCTATCTATACAGTATTATATCTACATTATCAACAATATATATATATATATATATATATATATATATATATATATATATATATATATATATATATATATATATAACCAATTGCAGAAACTTTTTCTGAGATATCTATTCTAACACCTGATGTCAATGAATCATGTATTATATATATTGTTATAGATTATAAATTGTTTTTATAAATAATTTTGAAGAATTTCAAAAAATATTATAAATTGTTTTGATAAAATCAATTTAAATATCACGTGACAAAACTTATCTCGTTAAAAATATTATAAGTTAAAATGAATTCAAACAAAAAATTTGTACATAATGTACTGTAGCATTATCTCCTTTAGCATGTTAATCATCCCTAAGAACAAGATTTCTCTATTCTCTAGGTATGTTTTCCAATATTTTCGATTATGGTTTCACAATGCATAACACCTTATGTTCTCTTAAAGATATTGTTGCTTTTTTAACTCAACAAATAAAGTTTGTCAAAGAAAATTGTTCAAGTTAAAGCGCTTGAAATGAATTTCTACCTAGTGTTAACATTATGGATCAAATAAGTGAAGAATGTGACCTACAGTTGAAACGGAGAGCGAGGAAGGGCGTGAATCGGCCGGTGAAAAGTCGTGAACGGCGTGAACAGAGTGAACGATGAGAACGATATGTGAAACGGAGGCAAGGAGACGTAATCAAATTTCAACAAACCGCATCATATGTGTTCATCAAACAAATCTGCAAATTCACAACAAACATCATCATCAATAGAGGTCGAAAACGATGAAACACGAACGGAAACGAACGGTCGAATACGCTGACCAACGAACAGAACCACCGTGATCGAAGACGACGACCAGAAACGAAGGTAGAAGAACCGAATAATCGTGAACGGCAACATCGATGTTGGTGGCTGGGAAACGGCGATCGTAAAGTTTGTGCAACGGCAGTCGTAAGGGTTCTGAACGGAAATGGCGTATGCGTACAATGGAAATAGTGAAACGGCGGCAAGGAGAGTTGGTACAGTGGAAATATTGAAATATTGTGAATTTGGGATATAAGGGTTTTGGACATTTTACATCGGTGGAATTGAATACCCGATGTAAGGGTTTGCATAGTGGACAAGCTATTACATCGGTGGATCCTAATAACCGATGTAAGGGTTTTTAACCTATTACATTGGTGGATACTAATACCCGATGCAAGCTTCTTTTTCTGACTTTTTTACATCGGTTTAAACTTCCACCGATGTAATTGTTTTAATTTATTCTTTAATTTATTTTTTATATTAATATCTGTTGTAAAGATATTACATCGGTTTTTCGTTAACCGATGTAATATGTTGCTTATTTTTTATTAATATTTCTACTACCTTGTTTCTTATTTACAAAAATGCCACCGTATTTTTTTCTGAAAACATTTTACATCGGTGCATGCGTTTTCCCGATGTAATAGGTAGAGAAATATATATTTTTCTTATTTTTTATATCATTGCAAATAAATACCTGATGTAAAAAGTTTGTTAATTGTATTTTTTACATCATATATTTTGATACCCGATGTAAAAACCTTTTCTCAAATGTCTTTTTTTAGTAGTGATTCAATACACAACATAAAAGGCCATTAAAGGAAGCGTACTAGCAGATCATTTCGTCTATCAAGTTGTTGATGATTATCAGTCTATGAACTTTGACTTCCCGGATGAGAACATCATGCTAGTGATCGACTACGTGAAACCTGGACCGTATGACGGACCTGAACAAGGAACCCGATGGACTATGGTCTTCGATGGGGCTTCCAACGCTTTGGGTAACGGAATTGGTGTTGTGATCATCTCCCCTGAAGGTTGCCACACTCCTTTCACTTCCAGATTATGCTTCGATTGTACGAACAACATGGTTGAGTACGAAGTGTGCATTTTGGGTATGAAAGCTGCCATTGATTTAAGGATCAAGCATTTGAATGTGTTTGGGGATTCCGCTCTAGTGATTGGCCAAGTAAAAGGAGATTGGTACACTAAGCACCCTAATCTCATCCCTTACAAGGAACTTGTGCTATCTCTGATTCCTTACTTCGAAGAGATCACCTTTGAACACTTCCCTAGGGAAGAAAATCATCTAGCCGATACTTTAGCCACAATGTCTTCGATGTTCAAGGTCAGATGGGACAACGAAGCTCCTATGATTACAATTGAGAGACTCGACGAACCTGCACATTGCTGTGAGCTCGACGCTGAGACAGAAAATCCGTGGTACCATGAGGTGAAGAGATACCTTGAAGCACAGGAGTATCCCAGGGGAGAATCCATCAATGACAAAAAGTTCTTACGAAGATTTTCAGCCAAATTCTTCCTAAGTAACAAAATATTGTACAAACGTAACCATGATTCTACTCTACTCTGATGTGTGGGCAAGAATGAGGCAGAGGAAATTATGGAAGACATGCATGATGGTCTCTTTGGGACTCACTATAGCGGACATACTATAGGCAAGAAAATCCTGAGAGCTGGTTACTATTGGTCAACGATGGAGACTAATTGCCATCAACATTCGAGGACTTGCCACAAATGCCAAATCTATGCTGACAAGGTCCATGTGCCTCCTATCCCTCTGAACTTTATGACCGCTCCGTGGCCATTTGCAATGTGGGGCATATACATAATTGGAGAGATCAAGCCCACTACTTCTAATGGATATCATTTCATTCTTGTCGCTATCGATTATTTCACCAAATGGGTCGAAGCCGCCTCTTTTTCCTCAGTCACCAAGAATGTGGTAGCCATATTCATCAAACATAACCTTATCTGTCGCTATGGTATCCCCGAAAGGATCATCACCGACAATGGGACTAACCACAACAATGCTATGATTACCGAGCTTTGCACTCAGTTTAAAATCAAGCATCACAATTCTTCTCCATATAGACCTAAAATGAATGGCAAAGTCGAAGCGACACACAAAAACATTAAGAAGAAGACCTAGGCGAAGACGAGTGGATTCAGACAAGATTGGACCAGTTGAACTTGATCGATGAGAAGCGATTGGCTGTGTTTGTCATGGTCATACGTACCAAAATCGCATGATCAAGGCTTTCAACAAAAAGATCAAGCCTCGAGTATATCAAGTTGGTGACTTGGTGATAAAGTGCATTATTCTTCCACAAGGCGACCCCAGGGGAAAATGGACTCCCACCTACGAAGGGCCATTTGTTGTCAAGAGAGTGTTCTCTGGAAGTGCCATGATACTGACTACCATGGACGGTGAAGACTTCCTGCATCCTGTGAATGCAGACATATTTAAAAAATACTACGCATAAGAGACCCGCTAGGTTAACACACCTAGGAAAAATATGGGCATCCCGGCAAACCAAAAGGTTTGGCCAAAAATTAGGGATATATGCAATAGATTATACACTCGGCAAGTTAAAAACACAAAAGGGCGACTTGGGTAAAAATGGGTATCCCGGTGAGCTGTAAACCCGAAAGGGCGGTCCAGGAAAAAGTTAAGGATTAAAAGCGTATGACTATGTCCCGTGGAGTCACCACAGTCGAATTTATAACCAAGGTCCAAGTTCAAACGGTCCAAGATCAATCCAATTAACTTCTATCAACAGCAAGGGGCATTTGAAGACATTGGGGGCAATAGTAGAGTTGGAATGCAATGAGATCATTACCACATGGATCCTTGTTTTTGTTTTCCTTTCGATGATTTCCTCTTACTAGGATCTCCGTCTCTTTGGACAAAAATGCATATTCATGGGCAAAATATCAATACAAATATATTTTGAAGTGCAAATGTTCTGTTTTTATTTTGAATGCAAAAATGTCCAATGACTAAAATTGAACGAACATATGCATGTGAATATAATTAAAACTATTTGGCACGTGTGTCCTGCTAAACAGCAACAAGCATCTCTTTATTGTATGGAATATCCCCACAGAGTTATTTCATTGGCATTATCCCCACAAAGACAGCTACAATAAACCTTTTCTCTCAACAGATTTACCCATAAAGTCTCTTTGCATAGGTTGATCTCCAACCAGAGTCTCAATCTCTTGACAACTCTCTCCTAGCTAAGTTGGTCCTAAAAGAAGAAGCCTTGTGGATCTCTTCCTAAAATAACTCACCTCGTTAGCAGTTCATCAAGTATTCATCAACAGGGTTTATTTCCCCAACATACAACAGTCAATGAATAACAAAATTCCCCTGGCATAGTCTATCCTCCCCAGTGGAGTTTGTCTTCCCCGGCTAAGTCTATCCTCTCCAGTTTAAGTTTGCTTTTCAGACTATTACCAATCAGAGGGCCACAACCCCTAATCCCCAGTAAAGTCGTCAACAAAACCTTTACTATGTCCAAAATATACTATGAAGCCTGGACCCGACCAGATGCTAATATAATTTTCAAGATACTATGAAGCCTGGATCCAACCGGATAATAGTCAACTTCTCAATCACTATAGATCCTGGACCCGACTGGATAATATTGAAAATCTTTCAGATACTATGAAGCCTGGCCCCGACTAGATAATAGTACAACTTTCAAATACTATAAAACTTGGACCCGACCAGATAATAGTTTAACTCTTCGAGATATTGAAGGACCTGGACTCAACCAGACCAGGGTTTAACTTCTTTTCCCCAATAGAGTTTGCCTCTACCCCAGCAAGTTACTGTGAAGCCTGGATCTAACCAGATATCAGTTCTCAATTTCATCTTTTCAAGTAAGTTATTGTGAAGCCTGGATTCGACCAGATAGCAATTCCCTTCAAAAGTTTATTGTGAAACCTAGAATTTGACCAGATAACAACTAAGTTCCAAGCAAGTTACTGTAAAGCCTGGACCCGACCAGATATCACTTCAACCCTATCTCTTCAGACAATTTTATTGTGAAGCCTGGACCCGACCAGATAGCAATTAATTTCATCCACCTCAAAATCTGTTTTGCCTGGATCCGACCAGATATCAATTCAATTTCATCTATTCAAGCAAGTTATTATGAATCCTGGAGTCCGAACAGATAACAAATAGCTACAATCCTCAGCTAGACGCTATGAAGCCTAGACCCGACCAAATAATAGTATAACTTTTCAAAAACCATGAAGCCTGGACCCGACCAGATAGTAGTTACCACTTCAAGAAATCAGCAAATCCTGGACTCGACCAGATAACAGTTCAATTTCAAAAAAAATTCTGCAAAGCCTGGAATCCGACCAGATAACAATTAATTTATTCTTCGCCAGTAAGTTACCGTGAAACCTGGAATCCGACTAGGTAGCAGTTGACTTCCTCATCCTCAGCAAATTGTTGTGAAGTCTGGACCCGACCAGATAACATCTAACATTCAAGAGATAATTCCCGACAGAAGCATTCTGTCAACAAAGTTTGAAGATATGTATATTCTTCGTCTCCAACAATAATCTGGGATTCAGCTTCCCAAAACTCCTCAGCAGTAGTCAGGGATTTATTTTCCCGAAAAAATATGCATCCCACGTTCATACATCATAGCATATACATACAAAATGCATTTAAAATGATCTCATTCATCTTGTGAACATCATGCATACATCTATATTTTACTAACCCTTTTTCCCACAGGTGAAACATCAAGTTTTAGTGTAAATCGACCAAAGATTTATGCTGATACTTCTTCCAGTTTTTACCATCATTCCTCCAAATGGCATATATAAGCCCATTCCTAATCCATCTTCGAGTGCAAATTTCTAGGCACTCTAGTGTTCAATCATCTTCCACCTTCAAGTCACGAATGGCGGATCCGCCAATCTAACTCTTCATGTTTAAGAAGATTGAACAGGGGTAGCTGTTGTACCCCAAAATTTTCCATCTTACTTCCCAAGTAATCTCTCATAAAGATCTCCTTTGGTTCAAAACTACACAAGGTTTGATCAGCTCAAGACACCTCCTCAAGCATTAATGACTCAAATTAGGGTTTGAGTTTGCACAAGGATAAATGGACTTGTAATGCCCCATATTACTTTAATGGATCATTTTGGACCCTCAATATTGCTCATGTCAAGTTCCAAGGCTTGGATCACATTTTTGCTCAATCAATTGATCAGTTGACCTAAAATCAGTTGTATTGGGGAAAAAGTCAATTATGGTCAATTTGCAGTCAAACTTCATAATTTTTGATCCACATCAACATTATGAACTCATATATGTCAATTCATCAAGTTTGGATCACAATTCCTTAAGAAATTTGATCAGATCATCAAAAGGGTAAAATGGTCAAAATTATGGTTTTGACTAAGAAAGTGCAATTTTTGATTTTTGACCTAGCAAATAACTTATTGGTTTAAGGCATGATCTCAAGGATTAAAGTACTTAATTTTTACCTAATGGAATGACTCAAAACATTTCTCAAGATTAATTGATTGATAGTTGAATTTCAGTCAACTGTACACTGAAAAGTCAAACTTTGACTTTTTTGGTCAAAATCAAGTTTCAAAGATCACATTTCATCAAGACATGTCAAAATGTGAAACTTGTTCATCAAGAAATCAAAAAGTCAAATTTCATTTTGAAAAGTCAAAATTTCTAAAAACTTAGAATTTTTTCTAAGTGTTGGGAAAGTTCATTTTTTAAATAACTTTGAGCCAAATTTCCACCATGATGCAAGATTATTCAAAGGAAACTTCCAACATGAAACTTGTAGATCTCAATGAGATATAAAACATTTTAGGGCATAATTTTTTCTAGAAATGCTTGGATTTAAAGTTATGATTATGTGAAGACATGCTCATGAAACTTGAAGACTTAGTGAAAATTTTCCCTAGTTTAGGCAGGATTTTGACCTATCTTCATGACAATTTTTCACATAGTTACAAGATGAATCTTCAAAAATTTCCAACATGAAGGTTGTATGGTATGTTACAAGCTTCCCAAAATGTCCAATAAATCATTGATATCATATTTGAGCTGAGAGAATCGAAGCCATGAAGTTAGGGTTTCATTCTTGTATTACAAGTCAATTTTGTGATGAACACTTGATCCAATCTTCAAGCATGTTGTACAAACCTCACTTTGCAGGCTTATTATTTGATTTTTACTCCATAATTAAATGTCAACACATCTGTTAGAAGCTTTAATCCAAGCATTCAATGCATTGCCCATGCTTAATACCATTTTAGGAAGAAAGGCAACATTCCCATTTTGGAAAAGTGGCTCTATGCATAAAGTCCACTCTTCTTGAGCCTCTAACTTGTTGTTATGAACACACACAACATGTATGCTCAGAAGAAACGTGTTTAATGCTTCTAAGCCACCCTATAAGCCAGGTACTTGTGCATTAGAACCACATTTTTCAAGCTTTCTTCAAAATCAAGCAAAAAGCCACAAACATGTGATTCTTGATTTATGACTTCTCCAAGCATCCAAACTTGTTGCTTATAAATAGAGGCTCTATTTGTAAGCTAACATGTAACGCCCGTAATTTAATTAATTATTTAATTAAATTATTTTTTGAATATTTATGAAGTTGTGTTATAATTAATTGGATTTATTTTATTAAGTGGAGAAATAATATTAGAGATATAATATTATGTGGTGAAATAATATTAGAAGTGTAATATTATTTAATGTGGGCTTATTTTGAGAGAGTATAAGTAATAAGGGGGTGTAGGTTTTAGCCCAATAAGAAATAAGGAATAATAGAATAATAGAGTTATTTTATTATTTGTTAGAAGGAATAGGAGAAGGAAGCAGTAGAAAGAAATAAGGATTTGTGAAGAACGTGAAGCTGCTGGAAAAAGTGGAAAACGGCAAGAACAAAGGTTCAAACCGGAAATTATAGAGCGACCTTCAATCCAAGGTAAGGGTGGGGTTCTGACTTTATAATTGGGTTCATGATGTTTGATATGTGGGGTTAGAGGATTGCTGTTTTGTTCTCGAATTGGATTTGTATGATGATGTATGATGAAGATTTAATGAATTTTAGATGAATAACGATGCTATGATGTTGTTTAATCGATGTAGTATTATAGGTTGATGTTAGGTAATGATATATCATGTTTATAATGAGGTTTGTAGGACTATAACATAATTCCTGTAGTGAAATTACAAAAGAAAACGTAGAAATTATGCAGATTGTAGCAGGATGTGTCGACCCCAAACTGAATGTGTCGATACATGAAGGTTGTAAGACCCAGGATGAGTCAACACGAAGAGGGGATGCGTCGATGCATAGTAGTTTCAAGACTCAGGATGAGTCGACCGGTAAGGTGCATGTGTCGATACATGCTGTGATTTAAAGCCAGGATGAGTTGACCCATAAGGAGGATGTGTCGACTCATAGTGTACAGATGAAGCATGATGAGTCGATCCATAAGGTTTTGTGTCGATACATAATGTCTGGTTTTTGACAGAATCGGCTTTTAGTTGTTGTAACGTGAGTTTTAGGATGCTGTTTGAGATGTCATTCGAAGCGTTGATTAGCTAATGTGACGAACTTTATTATAGATGATTAAATGAAGAATGAGAAGTGTAATCCTAGTATATAATTTAGGATTTAGATTTAATTCCCGTAAATGACTGTTGTGCTTATTTTTGGACAGAATAATGAATAGTAGATGTTTAGAGGCTGTTGTTAGAATTATGACAGTAGGATTAGTGACAGTAACGATATAACGTAGCAGAATAACAGGATGGATTAATGTACTATTAATATACAGTTGAGTATTAGTGAGATGTTATTGATGAAGTTTTGTTCAATGATTTTGTGATAATAAATGATGTTTAATAAATTATTTTGATGTTATGAGATGTTGTTAATTGAGATGTTTTGAGATGATTGAGAGGTTGTTGTTTTGACATGTTTGAGATGTTGTTGTTTTGAGATGATTGAGATGTTGTTGTTTCAAGATGTTAATTGAGATGTTTTGACATGATTTGAAATGTTGTTAACTTGGGTGTTGTTATTACATTCATCGTTGAGTCGCATACATTGCATTTTTGAGATGGAGCTTATGCTCGTTGAGATGGCGTGGATTAAAAAATTTTGAGATGAAGGCTATGCCTTGTTGATGCCTCTATTAATTAGCAAATTTTTGAGATGGGAGTTCTGCTCCAATGGTAACACATGCATTTGCATAATATTGAGTCGCATTACGTGATTTCATAAAGAAGTGTATTTTGATGTTGATGAATGTATATTATTATTGAGATTGTCGTTGGTTATGAGATGAGAAGTGGTGATGTTATTAATCTAATTTAATATATTAATTATCATGCGCTTTACTATATTGTTAGATATCTCACCCCTTCTATTTGAATGTTGCCCCTATGTTGGTAACGTGCAGGTAATCAAGAGTGAAGACTGTATACCTTCAATGGTTCGAGTCGGTGTCATTGTTCTGATATGTAACACTCTGGGGGATGAACATTTGCTGATTTTTGATCATTTATTTTCAGTTGTTGAATTTTAATTTTATTATCATTAAATATGAGATGTTTCAAAGTTGTTGTTTTGTTAGAGATGTTATTAAGAATTCCGCCGCGTAGATGTTAATTTATTTGATTAAAGATGTTATGTTGATGGTTCATCCGATGTTTTAAAAAGTGTTATATATCCACGATGAATGCAATGGATTTGTTAGAAGAATTTGTGACATCTCGATTCATTTGTATGATTGAAATTTTATGACTCTGATATATTTTGCATAATTTCTTGGGGTAGAATTGGGGTGTTACAAAGTTGGTATCAGAGTAAAAGGTTGGTCCGACCTTGTCGTCGAGTCGTAGTTGTCTAACAATTGAGTATTGTTATTTGAGTTCTAATCGTTGTTTATGTTGTAGTGAGAAGTTGAGATGGCTGGAAGGAATGATGCTGCACTTGCTGCTGCTTTAGAAGCAATGGCTCTTGAGGTGGAAAATCAGCCGAATGCTGACGGGAATGCTGGATCTCGTAGCTTGGCGACTTTCCAGAGAGAGAATCCACCTACGTTCAAGGGAAATTATGATCTTGACGGAGCATTGGAATGGTTGAAACAAATTGAGAGAATCTTTCGCGTGATGGACTGTACTCCAGCGCAGAAGGTTCGTTATGGGACTCATATGCTAGCAGTCGAGGCTGATGATTGGTGGCTAGAGACTTGTCAGAAGTTGGAAGCTGCAAGTGATAATGTCACTTGGGCTGTGTTCCATAGAGAGTTTTTGAGAAAGTATATTCCTGAAGATGTTCGTGGTAAGAAGGAAATTGAGTTCCTTGAGCCGAACCAAAGAAATTTGTTAGTTGTTGAGTATGCTGCCAAGTTTGCTGAGTTGGCCAAGTTTTACTCGCATTACGCTGAGGAAAATGCTGAGTTTTCGAAGTGTATTAAATTTGAGAACGGGTTGCGCCTGGAGATTAAGAAAGCAGTTGGATATCAGAAAATCCATGTCTTTGCTGATTTGGTTGATAGCTGCAGAATTTATGAGGAAGACAATAATGATCATTACAAGATTATCAGCGAGAAGAGGGGTAAGCACCCACAGAATCATGGTAAACCTTATGATGCCCCAGCTGGTAAGGGTAATCAGAGAGTTTCTCATGGTCAGAGGACTAGTGGGGGAGATGCTCTTGCTGGTGTGGTTTGCTTTAAGTGTGGGAAACCTGGACACAAGAGTAATGTGTGCGCTACTGACGTGAAGAGGTGTTTCCGTTGTGGCAAGAATGGACATGTTGTATCTGAGTGTGAGCACAAGAGTGTGGTTTGTTTCAACTATAAAGAAGAAGGGAACATTGGTAGCCAGTTTCCGAAACTGAAGAGGGCTCAGACAAATGGAAAGGTGTTTGCTTTAGTGGAGGATCAGACAACTGCTGAGGACAGACTTAACAGAGGTACATGTTTCATCAATAGTACTCCTTTAATCACTATTATTGATACTGGTGCTACACACTGTTTTATTACTGTTGATTGTGTTGAAAGATTGGGTCTTGTGTTGTCTTCTTTGAATGGAGAAATGGTCATCGATACTCCAGCCAAGGGGTCGGCGACTACTTCTTTGGTGTGTGCTAAGTGTCCCTTGTCGATCTTCGACAGAGACTTTGTTGTTGATTTGATTTGTTTGCCGTTAATAGGTTTGGATGTGATTCTTAGTATGAACTGGTTAGAGCATAATTGTGTTCATATTAACTGTTATGACAAGTCGGTGAAGTCTTCTACTCCTGAAGAAGAGGAAGATGGTTTGTTGTCTGCTAGACAATTGAGGAAGTTGATGCAAGAGGAAGCACTGATGTTTTCGTTGATGGCGTCACTATCTGTAGAGACTCAAGCTGTAATTGAGGAATTGCAGGTGGTGTGTGAATTTCCTGAAGTTTTCCCTGATGAGATTCCTGATGTACCGCCAGAGAGAGAAGTTGAATTTGCAATTGATCTTGTACCTGGTACCAGACCTGAGTCTATGGCACCATACAGGATGTCTGCATCTGAATTGTTAGAGTTAAAGAAACAATTGGAAGGGTTACTCGAGAAGAGGTTTGTAAGACCAAGTGTATCGCCGTGGGGAGCTCCGGTGTTGTTAGTGAAGAATAAATATGGAAGTATGAGGCTTGGTGTTGATTATAGACAGTTGAATAAAGTGACTATTAAGAACAAGTATCCGCTTCCAAGAATAGATGACTTGATGGACCAATTAGTGGATGCTCGTGTGTTTAGTAAGATTGATCTGAGGTCGGGTTACCATCAGATTAAAGTGAAGGATGAAGATATTCAGAAGACGGCTTTCAGAATGCGTTATGGACATTACGAGTATTCGATGATGCCTTTCGGTGTTACTAATGTGCCGGGAGAATTCATGGAATATATGAATCATATCTTTCATACTTATTTGGATCGGTTCGTAGTGGTGTTCATTGATGATATTTTAATTTACTCTAAGTCAGAAGAAGAGCATGCATAACATTTAAGAGTAGTGTTGCAAGTTTTTAAAGATAAGAAGTTGTATGCAAAGTTGTCCAAGTGTGAATTTTGGTTAAAAGAGGTTAGTTTTCATGGTCATGTGATTTCAGGTAGTGGCATTCTTGTAGATCCATCGAAGGTTGATGCTATGTTGCAATGGGAAACTCCAAAGTCATCTACTGAGATTAGAAGCTTCTTGGGATTAGCTGGTTATTATAGAAGGTTTATTGAAGGGTTTTCTAAGTTGTCACTTCCATTGACTAAGTTGACTTGTAAAGGTAGAGCTTCTGTTTGGGATGTTCAGTGCAAAGAAAGTTTTATAGAATTGAAGAGGAGGTTGACGTCGGCTCTGATTTTGACGTTGCCTAATCCAGGAGAGCCTTTTGTGGTGTATTGTGATGCTTCTAAGATGGGTTTAGGAGGTGTGCTTATATAGAATGGTAAGGTAGTTGCTTATGTGTCAAGGCAGTTGAGGACTCATGAAAAGAATTATCCTATGCATGATTTAGAGCTTGCTGCAGTTGTTTTTGCATTAAATATTTGGAGGCATTATCTTTATGGTTCTAGATTTGAAGTGTTTAGTGACCATAAGAGCTTGAAGTATCTGTTTGACCAGAAAGAGCTGAATATGAGGCAACGAAGATGGTTGGAATTGCTAAAGGAATATGATTTTGGTTTGAATTATCATCCATGAAAAGCAAATGTGGTAGTTGATGCATTGAGTCGAAAGACTTTACATATGTTAGCAATGATGATTAAAGAGTTGGAATTGATTAAGCAGTTCAGAGATATGAGCTTAGTTTGCGAGGTTACGCCACAGAGTGTTATGTTGGGTATGTTGAAGATTAATAATGAAATTTTAGACAGTATCAGAGAATTTCAGAAGTTGGATGTGAAACTGGTAGATTTGATGGTGGGGATTGATCAATCTGAGAATAGTGATTTTAAGCTGGATGAGCAAGGTGTGTTGAGATTTCGTAACCGGATTTGTATTCCTGATGATGCTGAGATGAAGAAGGTGATACTTGAAGAGAGTCATAGAAGTAAGTTGAGTATTCATCCAGGAGCTACAAAGATGTATCAAGATTTGAAAGGTTTGTTTTGGTGGCCTAGGATGAATAGTGATGTGGCTCGGTTTGTGTATGCATGTTTGACTTGTCAGAAGTCGAAAGTTGAACATCAGAAGCCTGCAGGATTGACGCAACCGTTGGAAGTTCCAGAATGGAAATGGGATAGCATTTCAATGGACTTTGTGACAGGGTTGCCTAATACTTTAAGGGGACATGATTCAATTTGGGTGATTGTCGATAGGCTTACGAAGTCAGCTCATTTTATTCCTATTAACATCAGTTTTCCAGTGCCGATATTGGCTGAGATTTATATTAGTGTGATTGTAAAGTTGCATGGTGTTCCTTTGTGAATTGTGTCAGATAGAGATTGTTGTACCCCAAAATTTTCCCTCCCATATTCCTCAAGACATGTCAAGAATAATCTTCAAAGTTGCTCAAGTTGGCTCAAGGGTTGGACAGTCAAGTCACCTCCTAAGGCAGTCAAGTCAAACTTAGGGTTTTGTGTTGCATCAAGGTCCTTGAATACAAATGACCTCAAGTTCTCCCCAATGTCCTAATATGCTCTCAAGTTCATCCATGTCAAATTTAAAGCCTTGCAGAGGAAGTTTGGTCAGTCAATTGCTCAAGAGGCCCAAAAATCGTCTGTGTTAGGGCAAAAGTCAACTGTGTCCCAAATACAGTCAAACCTCAATATTTTTTGTCAACATTCTAATTTTGAAGGATGATTCATCATTTGATCAAGGGTTGATCATGATTCATCAAGGATTGCTCAAGATTCATCAAGACTCAAAAGTTGTTAAATTAGGGTTTTGTAGGAAAAGTCAACTCAACTTTGACCAGGCATAACTTTCTCATACTTTATGAGAAATGACCCATCCAAAGCTCATTTTGAAGAGGATGCAATTACCTACAATCCATCTTCACACCCAAAGATTAAGAAATGCACTCACAAAAAGTTACTAATTTGGACATTATAGGTCACTTTTGAAAGTCAACAAAAACACCTTTTTTTCCAAAGCTTATAACTTGAGCATGGAAAATAAAAATGAAATGATACCAAAAGGGTTGATTAGAGGACATCTCAAGATTTCTAAAAAGTCAAAGAACACTTCAAAAAGTTCCAAATTGAGGTAGTTATGCATTGTTGAAGTTGGGAATTTTTCCAAATTTGCCAAAGGTCAACTATCCTCAAAACACTAATTTTTGACAAAAGGGCCCACTTTTTTCCACTTGATATAGTCTTGTCATGCCACACACGTGTTCCATCTTTAATTTCATGACCAAACATTTATTTTTCTATTTTATTTCATTTTTATTGATTTAATTCATTATTAATCAATATTAAATCAAATAAAATCTAAAAATTTATGTAAGGGGATTCTTGTGATCAATACAACTTGCAAATATCATGTGCAACTCAATCAAACTCGTGCAAAGTCAAAACATGCACAAAATATCAGATTTGGTGCAATTATGGAAAGCTTATCAATGGTGATCATATCAAATATTCCATCTTCAATGCATAAGGATTATGGCCCAAATTTTGACCTAAACACATTCCATTATATGCACACAAGTGAGGCAGACCTAGAACACGCACAAAGCTCTGTTGAAATGGCCAGAACAACATTGGAAAAAAGCTTGAAAAGTGGGAGATTGAATTCTTGTTTGGACGATTTTTCAAAGCAAAAGCTCAACACTACTCCCTTGCCTGGTATTCTGTGAAGTTGTAGCGATCAAAACCGGACCTTAAGACCACCTGTAATGCGCTGTAAGTGTTCCTAAATATGCCTCTGCACATGGAAATATAACTCCTCATTCTTGCATCTTTTTGACCAATTATTAACATATTCTTGATCCGTGCTTGATTTCGAAGCTTTCTGCATCATTCAATTTTATTTTCATGGCTTCTAATGTGTTACCCGAACCTAGGGTTTCCTTTGCTTCGTTTTTAGGCGTTTTGTGTACAGGCAAAATCAAGGCAAACCATGGCCATATTTGTGTTCAGGGGAGGGAGACGAATCCAATGATGGTCGTAGCCTGCATTTTTGTGACCTAGGATGGATTTTTGAGATGTCCCACGAATCTTCCTGCGGATAAAAATCTGCAGGTAAATAACCAGGGTCGTTTGAAGAAGACGATTGCATGTCTCTTTGCTATTGGTCCATTCAAATCAGTGGCGCTCTTTTTTTATTATTTCAGGCTTTGCATTTTCTTTTTTATATAATATTCACTTCTGATTCCAATAACAATTGAGAAGTTTGATTGGAGTGGTTGAGCATGCAGGCATATGAGCAATGGGACCTGGGTTCGAATCCCAGGCCCCTCAAAGCATTTGTGTATTTTTTCTTCAGGGAATTACATGTACTTTCTAAAGCGTTGGTCAACCATGCTCCTCATACCATCAAGCGCCAGGTGGTCTCTGATCAAATCAAATGGCCAGGAGTGAAGGACTACCATGATCTCAAGTCAATGGACATGTGGACAATCTGAAAAGTCAAGGAAGGCTTGGACATATTGGGCTTGGAAGTTGCTGAACAAACACCCAGTTTGGGCCTAAACCCCCCATATTTGGTTATTTCTTTTCACAATTTCATTTTTTTATTACTGTTTAATTTTTTTTATTATTATTATACTAACCAATTATTTTTCTCAATAAAATCAGAAAACAAAAAAAAAATATTTTTATTTATTAAAACAAATTTCATTATTTTTATTTTGTAAATAAATAATTTAATCAATTTAGTTCTTTTTAAATAGGTATAATTTTAACATTTTTTGCAATAAATTAAAATCAATGTAGAATTAGGTTTTCTTTTTTTTAAACAATTTTAATCATTTTATTTTTTATTTCCTTTAATAATAAAAAAAAACCAAAAATATATTTTCTATTTAATTAATTAATTAGCTTAGATTTGATTTCCATTTAATAAAAAATAACAAAAATATGTTTTATTGATTAAAAAGGGTCAAAACCCTAAGACACTTCGATTTAATTTTCTCGCGCGCGAATTATTTTTGATCCATATCTCAATATTGTAACTGCTTGGGGAATGTAATAGCTTTTAACTTAGGATTTTATTTATTTATTTATCGCTTTTATTTACTTTTCGCAATTTAATTTTAAAAGGGTTTGTCTTTGGCGATGTAAATACCCGACGCCTTGTAATAGCTTAAATTTATTTTCCGCAATTTAATTTCCGCAACCATTAACTGTTAGATGTTTGAATAATAGGCAATGCATGACAAGATCAATCATAATTTAAAATCAACAATAGATCACCCATAACATGTACAAAGATAATATAACTGAAAAAACAATACACTCGCACATGCCGCTCTTAGGGTACACCTCACTTGGTTGCCTCGAACGTGGTCATTAAGTATAGGAAGTTTTAGAGGTCGCCCTCTTGTCTAAAGATCATAAGTTGCCTCGAAATGGTTGCCTCGGATAAAATGATCTAAGACATTAGGGTTACCGCTAAGGCGTCCTAACATTGCTTTAGTGACCACACATCCCTTAATTGAATTGACCTGAAAACTCCAACGACGGTGCTACCTGCTCCTCAATAGTGGGATAGCATTGTCTAAAGGACACTTGTACAGATTAATTCCTTTTTGAGTAGGTAGATGGTTCTTAAGTACTTGCTCCTTTTAAAACAAAACAAAACCTTTCGCACTTACACTCTCTTCAAAACAAAAACATCTTTTCAAACCCACAAACATAAAGAAAAGCAAACTTTTGAAAACACAATGAGCAAGTACCTAAGAGCCCGTGGATAACCACAGATAGAAAGGGTGATAACACCTTCCCTTTCTATAATCTACCTCCCGAACCCGAGAAACATCTCAAAAAGGAATTTTTCTGTGCTTTTGTCCTTTCCTTGTTGGATAAAATAAAAGACGGTGGCGACTCTTGCTTACCGCGACATTTTGCAAAAAAACTAACGCAGACACGAACCAACATTCCAAAACATTCAGTTCTCATTCCCACCGATTACAGAACTGGCGACTCTGCTGGGGATAGAAAGAATAAGTGAGGTGTACCTTAGGATTAGATCACTGTGTTTTCAATTGTATGCTTTGTGTGCTTTAATTTTGTGGGCTTGTATCGGAGTTTTATAGATCCTAACCCGGATCTGGGGATACCCTTTAGGTAAGTAGCAATAAATTGTGAGGGATCTGTCCGGCGTAGACCGACACGGATGAAGCAGTAGCTACGTTGGTGTGGCACCTTAGTCTGTACTGATATCCCTTGTGTTGGAACGAGAAGACTATGGGTCTTCTAAGGAGTCATTAAGCACCAACTGACCTTAGAACCTTAAATTGACCAACTTGGTCATAGAACAGTAGCAGTATGCTACACTCATTGAGACTAAACTCTCGCGATGATTCCAGCCGCAAGAAAAGGTTGCTAAACTGGAATTATGACCGACTGAGGGTAGTCAGTGATATTGAGATCCTCTAGAACCCGGTTACTATTTTTAGGACAGGTCTTAACCAACTGAACTGAAAGAGGGTAGTACCTAAGCTCCATGCCAGCCTGAAATCTAAGGGCTCTCAGTATGACTTGTGTGCCTTTACCATGTTTGCTTTTTGTGGATACTTGTGGTGTGCCTTTACCATGACATCATGACATCATAGCATTGCATACATCTTGCATAAGGACTAACCTATTTCATAGAAAAGAGGGTTTCATATTTTCTCTGTTTTGTAGGTCATCATGATGCCCATGCGTAGGAATACTATCCGGATCAACTTTGTCTAAGTACCTACCCTGCTTAAAGATTTGGTTGTCAGGATTCCAGACACTACTTCCTTCATCACAAGGCATGGTTCTCTCCTCAGTTTGGTCACCTCAAAACTGGACGAGCAAATGATGAGTGTTCTGGTCCAATTATATGATCCATTGTACCATTGTTTTACTTTCCAGGACTTCCAGCTGGTTCCTACTCTAGAAGAATTCTCTGAGCTACTCGGTATCTCTGTCTTGGAGCAGACTTCGTTTACTGGATGGGAGAAGACTCTTAAGCCCGAAGAAATTGCTGCAACCCTTCACTTGACCAAGGAGGAGGTAATGGCTAACTGGGAGACTAGAAATGGAGCTAAGGGTTTTCTGGCTAAGTTTTTGGTTGACAAAGCTAATTACTTCTGGGACAGCTTAGACTTCAAGGCGTACGAGGACATTCTGGCTCTCTTGATTTATGGTCTGGTATTATTTCCGAATCCTGACACTTTTGTTGATATTAATGCCATAAAGATCTTCATCTCTCAGAACCCTGTACCCACTTTCTTGGGTGACATCCTTCATCAGCTCTATGCTCGTACCGCCTGAAAGCGGGGAACTTTGATGTGATGTGCTCCTTTATTGTCGAGGTGGTTTATTTCGCACCTCCCTAAGTCCGTACTGAAGAACAAAGAAGGAATAGGTTGGGCTTATAGGGTGATGTCTCTTTCTAATAATGACATTATCTGGACTCTCAAAGGTATGGATGAGGTGACTGTCATTGATCGTTGTGGAGAGTATCCTAATGTTCCATTGATCGGGACCCATGGAGGGATTTCTTACAACCCATGCTTAGCTCTCCGTCAGTTTGGAAGAGCCAGAAGAGAAGGGCCTCATGAGATGCTGATGCCCCATATCATCTTTGATTTTCAGGGAGATAGCGACGAGCTGCGTCGTAGATTCATAAGGGCCTGGGACAGAGTTCACCAATCTGATCCACATGAATTGGGTCCAAAGACTTCTCTGCCAATTGAGCCATACCTCAGATGGGTCTGCATCCGTGCCCAGAAGCTAGGCATGCCATATGAAGCTATCATGCCTGTTACTCTTGAAGTTGCTAATGAGGAGGGGGTTCCTCCAATTATTGTCCACCCTTATATGCCCACTGATATTGGGACACTGGAGAGGTCTTGGATGCAGTTGAGGGATGAACGGGATTCCTGCCGAGAGAGGTTCAATGAACAAGAGCAGAAGATCCAGAAGCTGACTAGACAGTTAGAGATCGAGCGGATCCTGAATGATTATGTCCGCACTGAGAAGAAGAGACCGTGGGAGAATTGATGGACTTTTGATGATTTCTTTTACAATTTTCATTTACCTTTTAGTATTTCCATTCTTGTAACGCCCAAGGGAAATTTGTTGAACAATTTAAATTTTGAAGTTTAAATCTAATAAAGTGTGTTTCCTTTCTTGTTTACAAATTTGAATCTCGATTGTCTTTGAAATCATAACCATACGCATTTCATCCCATGCACTTCATAAACAGGTACCCTTTTTACATGTCTCTTATCTTCTTCGCTGTTTATTTCAGCAATCATCATGTCTGCTGAACCTTCCACTGAGCAAGCTATCAAGGCCCTCCAGGCCCAGAATGCCCATTTTCAAGAGCTGTTCATGAATCTGGCAAAGGGTCAGCAGGACCTGAAGACTTTGATTCTGAAAGAAAAGAAGAAGAAGAAGAAGAAGAAGAAGAGGACCATCCTGTTCAATACTGGACGCAGGTTTGGAAATGGGCTACAGAATGAAGTTGATCTGACCACCTCATCTGGAGGGAAGGATAGTCCACAAGAAAGGAGGGCTCCTAGCCCTATGGTCTCCGACAACGAGACAGACTATGATGAAGAACAGTATCCTCCTGCTGAGGATAAGTACAAACAGCTGGAAGACCGTTTAAGTGCTATGGAGATACAGAAGGTGCCCGGTCTGGACTTTGGAGATCTGGGTCTATCATCTGGGGTGGTGATCCCCCATAAATTCAAGGCACCTGCCTTTTCCAAGTATGATGGAATCTCCTGTCCGAAGCTGCATCTCCGGTCATATGTGAGGAAGATCCAGCCTTACACTGCTGATAAGAACTTATGGATCCATTTCTTTCAAGACAGTCTCTCAGGGACTCAGCTCGAGTGGTTCTATCAGTTGGACGGAGCCAGTATCCGTAGCTGGGAAGATTTGGCTACTGCATTCTATAGGAAGTATCAGTACAACTCCGACCTCGCTCCTACGCATACCCAACTCCAAGGTATGTCAATAGGAATGGGTGAAGGATTTAAAGAGTATGCGCAGAAATGAAGAGACCTTGCCGGAAGGGTGCAACTACCGTTGGTTGATCGTGAACTTGTTGACATGTTTTTAGGGACCCTGTATGGTCCATTCTTTAACCACCTGATTGAAATCTCTTCAGCTGGGTTTACAGATCTTATTTTGACCGGTGAAAGGATTGAAGCTGGTATTAAGGATGGGAAGATACAGAAGGGTGCCTCATCAAGCACCGAGAAGAAACCGTTTAAGAAAGAGTCTAGTGCGGTCTACAGTTCGAGAAGACAGAATAGACCTGAACACCGCAAAGATGTCAATGCGGTTGTTATTTCAAAACCTGCTGGTGCCCCTCAGCATCACAATCAACAAAAGGACGAGAGACCTCGAAGGCAATTCACTCGTCTCAGCATGACTTTGTCTCAGATTCTGCCACAGTTGCTGAAGACCAATTTGGTAACTCTAAAAGAAGCTCCGAAGAATCAAAGTACCACATCACCAAAGTACAACCCTAATGCCCGCTGCGCTTTTCACTCTGATAGCCCGGGGCATAATACAGATGATTGTTGGGTTTTGAGGAATAGGGTGCAAGACCTAATTGATGCAAAGGAGATTGAGTTTGAGGCGCCCGAGAGGCCTAATGTTGTGACTGCCCCCATGCCCAAACATGGAGTAAATGCTGTAGAGGAAGACTTGTTTGTAGTTTCCGTGGATGATATTGTTACCCCTCTGATGACTGTCAAGAAGAACCTGTTGCTAGCTGGTTTATTTCCGGGCTGTGGCGAAGGTTGCCATATGTGTTCTGTTTTACCTACTGGTTGCCCATTTCTGAAGTCAGGTATCCAGAACCTGATGGATAATAAGGAGATCCTGTTTGAGAAGATTGTTGTTCCTTCCATTCCTACTGAAGAAGTTCCCATCATTACAATTTTCAATAATTCTTCCAAGGCTCCCTCGAGGAAGCCTGTTAGAATTACATCTACTCCGAAGATCGCACCTGTAATCATCACTGTTCCGGGGCCCATCCCGTATACCTCTGACAAAGTTGTCCCTTGGCACTATAGGGAAAATGTTTATGTTCTTGGAGTCAAGCAAGAGTTGGATGCTGATACCGGCGTCAGCAACATTACTGGGCCTGCTAAAGTCACCCGCATCGGTAGACTTTTCTCACCTGATATTGCTCCACCAACTGTCCGAAGACCTGTTGTCATTACACCTGCAAGTGTGCCTAATGCCATTCCTGATCAAGTTCTTAGTCCTACCCCTGTCGCCGAGTCATCTAACGCTCGGGGCAAAGGGATCACCACTGATGTTCCTGCCCAGACGGAGGCACCGAAGACTATTACTGTTGATGCTTCCAAACAGGAGATGGAAGAGATTTTGGAGATTATTAAGAAGAGTGATTATAACGTAGTTGAGAAGCTGGGGCAAACCCCATCCAAGATTTATATGTTGTCACTACTGTTGTGTTCATAGGCCCACACCAAGGCTCTGATTACCTTCCTGAAAACTGCCCACGTGCCACAAGAGACATCAGCTGATCAGTTTACCTATTGTGTGGCCAATTTAACTACGGATAATGGTTTGGGTTTCTCCGATGCTGATTTGACTGTCAAGGGGAAAAATCATAACGATGCCCTGCATGTCTCCATTGAATGTAGGGGCACTACTCTTGCACATGTATTGGTTGACACTGGTTCCTCATTGAACGTCTTGCCCAAGAAAGCTCTAGACCGATTGGATTGCGAGGGGTTAGAGCTAAAGCCAAGTAACATCATTGTCAGGGCCTTTGACGAGTCTAAAAGGATGGTGCATGGTGAAGTTGATATTCCAATTAAAGTTGGTTCTCAGGTCTTCAATTCTACATTCTACATGATGGACATTCGGCCATCCTATTCTTGTTTGCTGGGTCGTCCATGGATCAACAAAGCTGGAGCTGTAACCTCAACACTCTATCAGAAGCTGAAGTACCCGGTCAGAGGGAAGATTGTGACAGTTTAAGGGGAGGAAGAGTATATGGTCAGCCACCTCAACTCGTTCTGATACGTAGAGATGGATGGGGAATTCATTGAGACCCCATTTCAGAACTTTGAAGAGGTTCCTCAGACACTGGCATCAACTGAGACTGTGGTTGAAGATTCTCCTATGAAGATGGCTTCCTTAAAGGATGCCCGGGCTGTTATTGAGAAGGGTGAGTGTGAAAATTGGGGCCGACTCCCTGATTTTACTCAGAAGACTAACAAGTTTGGTTTGGGTTTCACTGCACAAGCTCAAAGGGTTGTTCGAAGTGCAAGGATTGGAAGACCTCCTGTGTTCATCAGCAACTCGGGAGTAAATGCCATTGAAGATGATGTGGAGGAGTCTGAATTCGACAATTGGATATATCCTACGGCTGACAGTGGACCAAACAACTGGACAGCAAAGGACTTCATCTCTATTACTTTTGTTAACCAGTAATGAACTCTTTGTTTTAAACAGACAATGTTTTGAAACTTTATGGCCCGGTGTCTTACCCGAGGCATAGTGGCTTCATTTGTGAGGGATTTTGTGCGTCATTTTCATATATCATTAATAAAAGCATTGGATGTTTCTGGCATTTCAAATTTTGCGCTCCTTGTTTTTCTTTATATTGCAAAACAGCTATTTTACACACACTCACATATACAGGTCCACACCCACTCTGGATCTCACTGGTTACGACTCTGCTACTGCCAGTTATGACTTCGAAAATCCGATCAACTTAGCCGAAGACGAAGGTGAAGATGATTGCGAAGTTCCTGGTGAACTTGCAAGACTGCTACTCTAGGAAGAGAGGGCCATTCAGCCACATGAAGAGCCGGTGGAAACGGTGAATCTGGGTACTGAAACAGACAAGAAGGAAGTCAAGATCGATGAAAATCTGGAGCTTAGTGTGAAGCAGCGGTTGATTCAGATGATGCGCGACTATGTTGAGATCTTTGCCTGGTCTTACGAAGATATGCCTGGGTTGGATACTGACATTGTGGTTCATCGCCTGCCTACCAAGGAAGACTGCCCTCCGGTAACATAGAAGGTTCGCCGTATGCGCCCAGAGATGTCTGAGAAAATTAAGGCTGAAGTTATGAAACAGTTTGACGCCGGTTTTCTAGTAGTGACTTCTTACCCTCAATGGGTGGCCAATGTGGTTCCAGTACCAAAGAAGGATGGTAAGGTCCGAATGTGTGTTGACTACAGGGATCTGAACAGGGCCAGTCCCAAGGATGACTTCCCTCTACCTCATATTAACGTTCTGGTTAACAATACTGCTCAGCACAAGGTTTTCTCCTTTATGGATGGTTTCTCCGGATATAATCAAATTAAGATGGCTCCCGAAGACATGGAGAAGAACACCTTTGTTACTCAGTGGGGTACCTTTTGCTACAAGGTCATGCCTTTTGGGTTGAAAAATGCTGGGGCAACATATCAGCGTGCCATGGTCGCTTTGTTTCATGACATGATCCATCATGAGATTGGAGTATATGTCGACGATATGATTGCAAGGTCCCAGACTGAGGAAGAACACCTTGACCATCTACAAAAGCTGTTTGACAGGTTGAAGTTATACAAATTGAGATTAAACCCGAACAAGTGCACCTTCGGGGTGAGGTCTGGTAAACTACTGTGTTTCGTCGTGAGCGACAAAGGTATTCAAGTGGACCCTGCCAAGGTGAAAGCTATACAAGAGATGCCAGCTCCCAAGATAGAAAAGGAGGTCAGAGGCTTTCTAGGACGACTGAATTACATTGCCCGATTCATCTCACACCTGTCTGCTACTTGTGAACCAATCTTCATGCTACTGAAGAAAGATCAAGTAGTACGTTGGAACGATGAATGCCAGGCCGCTTTCGAAAGAATCAAAGAATATCTCCAGGAGCCACCCATTCTGATGCCACCAGTTGAAGGGAGACCTCTGATCTTATACTTAACAGTACTTGACAACTCAATGGGGTGTGTGCTGGGTCAGCATGACGAGTCTGGCCGAAAAGAGCATGCTATTTACTACCTTAGCAAAAAGTTTACCGACTGTGATACCCGATACTCGCTGCTTGAGAAAACTTGCTGCGCTTTGGCATGGGCTGCTCGCCGGCTGAGACAGTATATGCTGACTCACACTACTCTGTTGATATCAAAGATGGATCCCCTCAAGTATATCTTCGAAAAGCCTGCCCTGTCCGGAAGAATAGCAAGATGGCAGATGATCTTGACTGAGTATGACATCCAGTACACAACTCAAAAAGAAATCAAGGGAAGTGTATTGGCAGACTATTTGGCACATCAGGCAGTGGATGATTACCAGTCTATGAACTTTGAATTCCTGGACGAGAATATCATGTTGATAACTGATTGTGAGACACCTGGACCGGATGAAGGACCCGAGGAGGGATCCCAATGGTCTATGTACTTTGATGGAGCTTCAAACGCTTTGGGTAATGCCATTAGTGCCGTGATCATATCTCCTAAAGGCTCTCATACTCCATTTACCGCCCGACTATGTTTCAACTGCACTAATAACATGGCGGAGTATGAAGCATGCATCATGGGTCTTCGAGCAGCAATTGACCTAAGGATTAAGTTTCTGAGTGTCTTCGGAGATTCCGCTCTCATGATCAGTCAGATCAAAGGCGAGTGGGATACGAAACACCCGAATCTTATCCCTTATAAGGAGTATGTGTTGACGTTGCTTCCCCATTTCAAGGAGATAACCTTTGACCACTTTCCTAGAGAGGAGAATCAGTTGGCGGACGCGCTAGCTACAATGTCTTCTATGTTCAAAGTCAAATGGGACAACGAGGCTCCCCGGATCATTATTGAAAGATTGGACGAACCTGCACATTGCTGTGATCTTGAGATTGAAGAGGTAACAGAAAAGCCATGGTATCATGAGGTGAAGAGATACCTTGAAGCTCAAGAATACCCCGAGGGTGCATCTATTAATGACAAAAAGTTTCTGAGAAGGTTCGCGGCAAAGTTCTTCATCAACAATGACATTCTTTACAAACGTAACCATGATTCGACCTTACTGCATTGTGTGGATAAGATTGAAGCAGAAAGAATCATGACAGAGCTGCATGAAGGTACTTTCGAAACTCATTCCAGTTGACATACCATGGCAAAGAAAATCCTTCGGGCAGGATATTACTGGTCCACAATGGAAGCTGACTGTTATCAGCATTTTCGGACATGTCACAAGTGCCAGGTCTATGCTGATAAGGTGCACATACCTCTTGTTCCTCTGAATGTTTTGACAGCACCTTGGCCTTTTGCAATGTGGGGCATTGATATGATCGGCGAGATCAGACCTACGGCATCCAACGGGCATCGTTTCATCTTGGTAGCGATTGATTACTTTACGAAGTGGGTTGAAGCAGCTTCCTTTGCTACGGTAACCAAGAACGTCGTGGCACGGTTCATTCGGCATAACCTGATCTGTCGATACGGTGTACCAGAGAGGATCATTACGGATAATGGTACCAATCTTAATAACAAGATGATCACTGAGCTCTGCGAATAATTCAAGATACAGCATCATAACTCTTCTCCCTACCGGCCGAAGATGAATGGGGCTGTCGAAGCAGCAAATAAGAACATTAAGAAGATTGTGCAGAAGATGACAGTGACATACAAAGACTGTCACGAGATGTTACCATTTGCTCTTCATGGATACCGCAATTCAACACGGACGTCAACAGGGGCAACACCCTATTCCTTGGTTTATGGCATGGAGGCATTCCTGCCCATTGAAGTTCAGATACCCTCTCTCCGGATCATGAAGGATGCAGGTTTGAGTGAAGAAGACTGGATTCAGACCCGACTTGATCAACTGAATCTAATCGACGAAAAAAGACTTACTGCTGTTTGTCATGGTCAGACGTATCAAAAACGGATGATCAAGGCATTTAACAAAAAAGTTAGACGACAAGAGTATCAAGTTGGGGACCTAGTAATCAAGCGCATTATCTTATCTCAAGGTGATCCCAGGGGCAAATGGACCCCTACTTACGAAGGGCCATTTGTGGTTAAGAACATTTTCTCAGGAGGAACGATGATTCTAACCACCATGGATGGTGACGACCTTCCTCACCCCGTCAATGCAGACATAGTAAAAAGATACCACGCATAATCAAAGACCCGCTAGGTTGACTGTCCTAGGAAAAAATAAGGGCTTCCCGGCGAACCAAAAGGGTTCAGGCAAAAATAAGGGATGAAAATAAAAAAATTTGTACACCTGACAAGTCGAAAACCTGAAAAGGCAGCTTGGGCAAAAACGGGTATCCTGGTGGACTGAAAACCCGAAAGGGCAGTCCAGGAAAAAGTTAGGGATTAAAGCGTAACACTATGTCTCATTGGATCACCTCGCATCCAGACTTCGGTATCAACTATCAGGCTCGGACGACACCAATCGATCAGATTCATCTTCAACTAAGCAGCAAAGTGATAAGATGCTTGAAAATATAAAGGCAATAGCAGAGTTGGAACCCAGTGGAACTATTCACATAGCTGTTTTGTTTTCTTTTCACAAATTGTATAAATTCTATTTGTTCGGCGGCATCCTCTTACTAGGACGTCAGCCTCTTGTACAAAAATGCCTATTTATAGGCCAAACTTCAAAATCAATACAAATTCATTTTCAGAAAAATTTCAAATTGTTTTTCCTTATCTGTTTTGTTTTACAAAGAACGTCCAATGCTCATTTTTGATATATGCATTTGACACTAATTGCTGCTCATAAAATTTACATGCGAAACAAAGGACGAATTACGGGTAATAACAGAAGCAGGGGCAATAAGAATTGTCTGAACTGTGTAGTTTCTCTGTCCACCAAGGTACCAAGGTTGGTTCAGCTGAAGAATATGACCAAGATACCATCACTCCCGCAGAGTAAAACAGTAAGGGTAGATTTCCCAGCTGAGACTTACAGTTATGTACAAAGCAGTAATACTCTCCCCAAAAAGAGTTAATCTACAATCAGCCCTAAAAAGGTTGGGTATCCCCAGAAGGTCTTAATATTCCTCAGCAGAGCATAAAGACATTCCCCAGCAAGTATAAGAATACCCCCGACAGTCTTAACATTCCTCAACGGAGTATAAGAATGTTCCCTGGAAGAATACAAGATATCCACAGTGGAGTCATTTCCCTAGCGCAGTCTAAAAAAGGCTTCCCCGCCAGAGTTGAATCATCTTACCCAGTAGATTCTGGAAGCTTATCCCCTACAGAGCACAAATAAATATCCTTGGCCAAATTCAGAAGGTTATCCTCACAAGAGTCTAACTGGGTTATCCTCAGTAAGTTGCAACTGAAAGATCATCCCCAGCGAAGTTCTTTCTATCCCCAACGGAGTTCATCATTAAAATCCCCAACAGAGCTTATCAACAGAATCCCCAGCGGAGTTATCGTTAAAATCTTCAGCAGAACGTCTCTTCCCCACAGAGTATTTCCCCTCGGAGTAATCTCTTCATCAGTTTATTCCCCCAACGGAGTTCTTCTCTCCTACATGTTTATCATCTTCGTTCATCATCCAGCGGAAACGAAGAACTCAGCTCTATTCTCCAGCAGCTCCGGGATTTATTTTCCCCAGCTAAAACATCACATTTCCATACATCATGATACATGCATATACGCATCATACCATGCAATCTCATTTATGTTGAGAACATCATTGCTTGATCCATCTCATGCATTGCATGTGACTGACCTTTTACCTTTCAGGAAAGATGCAGTTAAGTCCCCAGCTTCGTCGAAGACCTGACCGGTTCTTAAAATCTCAATTGAATTATCCTCGGTTGAATTTTAGATAAGGTTCTCAATCTCGGTAGTTTCTCTACGTCATAGTGTGGACGAGTACTATAACCTCAATGGTGTACTCCGTGGAGCACGAGTCAGTTCCTAGATCTTGATGTTTTCCTCCGTCATAGTGTGGACAAGTTCTATAACCTCAACGGTATACTCCATTGAGCACGAGACAGTTCCTAGATCTTGATGAAGATGTTTCCCTATGTCATAGTGTGGACGAGTACTATAACCTCAACGGTATACTCCATTGAGCGCGAGTCAGTTCCTAGATCTTGATGTTTTCCTCCGTCATAGTGTGGACAAGTTCTATAACCTCAGCGGTATACTCCATTGAGCACGAGACAGTTCCTAGATCTTGATGAAGATGTTTCCCTACGTCATAGTGTGGACGAGTACTATAACCTCAACGGTATACTCCATTGAGCATGAGTCAGTTCCTAGATCTTGATGTTTTCCTCCGTCATAGTGTGGACAAGTTATATAACCTCAGCGGTATACTCCATTGAGCCCGAGACAGTTCCTAGATCTTGATGAAGATGTTTCCCTACATCATAGTGTGGACGAGTACTATAACCTCAACGGTATACTCCATTGAGCACGAGTCAGTTCCTAGATCTTGATTTTTTCCTCCTTCATAGTGTGGACAAGTTCTATAACCTCAGCGGTATACTCCATTGAGCACGAGACAGTTCCTAGATCTTGATGAAGATGTTTCCCTACGTCATAGTGTGGATGGGTACTATAACCTCAATGGTATACTCCATTGAGCACGAGTCAGTTCCTAGATCTTGATGTTTTCCTCCGTCATAGTGTGGAAAAGTTCTATAACCTCAACGATATACTCCATTGAGCACGAGACAGTTCCTAGATCTTGATGAAGATATTTCCCTACGTCATAGTATGGACGAGTACTATAACCTCAACGGTATACTCCATTGAGCACAAGTCAGTTCCTAGATCTTGATGTTTTCCTCCGTCATAGTGTGGATGAGTTCTATAACCTCAGTGGTATACTCCATTGAGCACGAGACAGTTCCTAGATCTTGATGAAGATGTTTCCCCCCAGTTGAATTATGGACAGGTTCTTAAGACTCAGCCGAGGCATTCTCTCAGTTGAAGTACAAGAAAGTTCCTAAATCTCAACAAAAGTTAGACTTCACCAGTGGAATCTTTTACAACAACAGGTATGCAAGTTCTCGCTAAAGAATCTCTTATACGATCGACATTCCTGCAGATGGCATCTGTAAGCCCATCCTCCTACCAACAATCTCCAAATGTCATCCGTAAGGCCATTCCCGACATCACAATGTTGATACTACACCATGTGAGTGCAAATTTCTTGGCACTCTAGTGTTCAATTATCTTCCACCTTCGGATCACGAAAGGCTCGAAAGCCAATCTATATCCTCAGGTTTAAGAAAATTGAACAGGGGAAACTGTTGTACCCCAAAATTTTCCCTCCCATATTCCTCAAGACATGTCAAGAATAATCTTCAAAGTTGCTCAAGTTGGCTCAAGGGTTGGACAGTCAAGTCACCTCCTAAGGCAGTCAAGTCAAAATTAGGGTCTTGTGTTGCATCAAAGTCCTTGCATCCAAATGACCTCAAGTTATCCCCAATGTCCTAATATGCTCTCAAGTTCATCCATGTCAAATTTCAATCCTTGCAGAGGAAGTTTGGTCAGTCAATTGCTCAAGAGGCCCAAAAATCGTCTGTGTTAGGGGAAAAGTCAACTGTGTCCCAAATACAGTCAAACCTCAAGATTTTTTGTCAACATTCTAATTTTGAAGGATGATTCATCATTTGATCAAGGTTTGATCATGATTCATCAAGGATTGCTCAAGATTCATCAAGACTCAAAAGTTGCTAAATTAGGCTTTTGTAGGAAAAGTCAACTCAACTTTGACCAGGCATAACTTTCTCATACTTTATGAGAAATGACCCATCCAAAGCTCATTTTGAAGAGGATGAAATTACCTACAATCCATCGTCACACCCCAAGATCAAGAAATGCACTCACAAAAGTGACTAATTTGGACATTATACGTCACTTTTGAAAGTCAACAAAAATACCTTTTTTGCCAAAGCTTATAACTTGAGCATGGAAAATCAAAATGAAATGAGACAAAAAGGGTTGATTAGAGGACATCTCAACATTTCTAAAAAGTCCAAGAACACTTCCAAAAGTTCCAAATTGAGGTAGTTATGCATTGTTGAAGTTGGGCATTTTTCCAAATTTGCCAAAGGTCAACTATCCTCAAAACACCAATTTTTGACAAAAGGGCCCACTTTTTTCCACTTGATATAGTCTTGTCATGCCACACACGTGTTCCATCTTTAATTTCATGACCAAACATTTATTTTTCTATTTTATTTCATTTTTATTGATTTAATTCATTATTAATCAATATTAAATCAAATAAAATCTAAAAATTGATGTAAGGGGATTCTTGTGATCAATACAACTTGCAAATATCATGTGCAACTCAATCAAACTCGTGCAAAGTCAAAACATGCACAAAATATCAGATTTGATGCAATTATGGAAAGCTTATCAATGGTGATCATATCAAATATTCCATCTTCAATGCATAAGGATTATGGCCCAAATTTTGACCTAAACACATTCCATTATATGCACACAAGTGAGGCAGACCTAGAACACGCACAAAGCTCTGTTGAAATGGCCAGAACAACATTGGAAAAAAGCTTGAAAAGTGGGAGATCGAATTCTTGTTTGGAGGATTTTTCAAAGCAAAAGCTCAACACTACTCCCTTGCCCGGTATCCTGTGAAACTGTAGCGATCAAAACCGGACCTTAAGACCACCTGTAATGCGCTGTAAGTGTTCCTAAATATGCCTCTATACATGGAAATATAACTCCTCATTCTTGCATCTTTTTGATCAAATATTAACATATTCTTGATCCATGCTTGATTCCGAAGCTTTCTGCATCATTCAATTTTATTTTCATGGCTTCTAATGTGTTACCCGAACCTAGGGTTTCCTTTGCTTTGTTTTTAGGCATTTTGTGTATAGGCAAAATCAAGGCAAATCATGGCCATATTTGTGTTCAGGGGAGGGAGACGAATCCAATGATGGTCGTAGCCTGCATTTTTGTGACCTAGGATGGATTTTTGAGACGTCCCGCGAATCTTCCTGCGGATAAAAATCTGCAGGTAAATAACCAGGGTCGTTTGAAGAAGACGATAGCGTGTCTCTTTGCTATTGGTCCATTCAAATCAGTGGCGCTCTTTTTTTATTATTTCAGGCTTAGCGTTTTGTTTTTTATATAATATTCACTTCTCATTCCAATAACAATTGAGCAGTTTGATTGGAGTGGTTGAGCGTTCAGGCATATGAGCAATGGGACCTGGGTTCGAATCCTAGGCCCCTCAAAGCATTTGTGTATTTTTTCTTCAGGGAATTACATGTACTTTCTAAAGTGTTGGTCCACCATGCTCCTCATACCATCAGGCGCCAGGTGGTCTCAGATCAAATCAAATGGCCAGGAGTGAAGGACTACCATGATCTCAAGTCAATGGACATGTGGACAATCTGAAAAGTCAAGGCAGGCTTGGACATATTGGGCTTGGAAGTTGTTGAACAAACACCCAGTTTGGGCCCAAACCCCCATATTTGGTTATTTCTTTTCACAATTTCATTTTTTTATTACTGTTTAATTGTTTTTATTATTATTATACTAACCAATTATTTTTCTCAATAAAATCAGAAAACAAAAAAAATATATTTTTATTTATTAAAACTAATTTCATTATTTTTATTTTGTAAATAAATAATTTAATCAATTTAGTACTTTTTAAATAGGTATAATTTTAACATTTTTTGCAATAAATTAAAATCAATGTAGAATTAGGTTTTCTTTTTTTTTTAAAAACAATTTTAATCATTTTATTTTTTATTTCCTTTAATAATAAAAAAAAAACCAAAAATATATTTTCTATTTAATTAATTAATTAGCTTAGATTTGATTTCCATTTAATAAAAAATAACAAAAATATGCTTTATTGATTAAAAAGGGTCAAAACCCTAAGACACTTCGATTTAATTTTCTCGCGCGCGAATTATTTTTGATCCATATTTCAATATTGTAACTGCTTCGGGAATGTAATAGCTTTTAACTTAGGATTTTATTTATTTATTTATCGCTTTTATTTACTTTTCGCAATCTAATTTTAAAAAAGTTTGTCTTTGGTGATGTAAATACCCGACGCCTTGTAATAGCTTAGATTTATTTTCCGCAATTTAATTTCCGCAACCATTAACTGTTAGATGTTTGAATAATAGGCAATGCATGACAACTTCAATCTTAATTTAAAATCAACAATAGATCACCCATAACATGTACAAAGATAATATAACTGAAAAAACAATACACTCGCACGTGCCACTCTTAGGGTACACCTCACTTGGTTGCCTCGAACGTGGTCATTAAGTATAGGAAGTTTTAGAGGTCGCCCTCTTGTCCAAAGATCATAAGTTTCCTCGAAACGGTTGCCTCGGATAAAATGATCTAAGACATTAGGGTTACTGCTAAGGCGTCCTAACATTGCTTTAGTGACCACACGTCCCTTAATCGAATTGACCCAAAAACTCCAACGACGGTGCTACCTGCTCGTCAATAGTGGGATAGCATTGTCTAAAGGACACTTGTACAGATTAATTCCTTTTTGAGTAGGTAGATGGTTCTTAAGTACTTTCTCCTTTTAAAACAAAACAAAACATTTCGCACTTACACTCTCTTCAAAACAAAAACATCTTTTCAAACCCACAAACACAAATAAAAGCAAACTTTTGAAAACACAATGAGCAAGTACCTAAGAGCCCGTGGATAACCACTGATAGAAAGGGTGCTAACACCTTCCCTTTCTATAATCTACCTCCCAAACCCAAGAAACATCTCAAAAAGGAATTTTTCTGTGCTTTTGTTCTTTCCTTGTTGGATAAAATAAAAGATGGTGGCGACTCTTGCTTACCGCGACATTTTGCAAAAAAACAAACGCAAACGCGAACCAGCATTCCAAAACAGTCAGTTCTCATTCCCACCGATTACAGAGATCCAAGATTTACTTCTGATTTTTGGAAAAGTTTGCAAGAAGCGTTGGGTTCTAAGTTGAGGTTGAGTTCAGCGTATCATCCTCAGACAGATGGTCAGACTGAACGGACGATTCAATCGTTTAAAGATTTGCTGAGGGCATGTGTTCTTGAGCAGGGAGGTTCGTGGGATACTTATCTTCCGTTGATAGAGTTCACGTATAATAACAGTTACCATTCTAGTGTTAGAATGGCACCTTTTGAGGCGTTGTATGGTCGAAGATGTAGAACTTTGTTATGTTGGCATGAATCTGGTGAAAGTGTAGTACTTGGACCTGAACTTGTTCGTGAGACTACCGAGAAGGTGAAGTTGATTCGAGAAAAGATGAAAGCTTCACAAAGTAGACAGAAAATTTATCATGACAAGCGAAGGAAGGATTTAGAGTTTCAAGCTAGTGATCATGTGTTTTTGAGAATTACACCTATGACTGGTGTTGGGCGAGCATTGAAGTCTAAGAAGCTCACTTCTCATTTTATTGGACCGTATCAGATTTTGGAGAGAGTGGGGAATGTTTCTTATAGAGTGGCTTTACCGCCTAATCTTTCGAATTTTCATGATGTGTTTCATGTGTCGCAACTTCGGAAGTATATTTCAAATCCATCTCATGTGATTCATATGGATGACATGCAAGTACGGATAATCTTACGATGGAGACGATGCCTGTACGGATCGCGGATCATGAAATGAAGACTCTGAGGGGCAAAGAGATTTCCTTGGTTAAAGTGGTTTGGCTAGGAGCTGCCGGTGAAAGCATGACTTGGGAGTTGGAGAGCAAGATGCGAGACTCATATCCTGAATTGTTTGATTGAGGTAAATTTTCGAGGACGAAAATATTCTAAGTGGGGGAGAGTTTTAACGCCCGTAATTTAAGTAATTATATAATTAAATTATTTTTGGAATATTTATTAAGTTGTGTTATAATTAATTGGATTTATTTTATTAAGTGGAGAAATAATATTAGAGATATAATATTATGTGGTGAAATAATATTAGAAGTGTAATATTATTTAATGTGGGATTATTTTGAGAGAGTATAAGTAATAAGGGGGTGTAGGTTTTGAGCCCAATAAGAAATAAGGAATAATAGAATAATAGGGTTATTTTATTATTTGTTAGAAGGAATAGGAGAAGGAAGCAGTAGAAAGACATAAGGATTTGAGAAGAACGTGAAGCTGCTGTTAAAAGTGGAAAACGGCAAGAATGAAGATTCAACCCGGAAATTGTAGAGCGACCTTCAATCCAAGGTAAGGGTGGGGTTCTGAATTTATAATTTGGTTCATGTTGTTTGATATGTGGGGTTAGAGGGTTGCTGTTTTGTTCTCGAATTGGATTTGTATGATGATGTATGATGAAGATTTGATGAATTTTAGATGAATAACGATGCTATGATGTTGTTTAATCGATGTAGTATTATAGGTTGATGTTAGGTGATGATATATCATGTTTATAATGAGGTTTGTAGGACTATAACATAATTCCCGTAGCGAAATTACAGAAGAAAACACATAAATTATGCAGACTGTAGCAGGATGTGTCGACCCTAAACTGAATGTGTCGATACATGAAGGCTGTAAGACTCAGGATGAGTCGACACAAAGAGGGGATGCATCGATGCATGGTAGTTGCAAGACTCAGGATGAGTCGACCGGTAAGGTGAATGTGTCGATACATGCTGTGATTTAAAGCTAGGATGAGTCGATCCATAAGGAGGATGTGTCGACTCATAGTGTACAGATGAAGCAGGATGAGTCAATCCATAAGGTTTTGTGTCGATACATAATGTATGGTTTTTGACAGAATCGACTTTTAGTTGTTGTAACGTGAGTTTTAGGATGTTGTTTGAGATGTCGTTCGAAGCGTTGATTAGCTAACGCGACGAACTTTATTCTAGATGATTAAATGAAGAATGAGAAGTGTAATCCTAGAAGATAATTTAGGATTTAGAATTAATTCCCGTAAATGACCGTTGTGCTGATTTTTAGACAGAATGATGAATAGTAGATGTTTAGAGGCTGCTGTTAGAATTATGACAGTAGGATTAGTGACAGTAACGATATAACTTAGCAGAATAATAGGATGGATTACTGTACTATTAATATACAGTTGAGTATTAGTGAGATGTTATTGATGAAGTTGTGTTCGATGATTTTGTGATAATAAATTATGTTTAATAAATTATTTTGATGTTATGAGATGTTGTTAATTGAGATGTTTTGAGATGATTGAGAGGTTGTTGTTTTGAGATGATTGAGATATTGTTGTTTTGAGATGATTGAGATGTTGTTGTTTCGAGATGTTAATTGAGATGTTTTGAGATGATTTTAAATGTTGTTAAGTTGGGTGTAGTTATTACATTCATGGTTGAGTCACATACATTGCATTTTTGAAATGGAGCTTATGCTCGTTGAGATGGCCTGAATTGGAAAATTTTGAGATGAAGGCTATGCCTTGTTTATGCCTCTATTAATTGGAAAAAATTTGAGATGGGAGTTCTGCTCCAATGGTACCACATGCATTTGCATAGTATTGAGTCGCATTATGTGATTTCATAAAGAAGTGTATTTTGATGTTGATGAATGTATATTATTGTTGAGATTGTCGTTGATTATGAGATGAGAAGTGGTGATGTTATTAATCTAATTTAATATATTAATTATCATGCACTTTATTATATTGTTAGAGATCTCACCCCTTCTGTTTGAATGGTGCCCCTATGTTGGTAACGTGTAGGTAATCGAGAGTGAAGGTTGTATACCTTCAATGGTTCGAGTCGGTGTCATTTCTCTGATATATAACACTCGGGGGGGATGAACGTTTGTTGATTTTTGATCGTTTATTTTCAGTTGTTGAATTTTAATTTGATTATCATTAAATATGAGATGTTTCGAAGTTGCTGTTTTGTTAGAGATGTTATTAAGAATTCCACTGCGTAGATGTTGATTTATTTGATTAAAGATGTTATGTTGATGGTTCATCCGATGTTTTAAAAAGTGTTATATATCCACAATGAATGCAATGAATTTGTTAGAAGAATTTGTGACGTCCCGATTCATTTGTATGATTGAAATTTTATGACTCTGATATATTTTGCATTATTGCTTGGGGTAGAATTGGGGTGTTACATAACACAGGAGAAAAAATACCCTGAAACTCTCCCAAACTCCCTCAAATCAGAACTTGCATCAAAACTCCATTTATGTGCACATTCTGACTTTGAATCCAAAACTCACATTTCCTTCGTGCGTTTTCATTCCTAATCTATCACAGAGCTTCTATACATCAAATATAGTCCATCTCCATCCCTGTTTCATAACTGTAACTCCATCTTCGTCATCTTCTAAACTCAAAAACAGAGCTCTACAACTGGACTTCTCCAGGCCATTCCAGCCATCCATTGCTCAAGTTAATCATTGCATTAGCTTCTTGGGAACTTGAGGAAGCTAACCTGACCATTGTAGCACCTTGAATCAAGCTCATTTGCATTTCACAATTTCTAGTTTTGAGGTATCTTTTCAGAATTTCTATCTTTTCATTTAGGCATTGTTAAGCTTGCATTTGTGAAGAGAAAATGTAGATATCATTGCCCTGAAACTGTACATGTCCATAGATTTCATTTATATTGATTGAACTTAGAGAATTTTAGGTTTGAATCTCTGAAAAATGTTAGGTCAGAATTTGGTAATTTTAGAAATTCTCATTCATATTTGATTTATAACTTATGATATTTATATGGTTGGATTCGTATAGAAAAATGGAGCAACTTTCATGTTTGCATCTTTCATTTTAATTGAGAAATGAGCAAGTTACAGGATCCATGGCTGGAGGTTGAAGATGAAGTTATTTTCAGGACTTGTTTTATGTTATGTATTTATCATTTCATTTAAGTTAACGAATGTACAGCCACCCCAGTGGCAAAGGTAGCGCGTGTGTATGGTAAGGGTCATGAGTTCAAGTCCCAGCGCTACCTTTTATTTTAATTTCCAACATTTTTCTTTCTTTTTTGTTTCAAACAACCAACGCCTGGGCCTTAAGTCAGTGGGCCTTGCCATTTTTGCTGCACCACACCCCCTATTTGCTTGCTACCATACAAGTCCAAACCTTTTTTTTTCTTCTGATTTTTAAACAAAAACATCATTTGGGCCAGATTCAAAATCCACTTTTCTAACAAACTCCCAAGTTTAATTTCGCACCTCCCTGACTTTTTCTTTATATTTTTTTTATTTATTATTTTGTATCACTATTATTATTATTATTATTATTATTATTATTATTATTATTATTAATAAAAAATTCCAAAAATATTTTTATTTATTATTTTCACACTTATTTTTTTTTATTTTCTTTATAAAGACAAAAGACAAAAAAAATTCTAAAAATTTGATTTCTTTTAAATTAATAATTAGATTAATGTTTTTTTTTATTTTTATTTTTTATTTAAAATTAATTTAGAACTTAAGTTTCTTTTAATTAATTAATTACCATATTATTTTCATTAAGTTTAAACCTTTCCATAAAAAATCCTAAAAATGCTTTCTAACTTAATTTCTTTTCTTAATTATTTTATGTTTAATTTTATTTAATTTTTAATTAATCATTTTCTTAATTAGGTCAAAACTAAACCCTTTCATTAAAACCAAACAAAAATCATTTCCTTTCCATATATTTCCTTGCACATTTATTCAATTCTTGTACATTGTTCAATATGGTTGTAATAGATAATTAGGTTTAATTTTCTTGCAATCCCCATTTATAAATTTGTATACCCTCTCCCATAATTATGTAATAGTGTAGTAATTTTAATTTCCGTAATTTATTGCTTTCATATAAATGTTAGTAATTGGGGTTTGTATGGCAAGACTAAAATCAATAATTAGTAAACCCTAATTCAGGATAAACAATGCATGTAAGTCAAACACACTTGTACACTTGTACCCCTAGGGTTAACTCCACTTTGTTGCCTAGAAAATGGTCATGTTATGCATGTGGGATATCTTAGCAAAAACAATCAAAAAAATACAAGATCATAGTCCCTCGATGACGCTATAAATGTTGCCTTTCAAATGATCTTAGTCCCTCAAAGAGAAATGCTAAGATATCTAACAACCTTGCTATCATGACTATAAGATGAACCAGGCCCATCCCTTTACATCCAAAGATAAGGCTTCTTACCAATGAATGGTAAGATAGCAATGTCAAAGGAAAGGAAGAAATGAACAAAAGACTTTTGAGTAGGTAGATTGTTCCTAGTTGCTTGCTCACTTTCAAAACAAACATCCTTGCTTATTTTCAAAACAAACACCAAACACTTTCAAAACAAATACTTTCAAAAACAAACTTTCAAAACATGAAATATTTTCAAAAGTCCAACACTTTGTATACGTTCTTACGAACTAGAACCATTACAAAGTTGGCCTACACGAAGGCGCCTTTTCAAAATACTTTCAAAAAACACCACAAAGCACATTTTCAAACAAAGCAAGTGATCTAGCAAGCAACTAAGAGCCCATAGATAACTATGGATGAAAAGGGTGCTAACACCTTCCCTTTTAATAATCTACGCCCAGAACTCAAGAAATAATCTTAAAGGTCTTTCTTATTCTTTTCCACCTTTCCTTTTGGATAAAAGAAAAGTCGGTGGTGACTCTTGCTAACCGCAACATTTATGATCAAACGCAAAACATCCCAAGTCAGTTCTCCCACCGTGTTATAGGAATCAAATGGAATGTTCAAGCGTGTGAAATGATAAAGTTTGGAGGGAAATCATGTGAACCTGATACACGAGTAAGGTGTGACCTGTTTTGCATCAAATCTCATCCAATCCTTGCGTTTTGAGGCTCTAATCCACTTTGGAAACTTGGTTAAACATGTTTAGACCACAAACGCATGCTAATTTGATGTTTAGAAAGCAAAACATGAATTTCAAACTTTGACTTATGAAGAAACTTCAGTTCCAAGTTACCAAGTTCAACTCAATGGCATTCCCAGCTCAAGGGGTCTTAGGGAATGATTCTTGATGCTTTAGAAAGATGAGGTTACAAGCTTTGCAATGGGAAAATAATGCAATCAAATGGATGTTTGATCTGAAAGTTGCAATGAGTCAAAGTATGGGAAAAATGGTTGACTTTCCATACTTAGAAATATTTCAAATTTTTCTTCAAAAGTGACCTATAATGTTTTGCATCCAAACATGGTCTTCCTCTTGGAATTTGCTCTTGACCAAAATAGATGGCATGAAATATACCTCTTGAATGACATTTTGAGACTTGAACCATTAAAAATCTCCAAAAATTGAGAGAGTTATGAATTGTTGAAGTTGGAAAAAAATCATGAAATGACCTATAATCTTTTGTATCCTTAGGGCATCTTCCATCAATTTTCTCACTTTGCATACAAAATAAGATATAAAGTTCACATCCTAAAGATTATTGTGGAAAACAAGTGGGCTTAAGGTGATAAAAATTTACCAAGTTATGATAATTTTAAGTCACACATGTGAATTTGGGGGTTCATCTGGAGGACTTGTAATCTTTCTTCATCATTAAGTTTATTCCACATGAAAAATCCTTGAAACTTTTGAAGTTATTTGTTAATAACCCTTTGAAGAGAATGATGTTTTTCGAATCACTCAAAAATACCAAAAGATGAGCAAGATATACTTCTTTGAAGTTCAAAACCCTAGCTCCTAGATCAAGAAAATGCTTTGAGGAACTTTGACAATTTCAAACAACCTTCTTGTACCAACACTCTTGCTTTATAGATAGAAGTTGTTAAGGATGATAATGAGAACTCATAGAAACCAAAACCACTTCCATATATTGAGAATTGAGAGAAATATGCACTTGTGACCAATGGGAACAAGACCTTGTCCAACCATGACAATTTCTTCAATCAACCCCTTGTATTTTTGAATCAATCTTGATAACTTTGAAATGTGGTGAACCAAGGTAAACCTTTCCATGCCATTTCTTCCAAAATAACTCTAATGGTGAGGTTTGAATTTCTCAAGTTTTATTGACCAGGGCATGGAAATAAACTCATGGACCCATGGATCAACTTGCTAAGCCACATTGCCTTTACCTACATTATTAACAAGTAAGACAAACCAACATTGCATTTTATTAATTAAAAGGAGAGTCAAAACAAAACATGTATGACCACAAAAGAAAAACAAGTCAAGGTGCTTGGTGATTCCTCAAAGAGAAAGACTAGAGATAGGGAGGAGAACCAAAAGCCCTAATGTGATCTTGTTGTGATTGAATCAATATGGCATGATGTAGGGATCTTAGGGGCAAAAACTGGGGTACAATAGCTGCCCTTATTTGAGTTTCTTCTATCCAGAGATATGAAGGTTAAAATATTCGTGTCGACGCGATCGAAGATACTTAAATATAAAATAAACCCTATTTTTGGCCCTAAGATTACATGCAATGCTTATGAATATGAATGCACATGAACGACTTCAAAAGGACGCAAAACACCACTGGGGATGTAGAAAAGGAAATAAGGATCAAAAGAGAAACACGACCAGGAAAATAGGTCACTGGTGGATCAAAAGACCCGACTCATAGTGGATGGTAAAAAGGATCAGAGGATACACCAACTTTTACTGAAGGCGAGACTACCAACGTTCACTGAAGGTAGAAAGAGAAAAGAAATAACAACACCGATGTTCACTGACAGTGAGCTACCAACGTTTACTGAAGGTAGAGAGAAAGAATATATCATAACATCGCCATTCAATGACGATGAACTACCAACTTTCATTGAAGGTAGCAAAAAGATAACAATCACAAACTTTCATTGAAGGCAACCTACCAACTTTCATTGAAGGTAGAGAAAAAAGATATATCATAGCACCTCCATTCACTGACAATGAACTACCAACGTTTACTGAGGGTAGCAAAAAGATAACAATCACCGACTTTCACTGAAGGTGACCTACCAACTTTCACTGAAGGTAGAAAGAGAAATATCATGGCATTGTCATTCATTGATGATGAACTAGCAACATTCACTGAGGGTAGCAAAAAGATAACAATCACCAACTTTCACTGATGGTGACCTACCAACTTTCACTAAAGGTAGTAAGAGAAAATATATCATAGAACTTCCTCTCACTAACAACGAACTACCAACATTAAATGAAGGTAGCGAAAAGATAACAATCACCAACTTTCACTGATGGTGAAGAGAAAAAGAAATATCATAGCATCGTTGTTCACTGACGATGAACTACCAACATTCGCGGAGGGTAGAAAAAAGATAACAATCACCAACTTTCACTGAAAGTGTCATACCAACTTTCACTGAAGGTAGTAAGAGAAAATATATCATAGCACTGCCGTTCACTGACAGTGAACTACCAACGTTCACTGAAGGTAGAAAAAATATAACAATCACCAACTTTCACTAATGGTGAAGAGAAAAAGAAATATCATAGCATCACCATTCACTGATGATGAACTACCAACATTCACTGAGGGTAGAAAAAAGATAACACGTTTTCCCCAAAATTCCGGCATTTCACCTAGAATTGGTCTCAACTTCTTCTTTAACCAAGGCACTCCGCCTGGAAAGGATAATACATAAACTGTCTCAAATAAAGAGACTACCACTTGTAAGGATTTCACAATGAATTTTCTCTGTCATATTGAAAGACTTGCCATCCACTAGAGTAATTTTGACAACAAACTGCAAACTATCCACTCATAGAGAAGATAGCAAAAAAAAGGTAACGTCAATTTTTACGGGGAAGTATAAGTTGCTCAAATAAAGAGACCGACTACTTGCTGTTATAGGAAGGATTATAAAAAAATGAATTTTTGGGGAAAACAATATGGCTTCCTGGGGAAATAAATATGACTTCCTGAGGAATGAGTCATAACTTCGTGGGGAATGAGTCATGACTTCCTGGGGAATGAATCATGACTTCCTGGGGAAAGAAATATGACTTTCTGGGGAATGAATCATGACTTCCTGGGGAAAGAAATATGACTTCCTACTGAGGAGATAAAAGTCTTCTCGTGCAAAATAAATGCATATTCTCAAACTAAAGCTCGAAGCTTGCAGAAATCCAAAGTAACAATATTGCTGGGAAACAAAGATTCAAACCAGAAAAAAACTGGAGTAAAACAGTCAGCCAAAATACATCCTTTGAGAAATAAACTCAAGAGGGAAACCCAAATCGTCCAGAAAAAGAGCTACACAGGAAGGCTAAAACAAAATCTTCCACGAGGGATAATTCAGTGGGGAAATGGAAAGGATATACACTTTCTGCTTAAGGATGACACTCTATTGGAGAGAGGACAATGCAAATCTGCAAAATAGGGTAATATGTCAACAAAATATTAATGAATGCGAGTGAGAAATGATTTTCTAAATTTAGTTATGTATGATGTATGTATGAATGTATGAGTGTTATTATGTATCTGCTGACAAAACAGACATATAACATTGGGAGTAATCAGACCAAACCAACTTGGGCACAAACAACACTCGACTACATCTCATCCAAGATGAACATTCCATAGGAAAATAAGCACCAACTGAGGAAACAAAATCCTATTCTGCGGCTTAACTTCACTAGGAAGGAACATAATCCGGAAGTAATCAAATCAAAGTGACAAAGCAGTACAGATACAGGGATATAACATTCTTCTCTAGGCTTCATCGGAGAATAGCACTCAGACTTCAATGGGAAAATAAATGCTTTCACGGTTTACCCTTCTACTGTGGATTGCGATACTGATCTCACATAAGGAGGATGGAAACCATATTGGCAAAATATTAACTGAGGATTTCGAGTTGACTTCATTGGGGAAATAACATACAGACTTCACTAGGGGAGATAACGCCTTATCATCAAGACATCACCTGGGGACTTCGTGCTGACTCCATTGGGGAGGTCAACACCACATCGAAGAGAGGAAACCCAAATAGGTTCTTCATTGGGGAAACAGGGATACGTTCTTCAATATTGAGAGTAAGCATCGCACCAACTTCTCTAGGGAAAGAGTATGAAATCTCATGGGGATAACAACTTAGAGAGTTAAGAAGTCAAACGTTATAGCAAGGAATCAATCTTATGGGGATTTTAAATCAAACCCAATACTTGGCGAGAAAAAGTCCAAAAGTTGATAACCAAATAAACACTTCTTAAATAAAACACTACCCTTTCTTGATTATCGGGCAATCGAACAAAATGCAAGTACCGCTGAAAGGAGATACTTCACAAATGAGTCAAATCTCAGCATGCACGGGGAGGAAAAACTTCTATGAACTAAGCGAGGCCTTCACTAGGGAATTTTAGATTGAGTCTTCATATCACACAAACCTATTCCAACAAAAGGTGCCATGGGATAGCCTTCCTGGGGAATCAAGAAGTCATCATATAGAAAGAAGTCAAACTCTTGGGGATTTTAAATCAAACTCCACACTATGAAGGTGAAAACCCAAAAGCTGACAACTGCCTCAACACTTCTTAGAAAATATACTTCCCTGGTCTAGTTACCTGGGAAATAAATACCAATAATAATGCCAACACTACCAAAAAGAGCAACATTTTGCAAATAATTCCATCTCAGCACACCAAGGGGATGAAACCTTTCGTCATATGAGAGAAGACTTCGTTGGGGAATATGGAATAGAGACCTCAGACCAAGCAAACCCCAAAAAGTCAGAAAATAACCAACACTTGACTGGGGACACCAGGATCATAAACCAGTACTGCACCTTACGCCAATTGGTACCGTCTTCAATATACAATAAACACACGCATACCAGCGAAAATAACCTAAGAAAACCTTCCTGAGGAAAACAAAACTTCTCAAAACTGTTGGAGTTCGTCCATTCCTGGGATCACCACTTTTGTTTTTCTCTTGAATCACAAAATCTTAAAGTAAAAGTAAGTTGTAGATTCTTTTTGAAAAAATAATTTTGTTATTTAATCCTTTTTACTTTGAAAATGATTGTCAATAATAAATGGAGTCTTTGTAAGCTGAATAAAATAAGAAATACAAAGAATTGGGTAAAAGCTCAAATTTTATTGATAGAATGGTAGTCTGCGAATGGCGAGACTCCATGGATAATTACAATGTTTGGAAAATGGTAATATACAATGGAAAAGATACATTGAGATACAGTGACCAATATTCCCTCTAACAACTTTGAAATTCTAAGCAGGAGCTTTTTGTTGAAGTATGGTGAGAATCAAAGAAGATTGTTGCTTTAATGATTAAGTCTTGTCTGATGCAGTTACTTGCCAAGAAAGTCCCTAACTTTTGCCTAAGCTTCCCTTGAGGGTTCTCAACTTAGCGGGAAAACTTATTCTGTTTATGTCTCTAATTTTTCCTAGACCGCCCTTTCGGGTTTTTGGCCTACCGAGACGCCCCTTTTTGCCCAAGCCTCCCTTTCGGGTTTTCAACTTAGCGAGCTGTTATTTTATTTCTTTAGGCGAAGTATTTGTTGACTGCATCAACATTCATGGGACGTAGGAACTCCTCGCCATCCATAGTTTCAAGAATTAATGCACCGCCAGAGAAGGCTTTCTTGACAACATATGGGCCTTCAAATTTGGGAGTCCACTTGCCCCTAGAACCAGCGTTCAAAGACATGATCTTCGTGAGCACGAGGTCGCCTTCTCTAAATTCACGAGGTTTGACCTTCTTATCAAAACAGACATATAACACTGGGAGTAACCAGGAAAAACCAACTTGGGCACAATCAACACTCGGCTAAATCACATCCAAGGTGAACAATCCAAGAAAAAGTAAGCTCCAACTGAGGAAAGAAAACCTACTTCCTGGTTTAACTTTACTGGGGAGAAACGTAATCTGGAAGTAAACAAATCCAGGCGACAAAAATAGTACAAATACACGGATATAACATCCTTCTCCAGGCTTCACCAGGGAATAACACTCAGACTTCAACAGGGAAACAAATGTTTTCAAAAGTAACACTTCTACTGGGGATTGCAAAATCAATTTCAGGTAAAGCAGATAAACACCAAATCATCAAAAGATTCACTGGGGAATTCAGGCCCATTTTGAAAGAGGAAACATACAAACTTCGTTAAGGCGTATAATGTCCAATCATCAAGACATTAACCGGGGATTTCGTGCTGACTTCACTGGGGAGGTAAACACCACATCCTCAAAGGGAAAACCAATATACGTTCTTCACTAGAGAAACCTGAGACATGTGCTCTTCAAGAGTGATTACTGTACCAACTTCTCTGGGAAGAAAGAACCTCTATTTAAACAAACGAAAACTTCAATGGAGAAATCTCGGATTGAATCTTCATATCATGCAAACTCAGAAAATATGATAAATGAATCAAAACTAGACCAGGGACACTGGAGTCACAAACCCAATATAGCAAAAACATCCTGAGAAAAACTTCCCCAGGAAACAAAACTTCTCAAAATGACTAGAGTTCGTCCATTCCTGGGATCACCACTTTTGTTTTTCTCTTGCGTCACAAATTTTAAAGTAAAAGCAAATTGTAAATTCTTTTTGAAAATCAATTTTGTTATTTAATCTTTTCGCTTTGAAAGTTATTATCAATAATAAACGGAGTCTTTGCAAGCTAAATAAAATAAGAAATACAAAGAATTGGGTAAAAGCTCAAATTTCATTAATAGAATGGCCGTCTGCGAATGGCGAGACTCCATGGATGATTACGAAGTTTGGAAAATGGTAATATATAATGGAAAAGATACATTGAGATACAACTTCTGAAATCCTGAGCAGCAGCTTTTGTTTGAAGTATGATGAGGATCCAAGAAGATTGTTGCTTCAATGATCAAGTCTTGTTCGATGTAGTTACTTGCCAATAAAGTCCCTAACTTTTGCCTAAGCTTCCCTTACCGGTTTTCAACTTAGCGGGAAATTTATTCTGTTTATGTCTCTAATTTTTGCCTAGACCGCCCTTCCGGGTTTTCGGCCTACCGAGACGCTCTTTTTTGCCTAAGTCGCCCTTTCGGGTTTTCAACTTAGCATGTTGTTCTTTTATTTCTTTAGGCGAAGTATTTCTTGACTGCATCAGCATTCATGAGATGTGGGAACTCCTTGCCATCCATAGTGTGATACGGTGGGAGAACTGACTTGAAGGTTTTGCGTTTGATCGCAAATGTTGCGGTTAGCAAGAGTCGCCACTGACTTTTCTTTTATCCAAAAGGAAAGGTGAAAAAGCACGGGAAAGACCTTTGAGATTATTTCTTGAGTTCGGGGGGTAGATTATGAAAAGGGAAGGTATTAGCACCCTTTTCATCCATGGTTTTCCATGGGCTCTTAGTTACTTGCTAGATCACTTGCTTTTGTTTGAAATTATGCTTTATGTGGTTTTTGAAAGTATTTTGTAAAGAGGCCATTGTTTAGGAAAACTTTGTAATGATTCTCGTTCGTAAGAATGCATACAAAGTGTTTGATCTTTTGAAAATGTTTTCAAGTTTGTAAGATGTTTTGAAAGTGTAGGTGTATGTTTTAAAAATATCAAGGATGTTTTGTTTTGAAATGGAGCAAGTAATTAGGAGCACTCTACCTACTCAAAAGTCTTTCATGTTCATTTCCTTTTCCTTTGACATTGTTATCTTACCATAGATTTGGTAAGTAACCCTATCTTTGGATGTAAACGGGACGGGCGTGGGTCATCGTATAACCATGATTAGCAATGTTGCAAGGTATCTTAGCATTCTATTTTAGGGACTAAGATCATTTGAAAGGCAACTTAGATAGCATCATCGAGAGACTATGATCTTGTATTTTGCTTGTTTTTGCTAAGATACCTCACATGCATAATATGGCCATTTTGTAAGGCAACCAAGTGGATTTACCCTGAGGTGCTTGTGTTCAAGTGTATTGTTTTCATGCTTGGTTTTGATTTTGGTTAGGGTTTCCTAATTGATTGGTTTTAGTCTTTCCATACAAACCCTAATTACTAGCACTTGTATATAAAGCGATAAATTACGGAATTTAAAATTACTACGTTATTACAATACTTGTGGGAGGGGGTGTACAAATTTCAAATGGGGATTGCAAGAAAATAAAGCTTATTTATATATTACAACCATATTGAAGTTGGATAAATGTACAAGAAATTAAATGAATATAATGTACAATTATGAATCGATAAGGAATGAATTTTGTTAAGAAAATAGTTTTGACCTAATTAACTTAAAGGAAAATAATAACTAAAAATAAGAAAACAAGTTAATAAAAGAAATTGATTTATTAAAGAAAACAAGTTTTTTAGGGTTTTGTTTGTAAAAAAGTTTTAATAAAATTAATTAGTATAAAAAATAGTTAATTAAAAGAAGACCTAGGTTCTAAGTTAATTTTTAATAAAAGAAAACATACTTGGTTCTAAGGTTAATTTATTTTGAGAAAAAAGAAAATAATTTGTTTTAAGAAAATATTTTTAATGTGTGAAAATAATAATCAAAACCTTAACTTCTAATTAATTACAAATTAATTATCAAAGATAAAAGACAAGGTGATTAAAATAAATTTATTTTTATGTAAAAAATTAATTTAATTAAATAAAAGCCTAAATCTATTTTTTTTATAATTTTTGTATTAAGTAAAAAATATTAAAAGAAAATAAATAAATGAAATAAGAAAAATAGAAAATAAAATGGGCCAGGGGCTATGTAAGTGAAATAGGGGGTCAGAAAGTAAAAAAAAACAATAAGGCCCAAGGAGGAGGCCCAACGCTTGTCCAAAAAAGTCAGAATAGGAAAAATATGAAAAAAAATCAAAAGGGTACCACTGGGGTTCGAACCCAGGTCCCTCTAGTCACAGGCACGCGCTTCTACCACTGGGGTGGATATACATCCGTTTATATAATAAAAACAATAAATATATGATAGTAAACAAGTCCATGGCCTGAACTTCATCTTCAACCTCACGCCCAACCAGAAGCTCTGTACCTCATTCAAATCTCAACAAAAATGAAAACTGTAAACAGGAAACTTGTAGAAAATTTCCTCACGATTTCAGAAATGCAAAGCAATAAAATTATAGATCAAAGATAAGCATGAATTTTAATGGCCCTAATCTGAACCCTAAAAACCTCAGAAACTTCAATCTTAGAATTCTCTAAGCTCAAGCAAAATTAATGAAACTATGGACATGGTTAGCTTTAGGTCAATGATATCTACATTTTTCATTCACAAATAAATCATTGATGATGCCTGTATGAAAAGTTCCAAAGTCAGAAAACTTACCTTGCAAGAGGGTATCGGGTTTGGAGTTTGAGTAGCTTTCAGTGAGTTCCAATGATTGGATTAGATTCCTTAAGTTCCCAGGAAGCTAATGTGATCCTTAGCTTGAGCTGAAAGCACCTGAGGAGTTCCGGAGAAGTCAAGGTGCAAGGTGCTGTTTTTGAAAATGGTGGATAATGATGGAGGTGTTACAATGGTGTTGCATGTGTTGGGTTTGTTTGTGTATGTTGTTTAGAAGCTTCTGAAAGTAAAAGGCCAAGAAACGCACGAGCCAATTTGGAGATTGGATTCAAAACTCAGAAATAACAAGTTTTGAAGTGTTTTTGGTGATTCTGTGTTCTAGGTGTTTTCAGGGCTTAAGCATGCGTGGGATTTGTGGCAAAATGGCTTGTGTATGTATAAGCAAAGAGGTTTGAGAGCTTTGGAAAGTCAGAAGTACAAGTTACAAGCTATTTGCTATGTTACTTGATTTTCAAGAAAAGTGGGAAAACAAGTTTCAAGAGGAAGTACAAGCATGGTTTGAGTGATTGTAAGTGTCTAAACCATTTCTCTTGTGTTATGAGACATGTATGATCAGAAGAGAACAAGTGCAAGGCTCAAGAACAAGTTTTGTGCAAAATGTCACTTTATCAAATAGGCATTGTGCACTTTCTTCCCAAAATGGATATAAAGCATGGCCTTGCATTGAATGCTTGAAATGAGACCTCTAACAGTTGTGCAAGCAATTAATTATGGAGTGCCTAACAAGTTTGAGGCCTGCAAAGTAGAGGTTATGCAACATACTTTGAATTTTGAATTTGGTTAATCACAAAATGACTTGTAATTCAAGTGATAAAACCCTAACTTCATCTCTTTGATTCTCTCTACTCAAAAATGATCTCAAGGAGTTCTTTGACATTTTGGAAAGCTTGAAATGTGCTATACAACCCATATTTAAATCACTTTTGAAGATCCCCCTTGGAACTATATGAAAAAGTTCCATGAAGTTGGGTCAAAATCCTGACCAAATTAGGGCAAAATTTCACTAAATGTTTTGTTTCATGACCATGTATTCTTAAAATTATAACTTGAGATCCAAGCACTTTTGGAAGGAGTTGTGTAAAGAAAATTTTTAGATTTCATGGAGGTCTACAACTTTTATGTTAGAAGTTCTTTCTGAATCAGCTTGCATCATAGTGAAAATTTTGCTCAAAGTTGTGAAAAAATAAGAAATTTCCAACACTTAGAAAAATTTCTAAGTTTAGAAATTTTAACTTTTCAAAATGAAATCTTGAATTTTGGATTTCTTGATGAATAAGTTTCATATTTTGACATGCTTTGATGAATTGTGATCTTTGGCATTTGATTTTTACCAAAAAGTCAAAGTTTGACTTTTCAGTATACAGTTGACTTTTGATCAGTTGACTGAAAATTCATTTGTCAATCTATTGGACTTGAGCAATGTTTTGAGCCATGTCATTAGTTCAAAATGATGCAATTGGACTCTTGAGATCATGCCTTAAATAAATTGATCATTTGCTAGGTCAAAAATCTGAAATTGCCCTTTCCCAGTCAAAACCCTAATTTTGACCATTTTGCCCTTTTGAAGATTTGATCAAATTTCTTGAGGAATTATGGTCCAAACTTGATCAAATGATACGTATGAGTTTATAATGTTAACGTGGGTAGAAAATTACGAAGTTTGACTGTAAATTGGCCATAGTTGACTTTTTCCCAATACAACTGATTTTTAGGTCAACTGCTCAATTGACTGAGCAAAAGTGTGATTCAAGGCTTGAAACTTGACATGAGTAATCTTCAGGGTCCATAATGATCCACAAAAGTCATATGGCGAATTGGAAGTTCAAATATCCTTGTGCAATCTCAAACCCTAATTTTGGTCATTAGTGTTTAAGGAGGTGTCTTGAGCTGATCAACCCTAGTGCAATCTTGAGCCAAAAGAGATTTTGTGAGCAAATTCTTGATAAATGAGAGGGAAAATTTTGGGGTACAACAACTGCCCCTCTTCAATCTTCTTAATCCTGAAGAGTTAGATTGGCAAGTTTTGCCATTCGTGACTCGAAGGTGGAAGATGATTGGACATTAGAGTGTCCAGAAATTTGCACTCAGTGATATGATGCTTGATGGTATAGGGAATGGGTTTAAAGATTCCATTTGGAGGGATGATGGAAAGTTGTTGGATATAGGCTTGTAGATGCCACCCAGAAATGATTGTTGAACCGTATCTGTAAGCTGAAACTGAATGAGTATCAGAATGGCGTTCATGCCTGGAGCGTATTTGAACTGTATCTGAAAGTTGAATCTGAATTAGTATTAGGATGGAATCCGTATCTGGAGCGTATTTGAACTGTATCTGAAAGTTGAATCTGAATGAGTATCAGGATCGCATCCGTGTCTGGAGTGTATCTGAACTGTATCTAAAGATTGAATCTGAATGAGTATCAGAATGGTGTCCGTGTTTGGAGCGTATCTGAACTGTATCTGAAGATTGAATCTGAATGAGTATCAGAATGGCGTCCGTGTCTGGAGCGTATCTGAACTGTATCTGAAGATTGAATCTGAATGAGTATCAGAATGGCGTCCGTGTTTGGAGCGTATCGGAACTGTATCTGAATCTGAATGATTATCAAAATGGCATCCGTGTCTGGAACATATCTGAACTATATCTGAGAGTTGAATGAGTTTCAGGATGGCATCCGTGTCGGGAGCGTATCTAAACTGTATCTGAAAAGCCTTTGAACATTGTTAATGGTAGTTGTTGAATAACCTTATCCTGAAAAGGGTAAAATGCTAGCTAATATGAAATGTCATGTTGTATGAAATGTAAGGTACAATGCATTCGTGTTATCTATGTTCATGATATATGGATGTAATGTATGCGTATGTAAGCTAATCAGTTGCACTGCTGTTGGATTGGGGAAAATAAATCCCTGACTACTGCTGAGGATATGAAGTGTAAGTCTTCATGTTGTGAAGTTGAAGTGTTGACGAGTTTCTGCTTAGAGAAATAAACTTTGTTGTAAAGGAAACGTCGTGTACTGCTTGTAAAATCTTGTTGGGAAATCCTGGACAAATAGGCGACTTCTATCGGGGAGTGATAGTTGGAAGTTTGTTCTGCTGGGGATTAAACTACACACTGCGGGGGATTTTATGGAAATAACTTAGAGAGATTTCCCTATCTCTTAAAGCCATCAGTGATTGTCTTTTTACTTGGTTCATTTGTAAACAGTAATTATGTTCAAATGCATATGTTCAAAAATAAATCATTGGACGTTTTTGTAAACAAAACACAAGAGTAAAGAAAAACAGATAGTTTTGCACTTTCAAAGGGATATCTTTGTATTGATTTTGAGTAAATATTTTTGTACAATGAGACAAACACCCTAATAAGAGAATGTCGTCGTAAAAAATGAAAATTTGATATAAAGAAAAGATAGATATGTGAAATAATCTCATGGGGTTCCCATTCTGCTATAGCATTCGTGTCTCTGAGCATCTTGTATGTTTATTGCCTTGTCCAAAGCTTATTGAATTGATCAGAACCGTTGAGTTTGTAGATTGTCCGTAAGGTGATCCAACGAGACCTAGTCATACGCTTTAATTCCCTAACTTTTGCCTGGACCGCCCTTTCGGGTTTTTAGTCCACCGGGATACCCTTTTTTCCCAAGCCGCCCTTTCGGGTTTTCAGCTTGCCAGAATTTTTTGTTTTATCCCTAAGTTTTGCCTGAACCTTTTTGGTTCGCTGGGATGCCCTTATTTTTCCCAGGTGTGTCAACCTAGTGGGTCTCTTATGCGTAGTATCTTTTGACTATGTTCGCATTCACAAGGTGTGGCAGGTCGTCGCCATCCATGGTGGTCAAGATCATTGCTCCACCAGAGAATATGATTTTGATTACAAATGGTCCTTCGTATGTAGGAGTCCATTTGCCCCTGGGATCACCTTGCGACAGTATGATACGTTTGATCACCAGATCCCCGACTTGATACACTTGGCGTCTGACCTTTTTGTTGAAAGCCTTGATCATCCATTTTTGATACATCTGACCATGACAGACAGTAGTAAGCCTTTTCTCATCAATTAAGTTCAGTTGATCAAGTAAAGTCTGGATCCAATCTTCTTCGTTTAGCCTTGCATCCTTCATAATTCTCAGAGAGGGGATCTGGACCTCAATAGGAAAGACAACCTCCATGTCGTATACCAGAAAGTAGGGTGTTTCCCCGGTTGATGTGTGTGCTGTGGTACGATATCTGTGGAGAGCAAATGGTGGCATCTCATTCCAGTCTTTGTACGTGACTGTCATTTTCTATTTGATCTTTTTGATGTTCTTATTTGCGGCTTCGACAACACCATTCATCTTTTGCCGGTAAGGGGAAGAATTATGATGTTGGATCTTGAATTGCTCGCACAGGGCGGTGATCATAGTATTGTTTAGACTCGTATCATTGTATGCGATGATCCTCTCCAAGATACCGTACCGACAAATGAGATTTTGCTTGATGAACCGGGCTACAACATTGTTGGTAATGGAAGCGAAAGAGGCTGCCTCAACCCACTTTATGAATAGTCAATGGCCACCAAGATAAAGCGGTGTCCATTAGAGGTCGTTGGTTTGATTTCCCCAATCATATCGATGCCCCACATAGCAAAGGGCCAAGGATCCATCAATACATTCAGAGGAACCAGAGGTACATGCACTTTGTCAGCATAGATCTGACACTTGTGGCAGGTTCGAGAGTGTTGATAGAAATCTGCTTCCTTGGTAGACCAATAATAACCTGCCCGTAGGATTTTCTTTGCCATCGTATGCCCACTGGAATGGGTGCCAAAAGTACCTTCATGTATATTAGCCATGCTCTTTTCTACTTCAACTTTGTCTATGCACCGAAGTAACACAGAGTCATGGTTGCGTTTGTAGAGAATGCCATTACTAAGGAAGAATTTAGAAGACAATCTCCTTAAGAACTTCTTATCATTGACTGAAGCTCCTTCCGGATATTCTTGAGCCTCGAGATACCTCTTGACTTTGTGGAACCACGGCTGATCCACTACTTATTCAGTATTAATCTCGTGACAGTGAGCTGGTTCATCAATTTGTTCAATGGTGATCTGGGGAGCCTCATTATCCCATTTAAGTTTAAACATGGATGACATTATGGCTAGTGCGTCTGCTAGCTGATTTTCTTCTCGCGGGAAATGCTCGAAGGTAATCTTCTCAAAATGTGGGATCAATGTCAAAACATGTTCTTTGTAGGGGATAAGGTTAGGGTGTTTGGTGTCCCATTCCCCTTTGATCTGGCAGATGACCAAAGCTGAATCTCCGAATACACTTAAGTATTTGATCCCCAAGTCTATGGCAGCTTTGAGGCAAAAAATGCACGCTTCATATTCTGCCATGTTATTTGTACAATTGAAGCAGAGTCTTGCCATAAAGGGAGTATGACATACTTTAGGAGATATGAGTACAACACCTATACCATTGCTGAGTGCGTTGGACACCCCATCAAAAACCAGGGTCCATCGGGATCCTTGTTTAGGTCCGTCATATGGTCTGAATTCTTCACCGTTGTTTACCATCATGATGTATTCAACTGGGAATTCGAACTTCATGGACTGGTAGTCCTCCACAGCTTGGTGAGCCAGGTGATCAGCTAGTACACTGCCCTTTATTTCTTTCTGGGTAGTATATTGTATGTCATATTCTGTCAGGATCATTTTCCATCTCGCTATTCTCCAAGAGAGGGCAGGTTTCTCGAAGATGTATTTTATTGGATCCATTTTAGATATCAATAAGGTAGTATGGGTCAGCATATACTATCTTAGCTGGCGAGCAGCCCATGCCAGAGCGCATCAAGTTTTCTCGAGCAGTGAATATCTTGTTTCATAATCGGTAAACTTTTTTCCCAGGTAGTAAATAGCGTGCTCTTTTCGGCCAGACTCGTCATGCTGACCCAGCACACACCCCATTGAATTTTCCAAAACAGTTAGATACATGATCAATGGTCTTCCCGCAACTGGCGGCATCAAAATAGGAGGCTCTTGTAGGTACTCTTTGATCTTGTCGAAAGCAGTTTGGCACTCGTCATTACATTTGACTACTTAATCTTTCTTCAGTAATCTGAAGATTGGTTCACAAGTAGCTGTCAGGTGCGAAATGAATCTAGCAATGTAGTTTAAACGTCCAAAGAATCCTCTGACTTCCTTCTCGATACAAGGAGCAGGCATCTCTTTTATTGCTTTCACCTTGGCAGGATCCACTTCAATACCTTTACCGCTGACGACAAAGCCTAGGAGTTTACCAGACCTCACCTCAAATGTGCATTTATTTGGGTTCAACCTCAGCTTGTATTTCTTTAACCTCTCAAAAAGTTTCTGTAAATGATCAAGATGCTCTTCTTCTGTTTGAGATCTAGCTATTATGTCGTCCACATAGACCTCTATTTCGTGATGTATCATGTCGTGAAATAGAGTTACCATGGCACGCTGATAGGTTGCCTCAGCATTCTTCAGCCCGAATGGCATAACCTTATAGCAGAATGTTTCCCACTGTGTGATAAAGGTTGTTTTATCCATGTCTTCAGGCGCCAATTTGATTTGGTTGTAGCCTGAGAAACCGTCCATGAAGGAAAACACTTTGTGTTGTGCCATATTATCAACTAGAATATCAATATGGGGAAGTGGGAAATCATCCTTAGGGCTTGCCCTATTCAAATATCTATAGTCCATGCACATTCATACCTTGTCGTCCTTTTTGGGCACGGGAACAACATTGGTAACCCATTGTGGATAGGAAGTGACAGCCAAGAATCTGGCGTTGAATTGTTTCATGACTTATGCTTTGATCTTCTCTGACATGTCTGGGCGCATACGACGGGCCTTTTGTTATACCGGTGGGCAATCCTCTTTTGTTGGTAGACGATGTACCACGATATCTGCATCAAGTCCTAACATGTCTTCGTATGACCAGGCAAAGACTTCAACATAATCGTGTAGCAACTAAATCAGACGCTATTTAACACTGGGTTCCAGATTGGCACCCAGCTTGACTTCTCTTTTGTCTTCTTCGGTACCTAGGTTAATTGTGTCCACTGGCTCTTCGTGGGGCTGAATGGTCCTCTCTTCTTGTTGTAGTAACCTGGCGAGTTCCCATGGCACTTCATAATCTTCCTCACCTTTGTCTTCGGCTTGGTAGATTAGTGTTGTACCCCAAAATTTTCCCTCTCATTTATCAAAACTTTTCTCACAAGACTTCTTTGACTCAATACAAGATTAGGGTTTTGTCAGCTCAAGACATCTCATCTTGCACTGATAACCCAAAATTAGGGTTTGAGTTTGCACAAGGATTTTTGGATCACCAATGCTTCATTTGACCTTCATACATCATTATGGACCCCTAAGATTTCTCATGTTAAGTTTCAAGCCTTGAACCACATTTTTGATCAGTCAATTGGACAGTTGACCTAAAAATCAGCTGTATTGGGGGAAAAAGTCAACCATGGCCAATTTACAGTCAAACTTCATAATTTTTGATCCACATCAACATTTTAGACTCATATGTACCATTTGATCAAGATTGGATTACAACTCCTCAAGAAATTTGACCAAATCATCAAAAGGGCAAAATGGTCAAAATTAGGGTTTTGACTGAGGAAAGGCAATTTCTGATTTTTAACCTAGCAATTGACCAATTTAGTTCAAGCATGATTTCAAGGATTCAATGGCATCATCTTGACTTAATTACATGGTTCAAAACGTCTCAAGTTCATTGGATTGACAGATGAAATTTGCAGTCAACTGATCAAAAGACAACTGTACACTGAAAAGTCAAACTTTGACTTTTTGGTCAAAATCAAGTGCCAAGGGTCATAATTCATCAAGATATGTCAAAATGTGAAACTTGTTGACCAAGAAAACCAAATTTGAAAATTAGAGTTTTAATTTGAAAATTTTCATATTTTTTCTCAACTTTGCACCACTTTTTCACCATGATGCATTTTGATTCAAGGAAAGTCCCCAACATGAAAGTTTTATACCTCCATGAAATCTACAACTTTGCTTCACAAACGTTTCCCTAAAGATGCTTGGATCTCAAGTTATGAATTTGTGAATACATGGTCATGAACTTCTTAACTTAGTAAATGTTTGCCCTAATATAGGCAGGTTTTGGATCCAACTTCATGGCAAGTTTTCACCTAGTTCCAAGAGGTATCTCCAAATGCATTTCAAATATGGATTATAGATCACATTGCAAGCTTTCCAAAATGTCTAAGAACTCTCCAAGATCATTTTTGAGTAGGGAGAATCAAAGAGAGGAAGTTGGCATTTTCTGACTTTTTGTTCAAGCCATTTCCAAGAAGAACCAAGTTGCAAACCAAACCTATGCTGGCTATTTCTTGCTTTACAGGTCCTAAACTTGCTAAACACTCCTTAATTAAATGCATACTCAGTTGATAAAGCCATTATCCTTGCTTTTGAACTTTTACACAAGTTGTATTTCCATTTTGGGCAAAAAGGCTCCATTGCCATTTTCATAAAGAAGCACTTTTGCAAACTTGTCAACTTGGAGCTTTGAACCAGTCCCCTTGATACAAGAAAACCACACAGGTCTCAAGCAACTTGTACAAATTCATACCAACCCTAAAGCAAGCTGGTACAAGCATGTGGGTTTGGTCTTGTCAACTTGCTTCAAGTACAAGAAAAGTTGCAAAAAAGGCTAAGGCTTGCACAGCTAGTAGAGAGCTGACTTTGGATCACTTCTATACTAATATGCAAACAATGTACAAGACATTACACGCTTGGCTTGGACCTAAAACTCTCTTGAACTGAAAAACACCAAAAAACTGCCCAAGCATACAGTTTCTGCACAAACTCATCCAACTCTCATTTGGCTCGTGCGTTTTGTGTTTAACTCATCCAAACATCTTACATATTAGATATCAAACACATAAAATCCATCATCCATGTTCTGTAACCTCTATTTCACCATCTTCCATTGTTAACTTTGAAGCTTGCAGTTGGACTTGGTCAGGGAGTTCTAGCCATCTTCAGAGCAAGGTAAGAGTTGGAATAGATTCAGGGAAGCTCAAGGAAGCTCAAGCAATCATCAGGCCTCCTTTAAAGTCCCTACATTGCCATACACGATTCCAGCTGAAGGAGGTATTTTTTCAAACTCTATCTCCTTATACAGGCAACCTCAAGCCACAATTTGTGAATAAAAAATGTGGCTCTCATCATAACAAAGTTGTACATATCATTATATTGCATTTATATTACTTGTGCTAAGAGAATTTGGAGTTTGAAATCTCTGAAAATTTTAGGTCATGATTTATGGATTTCAAAATTCTCTTTGATCTTTGATAGTTAGGTTACATAATTTATATGATTGGAATCGTGAGCTCAAATGCCACATTTTTCATGTTATGAGATTTCATTTTTATGCAAGCATGAGGAAGTTACAGGTTGAACTGGCAAAAGGCGCAAAGAGAACGAAGGACAGGGATGAAGTCGTTTGGGCTTTTTGTTGCTTGGGCCTTTTTTGTTTTTGCTAAACACCACCATTGATCTGCTATTACACCCCCTTTGTTAACTCTTTCATATTTTCATATTTTTGTTTTTTTTCTTTTTCATTTTTTATATTTAATACATTTATTTATTTTTCTTAATGATATAAAATCCTAAAAAATGATTTATTTATTTTCACACTTTTATTTATTTATTTTTTATTATTTCTCACATAAAAAAATAGTTTATTTTTGACAAATACAATTGATTTTCTTAATAAACTTATAAATAATTAAATATACTTAATATTTTTTATTTTACATTTTTATACTTACAAATACCAATTTTTGCACATATTTAATTTTTAATATTTATATACAATATTATTTATTATTTTTTATACAAAAAATGCACAAAATAATAATATAGAAACATTATTTTCTCTTAAATGAAAATTAGGGTTTAATCCCTTTCAAAAAGAATTAATTATTTTTTTAAAATATTTTTTAGGGTTTAATTTAAATATTCTTTTACACAAAAGTAAGACATAAAAAATCTTTTCTTTACATACATATTGCATTACATTTTAAATATTTATATTATATTTATTTAATTCGCGCAAGTTCGATTTGGTTGTAATAATATATTTAGCTTTATATTTGTGCAAATGCCCATTCAAACATGTATTCCCCCCTCCCATAAAATTGTTGTAATAGCTTAGTATATTTACATTACGCAATTTATTGCTTTCATATGTCATGATTAGTTGTTGTAATAGCTTAGTATATTTACATTACGCAATTTATTGCTTTCATATATCATGATTAGTAAATTAGGGTTTGTATGACAAGAGCAAAACAAAACAAATAGAAAACCCTAAATACAAGACAAAGTCAAAAGCATGAAAATGGTACACTTTGCACACAAGCACCCTTAGGGTTTCTCCCACTTGGTTTCCTAAAATAAAATGGCCATGTTACGCATGCGAAGTATCTTGGAAAAACAAAACAAATATAAGATCATAGCCCCTCGATGACGCTATTCAAAAGTTGCCTAAACAAAATGATCTTGGTCCCTCAAAAATGCTAAGATACTTTGCAAAATTGCTATCATGGTTATACGATGACCCACACCCGTCCCGTTTACATCCAATAATAGGGTTTCTTACCAAATCAATGGTAAGTTAACAATATCAAAGGAATAGAAAATACATAGGAAAGACATTTGAGTAGGTAGATAGCTTCTAGTTACTTGCTCCATTTCAAACAATCCTTGCTAATTTTAAAACAAACACACACACTTTTCAAAACATCTTACAAACATTGAAAACATTTTCAAAAGACAAACATCTTTGTATATATTCTTACGAACGAGAATCATTACAAAGATTTCCTAAACGAATGGCCTCTTTTACAAAATACTTTCAAAACCACATCAAACACCATTTTAAACAAACCAAAGCAAGTGATATGAGCAAGTAACTAAGAGCCCATGGAAAACCATGGATGAAAAGGGTGCTAGCACCATCCCTTTTCATAATCTAACCCCCAAACTCAAGAAAACATCTCAAATGTCTTTCCTGTGCTTTTTCACCTTTCCTTTTGGATAAAAGAAAAGTCGGTGGCGACTCTTGCTAACCGCGACATTTGCGACAAAATGCAAAACCTCAAGTTAGTTCTCCCACCGCATCACAGAACTGGCGACTTTGTTGGGGACTACTTAAAAATGGGGTTACCATAAGGTTTAAATCACATTTATTTGCTTACATTTGTTTGACTTGTTTGATTTACATTTATGGTTCTTTGTTTGGGTTTGAATCCTCCACCCGGATTTGGGAAACATTATAGGTAAATAGCAATATGTTGTGGAAACTGTGCGGGGTATACCTACATGGTCTAAGAAATAGCTATGTTAGTGTGACATATTTGTGGGTACCGGTAGCCTTTGAGTTAATCAAAGAGAATACGGGGCCGCTGAGTGATGTCATGAAGCACTAATGAACTTCTAGAACCCTTTAGTTGACCAACTTGGCCTTTTTAGGATGTAGTGAGATGACCGGATTTGGTGCAGTCCGAAGTTGGTAAATACTCGATACTAAACTCATTGAGGGTTGGTTTCTTGGGATATTTTGGTCGCCATTAAAGAGGCTTGAGCTAAAACAATAACCAAGGAAACAATCCAATGATATTGAGCTCCTTAGAATCTAGTTACTATTACTAGGACAGGTTGAGCCAACTAAACTTCAAGAGGGTACTTACCTATGAAACCCCATGCAAGCCTAAACTAAGAACTTTCTTGATTTGCTTGTACATATATACTTGTGCATAACATCATGGACATCATGAACATCATATGCATTCACTAACCATTTCAAGGATTTTGGAGATTCATCTTTGTTCTTGTTTTGTAGGTTATGGATTCACTTTGCAGGAAAACTATCCAAATCAACCTTGTAAGAATTTCTCCACAACTCAAGGAGCTAGCTTCAAGGATCCCTGAGAACTCTCCATTCACCGAGAGACAAGGTCGTCTACTCAACTTGGTCACCTCCAACACAGAGGAGGATATGATGAAGGTTCTCTTCCAGTTCTTTGACCCTTTGCATCATTGCTTCACATTTCCTGACTATCAACTTGTGCCCACTTTGGAAAAATTCTCTCAACTTATGAGGATTCCTATTCTCAATCAACTAACCTTCAACGGTATAGAAAGAGATCCAAAGCCAGAAGAGATTGCTCAAGCCCTGCACTTGCACACATCTGATGTCACAACTCATTGGGAAACTAGAAGTGGTGTCAAAGGCTTCTTGGCAAAGTTTCTATTTAAGAAAGCCCAAAGCTGTTGGAATTCCCTGGACTTGCAAGCTTTTGAGGAAATTGTAGCTCTTCTTATCTATGGGATGGTCTTGTTCCCCAATCCTGACCAACTCATAGATGTGAGCGCTGTCAAAATCTTCATGTCTCGCAACCCGGTGCCTACATTGCTTGGGGATATCCTACACTCTTTTCACACTCGTACAATGAGGAAAAGAGGTGTTCTTATGTGTTGCACTCCTCTCCTATCAAGATGGTTTATTTCTCATCTTCCCCAATCAGTCTTAAAGAATGAGCAAGGTTTGAGGTGGTCACAAAGATTAATGACGCTCAAACATTCGGATATTCATTGGTGCTCTCGATCCAAAGAGAATGTTATCATTGTTGACCGTTATGGGGAATTCCCTAATGTCCCTCTACTTGGCATTAGGGGAGGCATCACCTACAACCTGTGCTTAGCTCTAAGACAGTTTGGTTATGCCCGAAGGGATGGCCCACATGAAATGCTGATTCAAGGCTTAGTATTCGACTACGACAACGACGATCAAGGACTTCGCCAGAGATTCATCCGAGCCTAGAGGATGATAAACAAGGTGGATAGCAAGACTTTGGGACACAAGAATTCCATCCCTCTTGAGCCTTACCTCAAGTGGGTACGAACCCGCGCTCAAAGTCTTATGATGCCTTATCCTTCCATTCTCCCAGTGATTATTGAGCCTATTAAGGAGGGAGAAGTTCCATACAGTATCCTACATTCTGACATGCCTACATCACTCGAAGACCTACAAAGGGATTGGATACAGCTCAAAGGATAGCGCGATACTTTCGAAGCCCAATTCTACGCAAGCGAGAAGAAGGTTTTGGAACTCACTCGGCTACTTCATGAAGAGCAGGCTCTAAATACCTACATTGCACCAACGAGGATGCACAATGTCTTTTTACCTTAGAATTTTGTATTATTTTTCACAAGGGGCATTGATGTACTCAAATTCTATCTTATTAATATAACGTGTGTTTATTTTTTGTTTAAAACAAACTTAAAATTTTAAATCCTTGAAAGCATTGCATGAATACATATCATTCATCATAAACATAAACAGGTCTTTGTAACAAGTTTCCTCATCTCTCTAATGTTTATTTCAGTAAGATGGATCTCGAACAGACGGTCAAAGACCTTCAAGCTCAAAACACACAATTTCAACAGTTACTCATGACCTTAGCCAAGGGGCAAGAGGAGCTGAAGACTCTACTAGAAAAAGAAAAAGAGAAAAAGAAGAAGAAACCAGCTGGTGTGGTAATCATGGGCAGAAGGTTTCAGGGACAAGCTAGAAGGACCTTAGATTTTCCAACAACATCTGATGAAGGGGAAAGAAAAGGAAAAGAAACGGCAATACCATCAGATTCTGAAGAAGAGGAGGAAGAGGAGGACTACTCTGAACAACAATACCCTCCGGCTGATGATAAATACAAACACCTTGAAGAGCGATTAAGCGCTATGGAAATCCATAAAGTACCAGGGCTAGATTTTGAAGAGTTGGGGCTGGTGTCAGGAATTGTGATCCCACCAAAGTTTAAAGTGCCATTATTTTCCAAATATGATGGAGTGTCGTGTCCTAAAATGCAACTCCGATCATACGTCAGGAAGATTCAGCCACACTCTGCCGACAAAGACTTGTGGGTCCACTTTTTCCAAGTCAGTTTATCAGGAACGCAACTTGATTGGTTCTACAAGTTGGAAAGGGCCGACGTCCACAATTGGGAAGACCTGGCCACAACTTTCTATAAACAATACCAGTACAACACCGATTTGGCGCCTACCCGTACTCAACTTCAGAGTATGGCTATGGTTTCCAATGAGGGCTTCAAAGATTACGCGCAAAAGTGGATGGATCTAGCCGGAAGAGTGCATACCCCTTTGTCTGAAAGGGAGTTGGTGGACATGTTCTTGGGAACTCTATCGGGCCCTTTCTTTAATCATCTGATTGGGAGTTCCTCTGCAGGGTTTACTGAATTGATTTTAACCGGCGAGAGAGTGGAGGCTGGTATAAGAAGTGGGAAGATTCAGAAAGATTCGTTTGCCTCTACAGTTGTGAAAAAACCCTTCACTGGGAGGAAGGAAGTATCTACTGTTTATTCACAGAGGAATCAGGGAAGAACTAAACGCCGACCAACGGTGAGGGCCGTTATGATTCCAAAGCCTGCATCAGACCAGCCAAGAAATAACCAGCAAAGGGTAGAAAGGCCAGTCCGACAATTCACCAGGATTAACATGACTCCAGCCCAGGTTCTACCACATCTTCTGAAATTGAATCTGGAAAATTTAAAAGTGGCCCTAAAGAATTCCAATACTGCATCCCCTCATTACCATCCAAATGCCAGATGCGCATACCATTCTAAAAGTCCAGGGCACGACACTAACAACTGTTGGTCTCTGAAGAACAACATTCAAGACCTAATAGAGGCGAAGGAAGTTGAGTTTGATGCGCCTGAGAAACCAAATGTTATTTCCGCTCCGATGTCTATGCATGGTCACAATGCCAACGCTATTGAAGAAGATTTATTTGTCGCCACCGTGGATGAACTGTTGAATCTGCTCCCGATTATTAAGTTGAATTTTTTGAAAGCTGGTATATTCCCAGGTTGTGACAAAGACTGCCATGTTTTCCTATCCTCATCATTTGACTGCCCTCTGTTGAAAAAAGGTATCCAATGACTGATGGATAACCAAGAAATTCTGTTTGAGAATGCTCCTATTTTACCCGTTCCATTTAAATAAGTTTCAATTATAACCATCTACGCCAATCCTTCCAGGGCCCCTTAAAATCCCGTTAGGATTACACCTGCTCCAAAGACTACTCCACTTAAGATTACAATGCCCAGGTCGGTCCCATACAAATCAGATAAAACAGTACCATGGAATTATGGTGGAGAAATCTACTACCATGGTATCAAATGGGATGAACTGACTGCCGTAGAAGAAAGCTCCGAAGAAGAAAATTCTGACATTAGCAATATTGCCAGAACTAGCAAGATTACCCGTAGTGGTAGAATCTTCTCTCCAAAGATTGCCCCTCCAAAGGCAGTCTTTGGACCCGTGGCCATTCCAAAGATTACCTCTGTACCATTGATTATACCTGCAAGTGTACTTACCGACAAAGACAACACAATCCCTATCCCTACCAATACTTCCACTGCTGAGAATAAAGGAAAAAGCATTCAAGAAGAGCCTGTCCAGACGAAGGCTCAATCACTAGCTATTCCCGAAACATCCAAGAAGGAAATGGAAGAAATCCTGAGGATAATAAAGAAGAGTGATTATGATGTGGTTGAACAGTTGGAGAAAACCCCCTCCAAGATCTCTATGCTAGCTCTGCTGTTGTGCTCTGAAGCACATGCGAAAGCTCTGGTAAAATTTCTAAAGATAGCTCATGTGCCACAAGAGACGTCTGCTTACCAGTTCCCAGACTGTGTGGCCAGTTTGACAGCTGATAATGGCTTGGGTTTCTCTGATGCTGATTTGACACCCAGAGGGAGAAAACACAACGAGGCATTACATGTCTCAGTGGAGTGTAGAGGAACAACCCTATCCCATGTCTTGGTGGAAACAGGATCATCTTTGAACGTCTTACCAAAAAAAGCCCTTGACAGATTGGATTGCGAGGGGCTGACTTTAAAACCCAGTAACATAGTGGTGAGAGCATTTGATGGTTAGAAGAGGATGGTCCACGGGGAGGTGGACATCCCAATAAAGGTGGGAACTCATATTTTCAACTCAACCTTCTATGTGATGGACATCCGTCCTTCTTATTCATGTCTGTTAGGACGCCCCTGGATCCACAATGCCGGTGTTGTCACCTCCACATTGCATCAGATGCTAAAGTACCCGTTCCAAGGATAGATCATAACTGTCCATGGGGAGGAGGAGTACATGATTAGTCATCTGAATTATTTCCAATATGTGGAGTTGGATGGCGAGTTCATTGAAAACCCTTTCCAACATTTTGAAGAGGTCTCTCAAGAAGTAGCAGCGACCAAGGCGGTATACTCGATTCCTAAGATCACAAGACCTCCACTTCGGATGTCGTCTCTAAAGGATGCAAAGGCAGTAGTGGAAGAGGGTGGATGCACCATCTGGGGGCAGCTTCCAGACATTCCCTACAAATCAGACAAGTTTGGCTTGGGGTTTACTTCAACTGCTCAGAAGGCTGTGCGCCGTGCCCGTGCTGGGGGGACACCTGTGAAGATTAGCAACCAAGGGGTTAATGCAGTAGAAGATAATGAAGAGGATAACAACTTGGAAGATTGAATATTTCCTACTGTCAGCGGAGGACTTCGCAACTTGGAAGCCAGAGACTTTGTCCCAATAACTTTCATCTCTCAGTAATTTATCTTTTACATTTCTGTTGGATTTGTAATATTCACGAACAATTCACACTTTAAAAACCGTGTGTCTTACCCGAGGCACAATGGTCCATTTGTAAGGGTTTTTTTTCATCTTCATATGACATTCAATGAATCATGGACGCTTTTTCACATATAAATCTTTTGTTCTCATTGTCTTTCTTTTACATTTTATTGTTTAAAGATGGCTATACCCTTACACACACCCACACTCACAAATGCAGGTACCCCTCCATTCTGTATCCCATGGGTAATGATACTGCTATAGCCTTCAATGACTCTGAAGTTCTGATCTAGCAAGCCGAATACGAAGGTGAGGAAGATTGTGAGGTGCCAGGGGAATTGGCCAGACTACTACAACAAGAGGAAAAAGCTATTCAGCCTCATGAGGAGCTGTTGGATACAATCAATTTGGGTACCGAGGAAGATAAAAAGGAAATCAAAGTGGGTGCCAATTTAGAGCCGAGTGTCAAGAAGCGCCTAATTCAGCTATTGCATGATTATGTTGAGATCTTTTCCTGGTCATACGAAGACATGCCGGGACTTGATACAGACATCGTGGTACATCGTCTACCCACAAGAGAAGACTTTCCACCAGTGAAACAAAAAGTCTGCCGCATGAGACCTGACATGTCAGAGAAGATCAAAGAAGAAGTTATGAAACAGTTCAATGCTGGATTTCTGGCTGTTACTTTCTATCCTCAATGGGTGGCCAACATTGTTCCCGTGCCTAAAAAGGATGGCAAAGTAAGAATGTGCGTGGACTATAGAGATTTAAACAGGGCCAGCCTTAAAGATGATTTTCCACTTCCACACATCGACTTCCTGGTTGACAATACAGCCCAGCACAACGTATTTTCTTTCATGGACGGATTCTAAGGCTATAACCAGATCAAAATGGCACCTGAGGACATGGAGAAAACTACATTTGTCACAGAGTGGGGCACGTTCTGCTATAAAGTGATGTCATTCGGACTGAAGAATGTCGGGGAAACCTATCAACACGCCATGGTAGCTTTGTTTCATGATATGATACATCATGAGATAGAAGTCTACGTAGATGACATGATAGCCCGATCAAAAACTGAAGAAGAACACCTTGATCACTTGCAAAAGCTATTTGTCAGATTGAAGGAGTACAAACTAAGGTTGAACCCGAACAAGTGCACATTCGGAGTCCGGTCCGGTAAACTCTTAGGTTTCATTGTCAGCAACAAAGGCATTAAGGTTGATCCTTCCAAGGCTAAAGCAATACAAGAAATGCCTGCTCCTCGCACTGAGAAGGAAGTCAGAGGATTCTTGGGACGCCTGAACTATATTGCCAGATTCATTTCTCACCTAACATCTACTTGTGAACCAATCTTCAAACTGTTGAAGAAAGATCAAGTAGTCAGGTGGAATGATGAATGTCAGATTGCTTTTGAAAAAATCAAAGAGTATTTACAAGAGCCTCCTGTCTTGATGCCACCAGATGAGGGAAGACCACTAATCATGTATCTGACCGTTTTAGAGAACTCAATGGGGGTGTGTATTGGGGTAGTATGACGAGTCTGGCCGAAAAGAGCACGCTATTTTCTACCTGAGCAAAAAGTTTACCGACTGTGAAACCAGATATTCACTGCTCGAGAAAACTTGTTGCGCTCTGGTATGGGCTGCTCGCCGACTAAGACAGTATATGTTGACTCATACCACTTTGCTGATATCTAAAGATGGATCCAATAAAGTACATCTTTGAGAAGCCTGCTCTGTCTGGGAGGATAGCTAGATGGCAGATGATCCTAACAGAATATGACATACAGTACACTACCCAAAAATCTATAAAGGGAAGTGTGCTAGCTGATCATCTTGCTCATCAAGCTGTAGAAGATTGTCAATCCAGGAAGTTTGAATTCCCGGATGAAGACATCATGACATTAGACAATTGTGAAGAAATCAGACCATATGACGGACCTTGACAAGGATCCCGATGGACCCTATTCTTTGATGGGGCATCCAATGCACTTGGTAATGGTATCGGCACTCTACTCATATCTCCGGAAGGATGCCATACTCCTTTTACTGCCAGACTTTGCTTCAACTGTACGAACAACATGGACGAATATGAAGCATGCATCTTTGGTCTCAAGGCTGCCATAGACTTGGGAATCAAATCTTCAGTTGTGTTTGGTGATTCAGCTTGGGTTATCAGTTAGATCAAAGGAGAGTGGGACACTAAGAATCCAAACCTTATCCCTTACAAAGAACATGTTTTGACATTGTTACCACATTTTGAGAAGATCACCTTCGAGCACTTCCCGCGAGAAGAAAATCAGCTAGCAGATGCTCTAGCCACAATGTCATTTATGTTTAAACTTAATTGGGATAACGAGGCTCCCCAGATCACAATTGAACGAATGGACGAACCAGCACACTGTCACGAGATTAATACTGAAGAAGTAGTGGACCAGCCTTGGTTTCATGAAGTCAAAATGTATCTCGAGGATCAAGAATATCCAGAAGGAGCTTCAATCAATGATAAAAAGTTCCTAAGGAGATTCTCCGCTAAGTTCTTCCTAAGTAATGGCATCCTGTACAAACATAGTCATGATTCTATTCTGCTCAGTTGTATGGATAAGGCTGAGGCTGAAAAGATCATGGCTGAATTACATGAAGGTACCTTTGGCACTCACTCTAGTGGGTATACGACGGTGAAGAAAATTCTACGGGAAGGCTACTATTGGTCTACCATGGAAGCAGACTGCTATCAACACTCCCGAACCTGTCATAAGTGTCAAATCTATGCAGACAAGGTGCATGTACCTCTGGTTCCTCTAAATGTCTTAACAGCTCCTTGGCCCTTCGCTATGTGGGGAATCGCTATGATTGGGGAGATCAAGCCTACAGCCTCCAATGGACACCGCTTCATTCTAGTGGCCATTGACTATTTCACGAAGTGGGTTGAAGCAGCTTCCTTCACATCCATTACTAAGAATGTTGTTGCCCGCTTCATCAAGCAAAATCTTATTTGCCGGTACGGTATCCCAGAAAGGATCATCACTGATAACGGTACAAATCTTAACAATATTATGATCACCGCCTTATGCGAGCAGTTCAAGATTCAACATCACAATTCATCCCCCTATCTACCAAATATTAATGGTGCAGTCGAAGCTGCTAATAAAAACATTAAAAAGATCATACAGAAGATGACGGTCACCTACAAAGACTGGCATGAGATGCTACCGTTTGCTCTCCACGGATACCGTACCACGGCTCGCACATCAACTGGGGCAACGCCCTATTCTTTGGTTTATGGCATAGAGGTTGTATTGCCTATCGAGGTTCAAATCCCCTCTTTGAGAATTATGAAAGATGCAGGTTTGAGTGAAGACAATTGGATCCAGACCCAGCTTGATCAACTGAACTTAATTGAAGAAAAGAGACTTACTGCTATTTACCATGGTTAGATGTATCAAAACGGATGATCAAAGCTTTCAACAAGAAAGTCAGACGCCTAGTATATCAAGTTGGAGATCTGGTGATCAAGCGCATCATCTTGCCACAAAGTGATCCTAGGGGAAAATGGACTCCTACCTATGAAGGACCATTTGTAATCAAGAATATCTTTTCCGGTGGGGAAATGATCTTAACCACCATGGACGGTGACGACCTGCCACACCCTGCGAACACAGACATAGTCAAAAGATACTATGCATAAGAGACCCGCTAGGTTAACACACCTAGGCAAAACAAGGGCATCCCGGCGAACCAAAAGGTTCGGGCAAAAATTAGGGATAAAATTAAAAAAATCTGTACACCCGACAAGTTGAAAACCCGAAAGGGCGACTTGGGAAAAAAAGGGTTTCCCGGTGGATTGAAAACCTGAAAGGGCAGTCCAGGAAAAAGTTAGGGAATTAAAGCGTATGACTATGTCTCGTAGGATCACTTTGAGGAAAACTTCAACCTCTTCACTGATAAACTCGGAGTTCTGATCGATTCAATCATCTTTGGACGAAGCAACAGATAGACAAGATATTCAGAGATACAAAGGATATAGCAGAATGGGAACCCCATGGGATTATCACATATAGTTATCTTTGTATAATTTTTTCTTATTTTTATGACACCATCCTATTACTAGGATGTCTGTCTCTTTTGTACAAAATACTTATTCAAAGTAAATACAAAGATATCTCTTTCAAAATACAGAAAACTATTTGCCTTTTTCTTTACACTTATGTTTTTATTTGCAAAAACGTCCAATGATTCATTAATGAACATATGCATTTGAACATAATTACTGTTTATAAATAAACAAAATGAAAAAGAACAATTACTGACAGGTTGAAAGAATAGGAAAACGTCTTTAGGCTATTCCATGAGCAATCCCTACAGTACGTCATTAAGATCCCCAGCGGAACTGAAACTTAAAACTATTAATCCCCAGTGGAAACCATCCAGTTTCTCCAAATCCCCCAACAAGTTGTCTTGAAGCCTGAAAATCAACCGGATAACGGTTAAATTCTGTTTCTCCCTAACCTAGGATAATTCCCCAGTAGAGTGGCAGACGACCGAAACTCCTAAACTTTTTCCAAACAGGAATACGCTTTTTCCCACAAAGTTTTCATTGTTCCCCAATAGAACGAGGATTCCCATTGTTAGATCCCCAGTAAAAGTCATCAAAATTCTCTGGATTCCCCAAGCAGATTCCTCAAGAAGTACATGGCATTACTCTCACAACGAATTTTTTTTGTTAATACTCCAACTTCAAGACATGAAGAATCCACATATCCTCAGCAGTAGTCAAGGACTTATTTTCCTCAACAATACAACGAATTAGCTTACATGCGCATTCATTACATCCACATATCCTAAACATTGATAAAACGCATATATTGCATCATACATTTCATGCATCATAACTTTGTGTTTCAGCTAACATTTTACCCTTTTCAGGATAAGATTAACGAGCTACCATTAACAATATGCAATCATGATACAGTTCAGATACGCTCCAGACACAGAAGTCATTATGTTACTCATTCAGATTTAAGCTTAGATACAGTTCGGATACGCTCCAAACACGGAAGTCATTCTGTTACTCATTCAGATTTAAGCTCAGATACAGTTCGGATACGCTCCAGACACGGATGTTATTCTATTACTCATTCAGATTTAAGCTCAGATACAGTTCGGATACGCTCCCGACACGAAAGCCATTTTGTTGCTCATTCAAATTCATCTTCCAGATACAGTTTAGATACGCTCCAAACACGAAAGCCATTCTATTACTCATTCAGATCCAACTTCAAGATACAGTTCAGATACGCTCCAGACACGGAAGTCATTCTATTACTCATTCAGATTTCCAAAAGTTCGGATACGCTCCAGACATAGATGATATTTTGTTTCTCATTCAGATTTCAAGTTTTAGATACAACTCAGATACGTTCCAGACGCGGACACCATTCTGATACTTATTCTTTTAGCTTACAACTTACAATTCAACAAACATTCTTGGATGACATCTACAATCCCATCTCTAACAAGATTTTATCACCTCTCCATATGGCATTTTTAAGCCCATTCCCTCAATTACACTTTGTCGAGTGCAAATTTATGGGCACTCTAGTGTCCAATCATCTTTTACCTTCGAGTCACGAACGACAAAGCTCGCCAATCTAAATATTCAGGTTCAAGAAGAATGAACAGGGGCAGCTGTTGTACCCCAAAGTTTTCCCTCTCATTTATCAAAACTTTTCTCACAAGACTTCTTTGACTCAAGACAAGATTAGGGTTTGGTCAGCTCAAGACATCTCATCTTGCACTGATAACCCAAAATTAGGGTTTGAGTTTGCACAAGGATTTTTGGATCACCAATGCTTCATTTGACCTTCATACATCATTATGGACCCCTAAGATTGCTCATGTTAAGTTTCAAGCCTTGAACCACATTTTTGATCAGTCAATTGGACAGTTGACCTAAAAATCAACTGTATTGGGGGAAAAAGTCAACCATGGCCAATTTACAGTCAAACTTCATAATTTTTTATCCACATTAACATTTTAGACTCATATGTACCATTTGATCAATATTGTATTACAACTCCTCAAGAAATGTGACCAAATCATCAAAAGGGAAAAATGGTCAAAATTAGGGTTTTGACTAAGGAAAGGCAATTTTTGATTTTTAACCTAGAAATTGACCAATTGAGTTCAAGCATGATTTCAAGGATTCAATGGCATCATCTTGACTTAATTACATGGTTCAAAACATCTCAAGTTTATTGGATTGACAGATGAAATTTACAGTCAACTGATCAAAAGTCAACTGTACACTAAAAAGTCAAACTTTGACTTTTTGGTCAAAATCAAGGGCCAAGGGTCATAATTCATCAAGATATGTCAAAATGTGAAACTTTTTGACCAAGAAAACCAAATTTGAAAGTTAGGGTTTTAATTTGAAATTTTTCATAACTTAAGAATATTTCTAAGTATAAAAACTTTCTTATTTTTTCTCAACTTTGCACCACTTTTTCACCATGATGAATTTTGATTCAAGGAAAGTCCCCAACATGAAAGTTGTAGACCTCCTGAAATTTAAAAATTTGATTCACAAACTTTTCCCTAAAGATGCTTGGATCTCAAGTTATGAATTTGTGAATACATGGTCATGAGCTTCTTAACTTAGTAAATTTTTGCCCTAATATAGGCAGGTTTTGGACCCAACTTCATGGCAAGTTTTCACCTAGTTCCAAGAGGTATCTCCAAATTCATTTCAAATATGGATTATATAGAAAATTGCAAGCTTTCCAAAATGTCTAAGAACTCTCCAAGATCATTTTTGAGTAGGGAGAATCGAAGAGAGGAAGTTGGCATTTTCTCACTTTTTGTTCAAACCATTTCCATGAAGAACCAAGTTGCAAACCAAACCTATGCTTGATATTTCTTGCTTTACAGGTCCTAAACTTGCTACACACTGCTTAATTAAATGCATACTCAGTTGATAAAGCCATTATCCTTGCTTTTGAACTTTTACACAAGTTGTATTTCCATTTTGGGCAAAAAGGCTCCATTGCCATTTTCATAAAGAAGCACTTTTGCAAACTTGTCAACTTGGAGCTTTGAACATGTCCCCTTGATACAAGCAAACCACACAGGTCTCAAGCAACTTGTACAAATTCATACAAACCCTAAAGCAAGCTGGTACAAGCATGTGAGTTTGGTCTTGTCAACTTGCTTCAAGTACAAGAAAAGTTGCAAAAAAGGCCAAGGCTTGCACAGCTAGTAGAGAGCTGACTTTGGATCACTTCTATACTAATATGAAAACAATGTACAAGACATTACACGCTTGGATTGGACCTGAAACTCTCTAGAACTGAAAAACACTAAAAAACTGCCCAAGCATACAGTTTCTGCACAAACTCATCCAACTCTCATTTGGCTCATGCGTTTTGTGTTTAACTCATCCAAACATCTTACATATTAGATATCAAATACATCCAAGACATCATCCCTGTTCTGTAACCTCTGTTTCACCATCTGCCATTGTTAACTTTGAAGCTTGCAGTTGGACTTGGTCAGGGAGTTCCAGCCATCTTCAGAGCAAGGTAAGAGTTGGAATAGATTCAAGGAAGCTCAAGGAAGCTCAAGCAATCATCATGCCTCCTTTAAAGTCCCTACATTGCCATACACGATTCCAGCTGAAGGAGGTATTTTTTCAAACTCTATCTCCTTATACAGGCAACCTCAAGCCACGATTTGTGAATAAAAAATGTAGCTCTCATCATAACGAAGTTGTACATATCATTATATTGCATTTATATTACTTGTGCTAAGAGAATTTGGAGTTTGAAATCTTTGAAAATTTTAGGTCACGATTTAGGGATTTCAAAATTCTCTTTGATCTTTGATAGTTAGGTTACAGAATTTATATGGTTGGAATCGTGAGCTCAAATGCCACATTTTTCATGTTATGAGTTTTCATTTTTATGCAAGCATGAGGAAGTTACAGGTTGAACTGGCAAAGGCGCGAAGAGAACGAAGGACAGGGATAAAGTCGTTTGGGCTTTTTGTTGCTTGGGCCTTTTTTGTTTTTGCTAAACACCACCACTGATCTGCTATTACACCCCCTTTGCTAACTCTTTCATATTTTCATATTTTTGTTTTTTTTTTCATTTTTTATATTTAATACATTTATTTATTTTTCTTAATGATATAAAATCCTAAAAAATGATTTATTTATTTTCACACTTTTATTTTATTTTTTTAAATTATTTCTCACATAAAAAAATAGTTTATTTTTTATAAATACAATTGATTTTCTTAATAAACTTATAAATAATTAAATATACTTAATATTTTTTATTTTACATTTTTATACTTACAAATACCAATTTTTGCACATATTTACTTTTTAATATTTATATACAATATTTTTTATTATTTTTTATACAAAAAATGCACAAAATAATAATATAGAAACATTATTTTCTCTTAAATGAAAATTAGGGTTTAATCCCTTTCAAAAAGAATTAATTATTTTTTTCTTATATTTTTTAGGGTTTAATTTAAATATTTTTTTACACAAAAGCAAGACATAAAAAATCTTTTCTTTACATACATATTGCATTACATTTTAAATATTTATATTATATTTATTTAATTCGCGCAAGTTCGTTTTGGTTGTAATAATATATTTAGCTTTATATTTGTGCAAATCCCCATTCAAACTTGTATTCCCCCCTCCCATAAAATTGTTGTAATAGCTTAGTATATTTACATTACGCAATTTATTGCTTTCATATGCCATGATTAGTAAATTAGGGTTTGTATGACAAGAGCAAAACAAAACAAATAGAAAACCCTAAATACAAGACAAAGTCAAAAGCATGAAAATGGTACACTTTGCACACAAGCACCCTTAGGGTTTCTCCCACTTGGTTGCCTAAAATAAAATGGCCATGTTACGCATGCGAAGTATCTTGGCAAAACAAAACAAATATAAGATCATAGCCCCTCGATGACGCTATACAAAAGTTGCCTAAACAAAATGATCTTGGTCCCTCAAAAATGCTAAGATACTTTGCAACATTGTTATCATGGTTATACGATGACCCACGCCCGTCCCGTTTACATCAAAAGATAGGGTTGCTTACCAAATCAATGGTAAGTCAACAATATCAAAGGAATAGAAAATACATAGGAAAGAAATTTGAGTAGGTAGATAGCTTCTAGTTACTTGCTCCATTTCAAACAATCCTTGCTATTTTCAAAACACACACACACTTTTCAAAACATCTTACAAACATTGAAAACATTTTCAAAAGACAAACATCTTTGTATACATTCTTACGAACGAGAGTCATTATAAATATTTCCTAAACGAATGGCCTCTTTTACAAAATACTTTCAAAACCACATCAAACACCATTTCAAACAAACCAAAGCAAGTGATCTGAGCAAGTAACTAAGAGCCCATGGAAAACCATGGATGAAAAGGGTGCTAGCACATTCCCTTTTCATAATATACCCCCCGAACTCAAGAAAACATCTCAAAGGTCTTTCCTGTGCTTTTTCACCTTTCCTTTTGGATAAAAGAAAAGTCGGTGGCGACTCTTGCTAACCGTGACATTTGCGACAAAACGCAAAACCTCAAGACAGTTCTCCCATCGCATCACAATTAGATTTTCAGAATCACAGAAGGCCATAGCAGAATTGTTACCCATGGGATCCCGAATGGATGTAGCTCTGCATTTTAAATGTGAGTGTGTGTAAGAGTATAGCTATCTTTCAAAGAAATGAAAATGTAAAAAAGAAAAACAATGAGCAAAAAGTTTGTATGCAAAAACGTCCATGATTCATTGATGTCATATGGAAATGAGATAATAACCCTTACAAATGGACCATTGTGCCTCGGGTAAGACACAAGGTTTTAAGAGTCTAAATTGTTTAATATTACAGGTTCGACAAAATTTAAAGACAAATTACTGTGGGATAAAAGTGACCGGGATAAAATCTCTAGCTTCCCAGCTATTGAGCCCTCCACTAACAGTTGGAAAAATCCAATCCTCCAGGTTACAGCTGTCTTTATCATCCTCTATTGTGTTGACTTTGCGGTTGCTGATCTTCAAGGTTGATCCTCCAGAACGAGCGCGACGTACAACTTTCTGGGCTCCTGAAGTGAAACCCAAACCAAATTTGTCAGATTTGTATGGGATATCTGAGAGATGGCCCCAAATAGTGCACCCACCTTCTTCTACCACTGCCTTGGCATCCTTCAAAGACGACATCTTGAGCGGAGGCCTTGTAATCTTGGAGACTTGAGACACAACCTTGGTTATTGCCACAGACTGCGAGACTTCTTCAAAGTGCTGGAATGGAGTTTCAATAACTTCACCATCTAATTCCATATATATGAAAGAATTTAGATGGTTGACCGTATACTCTTCTTCTCCATGAACAGTGAAAATTTTCCCTTGAATTGGATATTTCAGCATTTGATGCAATGTAGAGGTAACAGCACCAGCATTGTGAATCCACGGTCGGCCTAATAAGTAGGAATATGAAGGGAGAATATCCATTACATAAAAAGTTGAATCAAATGTTTGGGTTCCAACTTTTATGGGGATGTCCACTTCCCCATGCACCATCCTTTTTGAGCCGTCGAAGGCTCTCACTACTATGTTGCTAGGTTTCAGGTTCAATCCTTCACAATCAAGCCTATCAAGAGCCTTTTTAGGCAACACATTCAGAGACGAAGCAGTGTCCACCAAGACATGAGCCAAGGTCGTGCCCCTACATTCGACGGAGACATGCAATGCCTCGTTATGCTTCCTCCCTTTTGGCGTTAAATCAGCATGCGAAAAACCTAAACCATTATCTGCAGTCAAGCTGGCTATGCAGTCTTGGAACTGATCGACAGTTGTTTCTTGGGGTACATGTGCAGTTTTCAGGAATTTTACCAAGGCCTTTGCATGAGCCTCGGAACATAACGACAAAGACAGCATGGAAATTTTTGATGGAGTTTGCCCCAATTGCTCGACTACGTTGTAGTCGCTTCTTTTTATGATCTTTAGAATTTCCTCCATCTCTTTTCGGGAGGTCTTAGGGATAGCTACTGATTGTGCCTTTGTCCGGACAGGCTCAACTAGAATACCTTTACCTCGAGTCTCGGTAGCAGTAATATTAGTAGGGGTGATAACAGGGATTGTAACAGTTTTGTCAACAGGAGTATTAGTGGAGATGATTGCAGGACTGTGAATAGCCTTTGGAGGAGAAACACCAACAAGAATGATTACGGGTCCAGAAACAGCTTTTTGAGGAGCAATTTCTGGAGAGAAAACCCTTCCACTTCGGGTCATCTTACTAGTCCCTGCGATATTACTGGCATCGGAGTCAACTTTCTCAGAACTTGAATCTTCAGTAGCTGGCCAATCTTGCTTGATACCGTGGTAGTAGACATCCCCTCAATAATTCCAAGGGATGGTTTTGTCTGACGAATACGGGATTGGTCCAGGCATTGTAATTATCAATGGAGCTACTTTAGGAATTGATGTAATTCTAACGGGTCTTTTGGTGGAGACCCTGGAAGAATTGGCGGAAATGGTCACGATGGAAACATCATTATAATAAACAGTTGGAATAGAAGTCTTCTCGAACATAATTTCCTTGTCATCTATTAGGAATTGAACGCATGCTTTTAACAAATGACAGTTGGTTGGTGAGGCTAAACAAAAATGACAGCTTTCATCACAGCGTGGGAATACACCAGCATTTAACAAGTTCTTTTTGATAGTCAGGAGTGGGGTCACAAGTTCATCAACTGAAGTAACAAACATATCTTCCTCAACGGGATTGATATCATGGTCGTGCTTAGGCATAGGGGCAGTAATAACATTGGGAATTTCTGGCGCATCAAATTCAATCTATTTGGCTTCAAGAAGGTCTTGTACTTTGTTCTTCAGATCCCAACAGTTATTAGTGTCATGGTCGGGGCTCTCAGAATGGTATGCACAACGGGCATTAGGATGATAGTGAGGAGAGGTTGTATTAGGACTCTATGGAGCTTCTTTCAAAGTCACTAGGTTGGATCTTAACAAATGTGGGAATACTTGAGATAGTGTCATATTAATTCGGGTGAACTGTCTGACTGGTCTTTCCGTTCTTGGCTGGTTGCTTCTTTGCTTAGCAGGTGCGGGTTTAAGAATCATGACAGCCCCCACCATTAGACGGTGTTCAATCTAATCTTGATTTCTCTGAGGATATACAACAACAACTTCTTTCATTCCAATGAATGGTTTCCTTACAGCAGCAGAGGACGCATCTTTTTGAATTTTCCCATTCTTTATCCCGGCTTCCACTCTTTCTCCGGTCAATATCAATTCGATAAAACCTGCCGATGAACTCCCAATTAGGTGATTAAAGAAAGGACCGAACAAGGTGCCCAAAAAGATATCTACCAACTCTCTTTCAGATAGGGGAGGCTGGACTCTTCCTGCTAAGTCCCTCCATTTTTGCACGTAATCTTTGAAGCCATCACTTGAAACCATGGCCATACTCTAGAGTTGAGTACGGGTGGGTGTAAGATCAACATTGTATTGGTATTATTTGTAAAAGGCAGCGGCAAGATCTTCCCAGTTATGAACATTGGCTCTTTCTAACTGATAAAACCAATCATGTTGAGTTCCAGACAGGCTGTCTTGAAAGAAGTGTACCCATAAATCCTTGTCAGCGGTGTGAGGCTGTATTTTCCTCACATAGGACCGTAGATGCATTTTGGGACATGAAACTCCGTCGTACTTGGAGAACACCGGTGCTTTGAATTTTGGAGGAATGACAATCCCCGATACTAAACCCAACTCCTCAAAGTCCAATCCAGACACTTTTTGGATTTCCATTGCACTTAACCGTTCTTCCAGATGCTTATACTTGTCATCGGCTGGAGGGTATTGTTCTTAAAAATAATCTTCTTCTTCCTCTTCCTCTTATAAATTTGGCTGGACAAATGCTTCCTTGCCTTTCCTATCTTGATTGTCTTTCTCACCAGATGATGTTGCAAAATCTAGGGTCCTTCTTGCTTGACCTTGGAATCTTCTTCCCATATTTAGAACTCCGGTTATTTTCTTTGTCTTCTTTTTCTTCTCTTCAACCAGCAAGGTCTTCAAATCTTCTTGTCCTTTGGCTAAAGTTAAGAACATCTATTGAAACTAAGCATTTTGTGCTTGGAGGTCCTTCACCGTTTGTTCGAGATCCATCTTACTGAAATAAACAGTAGAAAGATGAGGAGACTTATTTGTAAGAAACCTGCTTATGTTATGATGAATGGTAAATGCGCATGCAATGATTTCAAGGATTTTAAAGATTAAAATTTGTTTTAGACAAAAAGGAAACACACGTTATATTAATAAATTAAAGCTTGAGTACATCAATGCCTCTTTGGGAAAAACAAATACAAAAGCTCTAAGATAAAAAGGTTGTACGCATACTCTTTGGTGCAATGTAGGAATTCAGTTTCCGCTCCTCATGGAGTTGCTTAGTGAATTCCAACACCTTCTTCTCGCTAGCATAGAATTGGGCTTCGAAAGTATCTCTCTCCCCCTTGAGTTGTATCCAATATCTTTGTAAGTCTTCAAGAGAGGTGGGCATGTCAAGATGCGGGATAGTGTATGGAACATCTCCTTCCATAATAGGCTCAATGATTACCGGGAGAATGGAGGGTTAAGGCATCATAAGACTTTGAGCACGAGTTCGTACCCACTTGAGGTAAGACTCAAGAGGGATAGAATTCTTGTGTCCCAATGTCTTGCTATCTACCTTGTTTAACATCCTCCAAGATCGGATAAATCTCTGGCGGTGACCTTGATCGTTGTTCTCGTAGTTAAATACCAAACCTTGAATGAGCATCTCATGAGTGCCATCCCTTTGGGCGTAACCAAATTGTCTTAAAGTTAAACAGGGGTTGTAGGTGATACCTCCCTTAATTCCAAGTAAAGGGACATTAAGGAATTATCCACAACGGTCCATAATAGTAACATTTTCTATGGACCGGGAACACCAATGAATGTCTTAATGTTTGAGCATTACCAACCTTTGTGACCACCTTAAACCTTGCTCGTTCTTCAATACAGATTGGGGAAGATGCGAAATAAACCCTCTTTCCAAGAGAGGAGTGCAACACATAAGGACACCTCTTTTCCTCATAGTGTGAGTGTGAAAATAATGTAGGATGTATCCAAGCAAAGTAGGCACCGTGTTGCGGGATATTAACATTTTGATGGCGTTCACATCTATGAGTTGGTCAGGATTTAGAAACAAAACCATCCCATAGATGAGGAGAGCCACGATTTCCTCAAAGGCTTGCAAATCCAAAGAGTTCCAACAAATTTGGGCTTTCTCAAACAATAACTTTGCTAGGAAACCATTGACACCACTCCTTGTTTCCCAATTGGTTGTGACATCAGATGATTGCAAGTGTAGAGCTTGAGCAATATCTTCTGGCTTTGGATCTCTTTCTGTACCGTTGAAAGGTAGTTGATTGAGAATTGGAATCCTCAAGAGTTGGGAGAATTCTTCCAAAGTTGGCACAAGTTGATAATCAGGAAATGTGAAGCAATGTTGTAAAGGATCAAAGAACTGAAAGAGCACCTTCATCATGTCTTCATCAGTGTTGGAGGTGACCAAGTTTAGCAGGCGACCATGTCTCTCGGTGAATGGAGAATTTTCTGGAATCCTTGAAGCTAGCTCCTTAAGTTGTGGAGGGATCCTTACAAGATTGACTTGAATAGTTTTTCTGCGAATATAATCCATGTCCTACAAAACAGAACAAAGATCAATCCCAAGATCCTTAAAATGGTTAGGGAATGAATATGATGTTATGATGTTCATGATGTTATGTACAAGTATATACACAAACAAATCAAACAAGTCCTTAGGTTTAGGCTTTGATGGAGTCTCATAGGTAAGTACCCTCTTGAAGTTTAGTTGGCTCAAACCTGTCCTAATGATAGTAACCGGGTTCTAAGGAGTTCAATACCACTGGTTTGTTTCCTTGGTCATTATTTTAGCACAAGCCTCTTTAATGGTGACCTAAATATCCCAAAAATCCAAACCTCAATGAGTGTAGTATCGAGTATCTACCAACTTCGGACTGCACCAAAGCCGGTCATCTCACTACGTCCTAAAGGACAAGTTGGTCAAGTAAAGGTTATAAAAGTTAATTAGTGCTTCATGACATCACTCATCAGCCACATATTCTCCTTGATTAACTCAAGGGCTACCGGTACCCACAAATATGTCTCACTAACGTAGCTATTGCTTAGACCATGTCGGTATACCCTGCACAGTTTCCACAAGGTATTGCTACTTACCTATAAGGTATCCCAAATCTGGGTAAAGGATTCAAACCCAAACAAAGAACTGTAATGTAAATCATACAAGTCAAATAATGAAAGCAAGTAAATGTGATCTAACCCTAAGGTAACCCCACTTTTAGAAAATTCCCCAGCAGAGTCACCAATTCTTTGATACGGTGGGAGAACTGACTTGAAGGTTTTGTTTTTGATCGCAAATGTTATGGTTAGCAAGAGTCGCCACTGACTTTTCTTTTATCCAAAAGGAAAGGTGAAAAAGCACAGGAAAGAACTTTGAGATTATTTCTTGAGTTCGGGGGGTAGATTATGAAAAGGGAAGGTATTAGAACCCTTTTCATCCATGGTTTTCAGTGGGCTCTTAGGTACTTTCTAGATCACTTGCTTTTGTTTGAAATTATGTTATATGTGGTTTTTGAAAGTATTTTGTAAAGAGGCCATTGTTTAGGAAAACTTTGTAATGATTCTCGTTCGTAAGAATGTATACAAAGTGTTTGATCTTTTGAAAATGGTTCAAGTTTGTTAGATGTTTTGAAAGTGTAGGTGTTTGTTTTGAAAATAGCAAGGATGTTTTGTTTTGAAATGGAGCAAGTAATTAGGAGCATTCTACCTACTCAAAAGTCTTTCATGTTCATTTCCTTTTCCTTTGACATTGTTATCTTACCATTGATTTGGTAAGTAACCCTATCTTTGGATGTAAACGGGACGGGCGTGGGTCATCGTATAACCATGATTAGCAATGTTGCAAAGTATCTTAGAATTCTATTTTAGGGACTACGATCATTTGAAAGGCAACTTAGATAGCGTCATCGAGGGACTATGATATTTTATTTTGCTTGTTTTTGCTAAGATACCCCACATGCGTAATATGTCCATTTTGTAAGGCAACCAAGTGGATTTACCCTAAGGGTGCTTGTGTTCAAGTGTATTGTATTCATGCTTGGTTTTGTTTTTGATTAGGGTTTCCTAATTGATTGGTTTTAGTCTTTCCATATAAACCCTAATTACTAGCACTTGTATATAAAGCGATAAATTGCGAAATTTAAAATTACTACGCTATTACAATACTTATGGGAAGGCGGTGTACAAATTTCAAATGGGGATTGCAAGAAAATAAAGCCTATTTATCTATTACAAACATATTGAAGTTGGATAAATGTACAAGAAATTAAATGATTATAATGTACAAATATGAATGGATAAGGAATGGATTTTGTTTGGATTTTGTTAAGGAAAATAGTTTTGACCTAATTAACTTAAAGGAAAATAATTAACTAAAAATAAGAAAATTAAAATTAATTTAATAAAAGAAATTGATTTATTAAAGAAAACAAGTTTTTTAGGGTTTTGTTTGTGAAAAAGTTCTAATTAAATTAATTAGTATAAAAAATAGTTAATTAAAAGAAGACCTAGGTTCTAAGTTAATTTTTAATAAAAGAAAACATACTTGGTTCTAATGTTAATTTATTTTGAGAAAAAAGAAAATAATTTGTTTTAAGAAAATATTTTTAATGTGTGAAAATAATAATCAAAACCCTAACTTCTAATTAATTTACAAATTAATCATCAATGACAAAAGACAAGGTGATTAAAATAAATTTATTTTTATGTAAAAAACTAATTTAATTAAATAAAAGCTTAAATCTATTTTTTTTAGGATTTTTGTATTAAGTAAAAAATATTAAAAGAAAATAAATAAATGAAATAAGAAAAATAGAAAATAAAATGGGCCAGGGGCTGTGTAAGTGAAACAGGGGGTCAGAAAGTAAAAAAAAACAATAAGGCCCAAGGAGGAGGCCCAACGCTTGTCTAAAAAAGTTAGAATAGGAAAAATATGAAAAAAAATCAAAAGGGTACCACTGGGGCTCGAACCCAGGGCCCACAAGTCACAGGCGCGTGCTTCTACCACTGGGGTAGCTATACATCCGTTTATATAATCAAAACAATAAATATATGATAGGAAACAAGTCCATGGCCTGAACTTCATCTTCAACCTCACGCCCAACCAAAAGCTCTGTACCTCATTCAAATCTCAACAAAAATGAAAAATGTAAACAGGAAACTTGTAGCAAATTTCCTCACGATTTCAGAAATGCAAAGCAATAAAATTATAGATCAAAGATAAGCATGAATTTTAATGGTCCTAATCTGAACCCTAAAAATCTCAGAAACTTCAATCTTAAAATTCTCTAAGCTCAAGAAAATTTAATGAAAACTATGGACATGGTTAGCTTTAGGGCAATGATATCTACATTTTTCATTCACAAATAAATCATTGATGATGTCTGTATGAAAAGTTCCAAAGTCAGAAAACTTACCTTACAAGAGGGTATCAGGTTTGGAGTTTGAGTAGCTTTCAGTGAGTTCCAATGATTGGATTATCTTCGTCAAGTTCCCAGGAAGCTAATGTGATCCTTAGCTTGAGCTGAAAGTACCTGAGGAGTTCTGGAGAAGTCAAGGTGCAAGGTGCTGTTTTTGAAAATGGTAGATGATGATGGAGGTGTTACAGTGGTGTTGTAGGTGTTGGGATTGTTTGTGTATGTTTTTTAGAAGCTTCTGAAAGTAAAAGGCCAAGAAACGCACGAGCCAATTTGGAGATTGGATTCAAAACTCAGAAATGACAAGTTTTGAAGTGTTTTTGGTGATTCTGTGTTCTGTGTTTTCAGGGCTTAAGCATGCATGGTATTTGTGGCAAAATGGCTTGTGTATGTATAAGCAAAGAGGTTTGAGAGCTTTGGAAAGTCATAAGTACAAGTTACAAGCTATTTGCTATATTACTTGATTTTCAAAAAAGTGGGAAAACAAATTTAAAGAGGAAGTACAAGCATGGGCTGAGTGATCGTAAGTGTCTAAACCATTTCCCTTGTGTTATGAGACTTGTATGATCAGAAGAGAACAAGTGCAAGGCTCAAGAACAAGTTTTGTGCAAAAAGTCATTTTATCAAAATGGCATTGTGCATTTTCTTCCCAAAATGGATATAAAGCATGGCCTTGCATTGAATGCTTGAAATGAGACCTCTAACAGTTGTGCAAGCAATTAATTATGGAGTGCCTAACAAGTTTGAGGCCTGCAAAGTAGAGGTTATGCAGCATACTTTGAATTTTGAATTTGGTTAATCACAAAATGACTTGTAATTCAAGTGATAAAACCCTAACTTCATCTCTTCGATTCTCCCTACTCAAAAATGATCTCAAAGAGTTATTGGACATTTTGTAAAGCTTGCAATGTTCTCTACAACCCATCTTTGAATCACTTTTTAATATTCCCCTTGGAACTTTATGAAAAAGTGCCATGAAGTTGGGTCAAAATCCTGACCAAATTAGGGCTTGATGACCATGTATTCTTAAAATTATAACTTGATATCCAAGCACTTTTGGAAGGAGTTGTGTAAATAAAAGTTGTATATTTCATGGAGATCTAAAACTTTCATGTTGGAAGTTCCTTTTGAATCAACTTGCATCATAGTGAAAATTTTGCTTAAAGTTGTGAAAAAATAAGATATTTCCAACACTTAAAAATTTCTAAGTTTAGAAATTTTAACTTTTCAAAATGAAATCTTGAATTTTGGATTTCTTGATAATTAAGTTTCATATTTTGACATGCTTTGATGAATTGTGATCTTTGGCATTTGATTTTAACCAAAAAAGTCAAAGTTTGACTTTTCAATATACAGTTGACTTTTGATCAGTTGACTGAAAATTCATCTGTCAATCTATTGGACTTGAGCAATGTTTTGAGCCATGTCATTAGGTCAAAATGATGCAATTGGACTCTTGAGATCATTCCTTAAATTAATTGATCATTTTCTAGGACAAAAATCATAAATTGCCCTTTCCCAATCAAAACCCTAATTTTTACCATTTTTCCCTTATGAAGATTTGATCAGATTTCTTGAGGAATTATGGTCCAAAATTGATCAAATGATACATATGAGTTTATAATGTTGATGTGGATCAAAAATTATGAAGTTTGAATTTAAATTGGCCATAGTTGACTTTTTCCTAATACAACTGATTTTTAGGTCAACTGCTCAATTGACTGAGCAAAAGTGTGATCCAAGGCTTGAAACTTGACATGAGTAATCTTGAGGGTCCATAATGATCCATTAAAGTCATATGGGGCATTGGAAGTTCAAATATCCTTGTGCAATCTCAAACCCTAATTTTGGTCATCAGTGTTTAAGGAGGTGTCTTGAGCTGATCAACCCTAGTGCAGTCTTGAGCCAAAGGAGATCTTGTGAGCAAAATCTTGATAAATGAGAGGGAAAATTTTGGGTTAAAACACATAGTTTCAAGAATTAATGCACCGCCATAGAAGGCTTTCTTGACAACATATGGGCCTTCAAAATTGGGAGTCCATTTGCCACTAGAATCAGCGTTAAAAGACATGATCTTCCTGAGCACGGGGTCACCTTCTCTGAATTCACGAGGTTTGACCTTTTTATTAGAAGCTTTCTTCATTATCTTATGATATAACTATCCATGACACAAAGCTGTCATTCTTTTCTCTTTGATCAAATTCATTTGGTCAAACTAGTTCTGGACCCATTCAGCCTCTGTCAACTTAGTTTCCATTATCACATGCAACGAGGGAATCTCAACCTCGACTGGGTGTACAACTCTCATTCCATACACAAGGAGAACGGGGTTGCTCCAGTTGAAGTGCAGACAGATGTTCGATATCCATGCAAAGCAAAAGGGAGCATTTCATGCCAATCCTTATAAGTAACAACCATTTTCTGAATAATCCTCTTGATATTCTTATTAGTAGCTTCAACAACCCCATTCATCTTTTGCCTGTACGGAGATGAGTTGTGATGGAAAATCTTGAATTCTTCACACAGTTCTGTCATCATTTTATTGTTCAGATTCGAGCCATTGTCGGTGATAATTCTTCCTGGCACACCATACCGACATATAAGATTATTCTTACTGAAGCGCACAACCACCTGCTTAGTGAATTAGCGTACGAAGCATCCTCCACCCACTTGGTGAAGTAATCAATTGTTACCAAGATAAAACGATGTCCATTCAAAGCTTTAGGTTCTAAAATCCCAATCATATCAATACCCCACATAGAGAAAGGACACGGGGAGGAAATCACATTAAGAAGTATCGGAGGCACATGAACCTTGTCCACATAAATCTGGCATTTATGACACTTCTTTTCAAATTTGTAACAATCAGATTCCATTGTCAGCCAATAGTAACCTGCCCTTAGCATCTTTTTAGCCATCGAATGTCCATTGGCATGGGTGAAAAATGAACCTTCATTAATCTCGTGCATCAACATGTCTGCTTCGTGTCTATCCACGCATCTGAGTAAGACCGTGTCATAATTTCTCTTATACAACACATTTTCACTGAGGAAGAAACTGCCAACCAATCTTCTCAATGTATTTCTATCTTTCTTCGAAGTACCAACCAGGTATTACTGAGTCTGGAGAAAATTCTTGATATCATAATACCAAGGTTTCTCATCTACCACTTCTTCTGTTGTAAACACATGAGCGGGCCTATCCAGTCGTCGGAATATAATTCGAGGTATATCGTTCCAAGTATTCACTTGATACATAAAAGCCAGAGTTGCCAAAGCATCTTCCATCTGATTTTCATCTCTTGGAATATGATGGAATTCAACTTTGTTAAAGAAGGGTAACAACCTTCTAGCATAATATTTGTAAGGGATCAAGCCGGAGTTATGAGTATCCCATTCTCCTTTAATATGATTTATTACCAAAGCTGAATCGTCGTACACATCAAGAATTTTAATTGAGATCAATAGCTTCCTCGAGACCCATGATGAAGCCTCATATTCTGCCATATTATTAGTATAATCAAATGTTAACCTCACAGTAAAAGGAATGTGTGATCCATGTGGAGTGACGATCACAACACCAATTCCTTTACGGTAAGCATTCATAGCTCCATCAAATATCATACTCCAATGAGATTCAGGGTCAGGACCTTCCTCAGGCAATGGTTCATCACAATCTTTCACTTTCAAGAACATCACATCCTCATCGGGGAATTCATACTCCAAAGACTGATGATCTTCAACTGGTTGGTGAGCAAGATAATCTGCCAACATGCTGCTTTTAATAGCTTTTTTAGTGTGGTATTCGATGCCATATTCAGATACAACATCTGCCAGCGAGAAATTCTCCCGGTAAGAGCAGGCTTTTCAAAAATTTACTTGATTGGATCCATTTTGGAGATCAACCAAGTGGTGTGATTCAACATATACTGCCGTAAACATTTTGCCGCCCAGGCCAGAGCACAACATGTCTTTTCTAGCATGGAATACCGCAACTCACAATAAGTAAGCCTTTTACTGAGATAATAAATGGCATACTCTTTCTTCCCTGTTTCATCTTGTTGTCCCATAATACAGCCCATGGAATTATCTAACACTGTCAGATACATAATCAACGGTCTTCCTTCGACAGGAGGGAGCAAGATAAGAGGTTTAAGCAGATATTCTTTAATACTTTCAAATTCCCTTTGGAATTCATTCGTCTACACACAACCTTGATCTTTCTTTAACAACTTAAAGATCGGTTCACATGTTGCAGTCATGTGGGAAATGAATCTGGAAATATAATTCAAACGCTCGAGGAAACCTCTGACTTGCTTTTCAGTTCTTGGCGCTGGCATCTCTTGAATTTCTTTGACTTTATCAGGGTAAACTTCAATTCCTCTTTGGCTAACAATGAAACCCAACAATTTTCTTAATCGAACACCGAAGGTGCATTTATTTGGATTCAAGCGGAGACGATACTTCCTCAAACGCTGAAATAACTTCAACAAATCTTCTACATGCCCTTCTTCAGTCTGGGATTTAGCAATCATATCATCAACATATACTTCGATTTCCTTGTGCATCAGATCATGGAATAGGGTTGTCATAGCCCTCTGGAACGTTGCACCAGCGTTCTTCAACCCGAAGTGAATCACTCTATAACAGAATGTTCCCCAGGGTGTGATGAACGCTGTTTTTTCCATGTCCTCTGGAGCCATTGATTATAACCGGAAAATCCGTCCATGAACAACAAAACTTTGAATTTTGCTATGCTATCCACTAACATATCAATGTGTGGCAATGTAAAATCATCTTTTGGACTAGATTTATTTAAATCTCTGTAATCTACGCACATGCGAACTTTTCCGTCTTTTTAGGTACTGGAAAAATATTGGCAATCCATTGAGGATACACTGACGTCACAAGAAAATTGGGATTAATCTGCTTTAGAACCTCCTCTTTGATCTTCACTGCCATATATGGATGAGTTCTTCTCAACTTCTGTTTGATTGGTGGATACTCTGGCTTCAACGGCAAACTGTGCTCTACAATATATGTATCTAGACCAGGCATATATTGATAAGACCAAGAAAAAATATCCACATACTCTTTCAACAACTCAATCAACCTGCTCTTCACATCCAGATGCAATAATGCTCCAATCTTGACCTCTTCCGGATCTTCTTCTGAACCCAAATTGATTACTTCTAATGGCTCTTTATATAGCTGAGGGTGCAGGGTGCAGTGTCATTGTGTTCAACGGGTTTTTTAATTAATCTGCACATATGATTTATGATTATATTTAGAAACTGACACATATAACAAGTGATCATGCAGATTGTTTTTCAGTTATTATTTATTTTGAAAGGTTTTTATTTATTTATTACCATTTTCCAAGAAAAAGAAGAAAATAAAGACACAATGTTGGGAAACAAAGACAACGTTTATTATTGATTTTAAAAGTCACAAAAAACAGATAAGCCCTACAACATTAATACTTCCACCTTGGGCAGAGTGAAAGCTTTTCAAAAAGATTAACAAATCAAATTACTTTGAAACATGTATGCAAGAGGGAACATCAATGGTGATCCAGTTTTGAACCCTAACTCCGTGCGTCACATAATTTGGCATTTCCTGCTCTGCTTCATCTTCCACAATGGCATTAATCCCGGAAACATTCGGATGAAGATAACCCCGCTATGGAAAATGTCTTGATACTTTCCTGCAACAAACTTTGGCTTCATGCTCTTACCTTTATCATTCCTCAAAGAGAACCCCAAGCCGGCTATGTTCTTGTTTATAGGTGGATCCACAATCTGTCCCCATACTTCACTATGACCCTTACGCACAACCTGTTGCGCATCCTTAAGAGAAACCATGGAATTCCCATTTCCTCTTATGTTGTCAATAGATAAAGCTTGGAACTAGGTTCCAACAACCGCTTCATATGCCTCCAGAATGCTGAAAGAGGATAAATGAGATATCAATAATGCATGTTACCCATTTATGATCACTACTTTCCTTTCACGTACAAACTTCAGTTTCTGGTGTAAAGTTGAAGTGACAGCCCCTGCCTCAAGAATCCACGGTCGTCCCAACAAACAACTATAAGCGGGTATAATGTCCATGACCTGGAAAGTAATCTGAAACAAATGTGGTCCTATATGAATAGGCAATTCCACTTCACCAATAACAGATTTCCTTGATCCATCAAACGCTTTCACAATGATGCCACTCGGGCGCATAGGCGTTCCTTGATATTTCAACTTTATAAGAGTGCTCCTCGATATAACGTTCAAAGCGGATCCATTATCAATCAACACATTGGATAGTGAATCATTCTTGCAATTCATAGAGATGTGGAGGGCCAAGTTGTGATTCCTTCCTTCATCTGGCAATTCATCACTGCAGAAACTCAGGTTATTACATGACGTAATGTTCCCTACTACACTGCTGAATTGGTCTACTGGCATATCACTCACCATAAAAGCTTGGTCCAATACCCTCATCAAGGATTCTCTGTGAGCAGATGAGTTCCTCAATAAAGCCAAGATAGATATTTTTGAAGGAGTCTGCAGTAGCTGATCTAAAATTCTGTAGTCGCTCATCTTGATTATCTTAGAAGTATTATCCACCTGTTTCTCTAACGTAGCTCCACTAGATTCACCCGTAGCCTTCTTGGGTTCAACATTCTCAGCAATTTTCTTTCCAGCACTAACATCTCCTCGAATAATTGGTGCAAACACATGACCGTTGCGGGTCACCCTACTATTCTCAGCAACATTTCCAACATCAGGCATTGGCTGGATGGGAACTTCCACTCCATCCTCTAAGATTGTAGCATTGTATTTGTAGGGTACAACCTTATCTGACTTGTAGGGAACAGGACCCAACAAACTAATCACAAATGGGGTAACAACTGGCTTGCTATAATATTCAACTTCAAAATGGGCGAGTGCACCAAAACAAGGTACAATAAAGTTTACCCCTTCTTCAACACAACCAGACATTATTGAGTCATCTTTGGAAAACAAATCCTCACCTGAGGAGAAATACTCATCTGCAGAGGCATACTCTTCATCAGAATCTTCTTCAGCCAAACAAACCTCAACCATATCAACTTCATGGTAATCTTCCCTTTGACATGTAATCTTGATGGTTCCATTGTCCAACAACAACTGAACACCTTTATTCACGATTGAACATCCTCGGGAATCTCGACAGCAAATTCGGCAAGATCCATACTGGTGTTCCACCTAACCAGCCAAGTGGCAGAAAGTAGCATGCAATTGTACAAGATCCTCATTCATATGTTCCACGTCAAAGATTCTGAACTCTCTAGGACATCCAGAAACCATGTTTACTTCTTCTTCATACTCTACCCTATGCCTGATTATGTGGATGAGGCCCTCATCCATCATCTCCTGCAAATCAACCTTTATCTTGTTGCAACCTTGTATGTCTTTACTGCAAATAGCACAACCGGAATGGTCATGCATATAGTAGCTAAATTCACAGAGGGCTGCATGCATTTTCACCAAATCTCCTCTAACTAGATGAATGTCAAAAATCCGGAAGTCGCCTGGACAACCGACCACCATATTCACAGCATTTACTCCTCCATGCTTGGGTAGAGGATTGTCTTTCATATTAGGGCCCATATCCTTGAAATATAGAATACCAGACTTCACCAATTTCTGCACCTCAGTCTTCAAAGGATAATAATTCTCAACATTATGCCATGGTGCTCCCTGATAAAAAGCACATGTTTGGTCTGCCTTGTAATACCACAACAATGGTGATGGTACATCGGGAGGTGGTCGGGTCTGAACCAACTTCTTCTGGATTAATGCTAGTAATAATTCCGTATAGCTCATAAGAATAGGGTCATAACTCTCCCTTCTTTGATTATACCCTTGATTCCCCTGTTGGGATGGTCTCTAATAAGCAACGGTGGTTGGAGCTACACCCACAACTGAGGTAACTGAGGCAACTTGTTGATGATGCTGAGTGTTAACCCTCCTCTCTTGCATGACAAAATTTGCATCCCCTTCATTCTTCTTGGTAAACCCATAAGATGGCTTCTTCACATTTCCAGATCCTTCACTCTTTTTTAAACGACCCTCTCTTATAGCCTATTCTAAGCGGATACCCATGCCTACCATTTCAGTAAATCCACTTGGCGCACTCGCTACGATCCTCTCGTAGTAGAAAGCACCCAGAGTCTTCAAGAAAATATTAATCATCTCCTTCTCTTCCATAAGAGGAATCACTTGGGCGGCTACCTCATGCCATCTCTGAGCATATTCTTTGAATGATTCCCTATCTTTCTGAACCATGGACCTGAGTTGATCACGGTCAGGTGCCATGTCCATGTTGTACTTGTATTGTTTGATAAACGCTTCTCCCAAGTCATTAAAAGTATAGATGTTGACACTGTCCAAACTCATATACCACTTCAGCGCAACACCTGTCAAACTATCATGAAAAAGTGAATTAGCAGACGCTGATCATCAGTGTGGGTAGACATTCTCCTTACATACATCACCAGATGAGCACGAGGGCAAGTGTTGCCTTTGTATTTCTCGAACTCCAGAACTTTAAACTTCGCATGTATCTTAACATTCAGGACCAAGCATAATTCATTCACATTCTACCCAAATAACTCTTTTCCCATGAGGGCCTTCATCTCTCTCTACATCTTGTCAAACTGCTCTTGGAAATCATCCATTCTGTCATAAAGACCCAAGTCTTCACTTGGTGGAGGGAAAGGACAACACACATCATCATTAACAAACGGAACCATATTCACCGAAGGAGGTGCAGCAGGAGCAGAATGCACCACAGGAGGTGCAGGAGTAACAATAGTCTGAACAACTGGAGTATCTTGAGGACCAAGGTTGAAACCTTCAAGCACAAAATTCTCTGGCATTCCCCATGGGTAACCTTGAGACATGTGATTCTGAACAACATGTGGAGTAGCAGACGTAGAAACAGTCGGAGCTTCAGTAGTAACCCTTGTTGGTTAAGGTTGAACACTCGGTGGCTGATTCTGAACAGCCACCAGATATTCCATTAGAGTAGTAAGATTGGCCATGCAGGCCTTCAAAGCAGAAACCTCCTCGCGCAGCTCGCGATTCTCTTGTTCTAAGTTGTCCATCTTCTTTCTTATATTAGCCCGAGTGTTGTAGTGATGAGTCAGCTTGCTGAACGAAGTAAAGAAGCTTGGTAGGACACCTGGATATACATAACAAATTCAAGAAATATGTGCAATATGATGCATGATGTGCAATGCACATGATTTTATTTTGTTATTTAATATTTCAAGGGATTTAAAGTTTATAGACATATTGCAAATATCAAAGTAATAACGCATTTAAAAATACTGAAAATTTTATTATAATAACTTCAAAATGGATTAAAAGTTTTTATGGTCCCAAGTACAAGATGAAAATAAAATCTAAAACCCTGAAAAGCGAAGCTGATGGAGATCACTCTACACGCGGATGCTTCCCTGTAAGCCTAGCAACCTGAGCCTTCAACCTCTGGTTTTCTTCAGCGTATCTGGTGGCAACCTCCTTCCAATCACCTGAATCAGGGAGTGAGCAAATAGCATCTGAATGAGGCTTAGGAGAAAATAAATCCCCTTGCCTCTCCATGGTCTCTATAGCCCGACTCTCAAGGATCTCAATCAAGTCGTCTTTCTCCTTCAAATCTTCTCTATAGGAAATCTCTAGAGTTTGGCACTGATTCTTCCAAGCTTCCTTTTGCTGCTGCATTCTGACTAAGGAAAGATGAAGCTCTTCTAGATCATCTAATAGTTGTTTCCCAGGAATACGACATCTTCAACTGAATAGCTCTTGTTTGGACCCATTGAAGATATGGCTCCAACGAAACAGCACCCCTAGGTCCCAAGTCTTTCCTACTCTTCTTATGAATGTGACGCCAAGCCTTTGCAATCTGCTCCCTAGCTTCCCTATGGTCTTCTCCCTCCTCTAGAAAGAAACTACTCAAATGAATACTATTTGGTTTATCTCTCATCGGATAACCAAGATATCGTCGTGCAAGAACAGGGTTATAGTTAATTCCTCCCTTTGTACCAAGAAGAGGTACATTGGGGAAACTACTACAACTGTCAACAATCAATATATCTTGGTAAGCTCGATGATACCAATCAATATCCGAGTGAATAAGTGCCATGATATTAGGAGCACAACAGTGTTCCTTCTTGACATCCCAAAAAGCATCAGACTGAGGCATATGAGAGATAAACCACCAGTACAACAGAGGCGTGCAACAAATAATCATCCCCCCATGGTAAGAATTCTGAAGATGAATAGAGTAATAGGTATCTCCCAGCAATGTAGGAACTGGGTTTCCAATCATGAAGATGCTGGTAGAATTAATGTCAATAAACCTATCCATATTAGGAAATAAGAACAACCGGTAAGCAAGTAGAGCAAAGATGGCCTCAAAAGCGATTGAACTCTTCATCCTGGCAAAGTAACGAGCTTTCTCCAATAAGAACTGAGCTGGTAATCCTCTAATCCCTCCTTTAGTAGTCATATGGGCTTCAACCTCAGACTTCCCCAGATGGATCAAAGTAGCAATCTCATGTGATTTTGGCTCATCCTCCAAGCCAGTAAAATGAACACGATCGATAACAGGTAAATCCAACATATAAGAATACTCTTCCATGTAGGCATCAACTGATAGTCGGGAAAAGTAAAGCAATGATACATCGAATCATAGAACATGACGAAGGTCGAGAGAAACCCTCCTTCATCCTAAACTTCATGAGAGGAATGGTAGATCCATACTTATTCCAAAAATCTGCAGAACACTCGATCTCGGGAACTAGACTGATCAACTCATCTACCTTGGGATCCTTGAAACTGTATTTCCAGGTCTTTCTTTTCCCAGAATCCATGGTTACCTGAGACATTCACAAATGGTCAACTTTTAAATCCCTTGAAATAAGATTTCTTCAAAAGAATATTATGAGTGCATGAATGCATGATGCAACAATCACACACAAGACCACAAACATATAGGTTTCAGAGGTTCAACGTCACGAGCATGAGGTCGAAGGTACTACCCATAAGGCATTGGTCTAAAAGTTATCACCTACCGAACAAGGTTCTAGAGGTTCCCAGAGTCTACATCCTTCCTTCGGATATTACTAACTTCCCGATTAACTCGGTAATTAGTAATATTCTAAAGAAAAACTTGTCTGAGCATAGTATCGCGTGACAAATATTTCCGGATTACTCCGTCATAGCTTCCGCACTACACCTAAAAGGCCAAGATGGGTTAGGTATTTTATGGTCCTCAGCTTCAGCAGGCTCCCAGGTCGAAAGCAGTACGTCTTCCCGATTACTCAGTAAACGACACTACAATCAAAGGGGCCTTCACTGAGTGGGGGATCTCATGCCTCCTTTTTCAAGATTACTCCCTCAAAGTTAACATGACTATACTGCTTGTCCTATCTTAAAGTTTTCCCAAGTTTGGGTATAGGACTTATGAGTAATCACTAAGCACCCTAAAAACCAGGAAAATCCAGGAAAATGTATATACAACATATAATACATAAACAACAATAGCATATACACAGATATAAACAAAGATAGGCTTAACCCACTTGGGAATGGACCAGTAAGAGATCAATCTTTTCCCAGTGAAGTTTCCATTTTTCTGTAGCGGTAAAAATGTTTAAGACTAAGCCATTGGATTGACTAGACTTATACAGATCAAAATAAAAATCGCCACCATGCTTTATTGTTTCCAAAGGAATGGGAAAAGAGCGAATAACCCAAAAAGAGGGGGAAAGATTCAAGGTAAGGGGGTTGGTTATGCAAAGGGAAGGTATTAGCATCCTAAAAATCTATGGTACTCCGTAGGAACCTCTTTATAAAATATGTATATTTTGGATATAAAAATGTTGTATAAAAATAGATGGTGGAGGTGAGAAAAGAAATATATTTTTTTATGATTTTTGCACCTGTCACAGTTGCGAACCTTTAGTGCCTACATACCACCTTCCGTGCAATAGGTGATCAAGTTACACGTAGTTCCTCTTTAAAAAATTTCTAACAAAAGTGTGTTGGTTAATTTTATGAGATAAGACATCATTATCATTGTCTGTGTGGAAAACATACTTACTACCCATAATCATGAGAAAGGAGAATTTGCATCATCTCAAAGTGGAGGATATGGCTTGGATTTTAAAATCAACAATGCCTTACTCAACACCCATGTGGAAAATATCCCTATTTACTACATATTGTAGAAGTATAGTTGTTTGCATCACTATAAGGATTTACAAGAGTCTAATCTTTTTTTGAGAAAAAAAAGTTTTAAAATAGAAGAGCCAAAGTGGAAAAATGGTTTTAAATGAGATTGATTGACTTTTAGTCTTCTCACAAAAAAATTCCAAGGTATTATTAAGTTGATTGAAGTTTATTTATGAAAATGTTTTGAAAATTCATGGACATAAGTCCAAGTTTATTATGAAAGTGGTTCAAGTTAAAAAATAAGTAGAGTTTTCAAAAGGAGGAAGGAGATTTTTGAAATTAAAGAAGATGGGAGAAGAATAAGAGACTATCCTAAAGGCATAAGGTAAAAGCTAGGGATATGAACCATCTAACCGACAAAAAGCCAATACTTGACATTATGAGCCAAGATAGAATTCCCATTCTTTGGATTGAAACCAAGCAAGCAAAGATACTAGACCTCTTGTGAGAACCAAACTTCAAGTGTATTAAGTCTTCACAAAAAATTGGGCAGAGTAACGACTGCATACGAGTGAATTCTATATTACAAACCAAGAATGTAATCACAATAACCTACACACAAAACAAACAAACAGCCCAATGTCTTGAGGTAAACCTCAAGAATTCCAGACAAAATATCAGTTAAGGTCACAAGGTCTCCAACATAGGCCAAGGTTTCTAATACTAAGTCCAAGAACTCCAATATTCCATATTGTCAAGGATAGTAACCAAATAGTCCAAGTACCATTAAAGTTTTTTTTATGGTTTATGTTGATTATTAGGTGTCTTAGAAGAGAAAAGAAAATTCTCAAGTGAGCTAAGATGAAGATAGCATGAAATGTAAATGCTAAAATTAATGGTGCATAAAGCATAAAAAATAAAAGGGCATAAAGTAAAAAACAAAAGATAAAGCAAATTATTAGTGATTAGTGGTTAGTTGGATGATCATCTTGAAACTTGAATTTGGAACTCATTAGAGGATTGGTAGAACCAAAGCCTCCACACAACAATTTTCATTTGCTTTTTGTCAAGTATATCACCCATTTGGAATCCTCACAAGTGCCATTTAATGATCAACTATGTTTAAGTGATCTGAGTCGATCAAAAGTGTTGTAGATCCATTAGATGATTGGTAGAACCAAAGACTCCACACAATGAATCTCAAGGTTATTGGATCAAAGAGATCAAATTAACATACTTGGGCTTGCAAACATAGGTTTAGGCCATGAATGATCATTTATTCGAATCGGGACAAAATGTAGCGCTATGTTAAGCAATCGTAAGTGGACTTATATAGAAGTCGCACCTATTTTAAGGCCGGTCAATAGCAATCTATGCATGATTTATTTTGAGACATGATATAGAGATCATGCTCCAATAACACTTAGTGCAATAAGAAATGGATGAGATGGAGAGGGGTGGGGAATAATATACAAACCACATTTGTATTAAATTTTAATCAAACTATTATTAAAATCATTCATCCATTTTTATGGAGTTAGACTCAACACCATGGATCCAATGAGGTTAATAAAGTCCATGATCAAAAATTTAACCCAAGATCAACCAGAAAATAATCACAAAATAATATTGCATTTAATATATATATTTAAAGGGTTTTAAAATGTTTTAAAATAGAAATAAGGGATAAAAATATCAACTATGTTCAAATTAATCAAGAAATAAAAAGTAAGACCATAGAAAAATTAGAAAAAGACTCAAATATTTTTATGAAAATTTTGGTAATTTTTTAAAGTCAAACTATTTTTAAAATTAAAAGAAATGAGTAAAATAAACCAAAAATGATAAAAAATAACAAAGTCGGAAACAAAAATAAAATGAGGTCACCAATATTTGTCACAATGTCATTGGATCATTCCATAATTTTTTCAGAATTTAAAAATGTATAAAAGTATTTTTAAACGTTTAAAACAATTCAAATAAAGTGAAAATTTATTAAAAAAATACCAAAACACAAAATTAAATTGTGAAAAAATAAATATCAGAAAGAGAATAATCAAAAATATTTTTCATGATTTTTTCAGATTTTTTGGACTAAAAATGAATTTTCTATGATTTTTTTGAAATTTAAAACAATTAAATATAAAAATTAGAAAAGAAAATAAAAACCAAAAAGATGTAGGCCAATAGATGAGAGTCAAAACGCGTTAGTAATCAGATCCAAGGGATCTGACGCGCTGTGCATATCATGGTCATTACTAAATATCACACCGGATCCAACATTTTAAAAATAAAACAACTTAAAATATGGTGCGTTGGATGGAGTCTGACTCACAAAAGTAATCAGATCCAAGGGTTCCTGGGACACACGCATTGTAAGGCAAGAACATTGTATCCATTTCAAAAAAATAATGTGGCTTCATGTCATTGGTTGAAGACAGACATGTCATCATCTTCAACCTCCATCCATCCCCAAATTGAATCTTCCAAATTGTAAAATTAGCAAACCAGACCAGTACCATTAGATTCGTCTCTTCAAGATGATTCTAATGGTACCATCGCGCTAAATTTATATAAATTATGCAAGGCTGTGTTTGAAAAAAACTAGAAAAAATAACGAGCACGAAAATATGGGATATCTTGCTCAATTCTCAATGAAATTGCAAACTATAAAGAGCACACGGATCAGAAGAACACAATGAGTGAGTTAGTCTTTTATTTGAATCAATTTGGCCAAGAAATCTACCTGAACGAAGCAGTGAGAAATTGCTCTGAAACTGAACTTCCACAGATCAATATTGGTCACAATTCTTGAAAGTAACCGTATGGTTAGCTTCAGAGAATTTCAATGAAGCTAACTGAATGGAGCTTTTGGTGTTTTAAGGTGAGAATGTAAGAAATCAGAATTTCCAATTCAGAGTTCATGTGGGATCTGAACAGGGGTCAATTGGCTATCAAAAGCTTGAAAAAAAGAGTGAGGGATGATACTTATTTATAGCTGATTATGATGCAAGGCTCAAGCGTGTGAATTGAAGGCAAAATGAGTGAAATCATGTGGACCTGCTAAATGTGAAAAGTGTGACTTCACATGGCTCAAAACACAGCAAATTGGATAGGTTAAGGGCCGTTTCTTGTTATGGAAAGTTCCTAAACATGATTAGACACGAAATTTATCTTTAAACATGCTTGTAATTGGATTTAAATTGATTTTCAAATCTGACTGAACTTGGAATTTTCATTTCATGATGTCACTTTCATAACCATGGTGTCAACAATGTAGGGCACCTTATGATGTGATTCTTAAAGAATTTAAAATATGAAGTCACAAGCTTTTCAATGTGCAAGGAATGAGATCAAATGAATGTTTGAGCAAGAAGTTTCATTGAGTCAAAGTTAGAGAAAAAGGGTTGACTTTCCATACTTAGAAATATTTCAAATTTTTCTTCAAAAGTGACCTATAATGTTTTGCAACCAAACACGGCCTTCCACTTGGAATTTGCTCTCTACCAAAAAAGATGGCATGAAATAGACCCTTTGAATGACATTTTGAAACTTGAACCATTCAAAATATCTAAAAATTGAGAGAGTTGTGATTTGTTGAAGTTGGCAAAAAATCATGAAATGACCTATAATATTTTGTATCCTTAGGGCATCTTTCATCCATTTTCTCACTTTGCATATAAAAGAAGGCATAAAGCTCACATCTTCAAGATAATTATGGAAAAATATTGGGCTCAAGGTGATAAAAATTGACCATGTTATGATCATTTGAAGTCACACATGAGAAATTGGGGGTTCATCTGGAGGACTTGTAATCTTTCATCATCATCAAGCTTCTTCCACATGAAAAATCCTTGAAACTTTTGAAGTGATTTATTGATAACCCTTTGAAGAGAAAGATGTATTTGGAATCACTCAAAAATACCAAAAGATGAGCAAGATATGCTTCTTTAAAGTTCAAAACCCTAGCGCCTAGATCAAGAAAATGCCTTAAGGAACTTTGACAATTTTGAACAAACTTCTTGTACCAACACAAATTCTTTGTAAATAGAAGTTGTTGAGGATGAAAATGAGAACTCATAGTCACTAAAACCACTTCCATATCTTGAGAATTGAGAGAAATATGCACTTGTGACCTATGGGAACAAAGCCTTGTCCAAGCATGACAACTTCTCCAATCAACCCCTTGTACTTTTGAACCAAATTTGATAATCTTGAAATGTGGTGAACCAAAATAACCTTGCCATGCCATTTATTCCAAAACAACCTCAGTGGTGAGGTTTGAACATCTCAAGCTTTATTGACTAGGGTATGGAAATAAACTCATGAACCCATGGAGAAACTTTCTAAGCCTCATTGTCTTTACCTACATTAGTAACAAGCAAGACAAACCAACATTGAATTTTATTAACTCAAAGAAAAAAATAAGACAAAATATTCATGAGCATAAAAGAAAACAAGTCAAGGTGCTTGGTGATTCCTCAAAGAGAAAAACTAAAGATGGGGAGAAAAACCAAAAGCCCTAATGTGATCTTGTTATGATTGAATCAACATGGTATGATTAAGGGATCTTAGGGGCAAAAATTGGGGTACAACACCCGCTATAACCCAAATGCCCGTTGTGCTTATCATTCAGAAAGTCCAGGTCATGATAAAAACGACTGATGGGCTTTGAAAAACAAAGTACAAGGCCTTCTTGAGGCGAAGGAAATTGAGTTTGACGCCCCTGAGATGCCAAATGTTATCACTGCTCCTATGCCTAAGCACGACCGTGGTGTTAATGCTATTGAAGATGATATGTTTGTTACTAATGTTGAAGAGCTTTTTACTCCGCTTATGACCATTAAGTGGAACTTGTTGAAGGCCGGTTTATTTCCAGGTTATGGTGAAGGTTGCCACTTCTGTTTATCTCTACCAACTGGTTATCATTTGTTAAAGGCAGGTGTTCAATGCCTGATGGATGTTGGAGAGATTTTGTTTGAGAAGACTCTCGTTCCAACTATTTTGTGCAAGGATATTTCGATAATAACCATTTCCCACCAATCCTCCCAGGGTCTCCACCAAAACACCCGTCAAGATTACATCTACTCCGAAGGTTACTCCATTGATAATCACTGTGCCAGGGCCAATCCCTTACTCCTCAGATAAAACCGTTCCTTGGAATTATGGGGGTGATGTCTACTACCACGGTGTCGAGCAAGAATGGTTGGCTAATAAAGATCAGGTTTCCAAAAAATCTGATTTCGACATTGTCATCATTTTTGGAACCAGTAAAATAACAAGAAGTGGAAGAGTGTTCTGCCCTGAGATTTCTCCTTCGAAAGTTGTTACTGGTCTTGTGATTATTCCTACTTTTGTTCTTGCTCCTACTACTACTGTAATTCCTTTGATTACTCCTAATGACACCCCTATCACCGAGTCGACCGAGACTCGGGGTAAAGACATATTGATTGAGCCTGTCCAGACAAAGGCGCAATCAGTATCTATTCCAGAGGCTTCCAAGAAGGAGATGGAAGAAATTCTGAAAATTATCATGAGAAGCGACTACAACATGGTCGAATAGCTGGGGCATACCCCTTCAAAGATCTATATGCTAGCCTTGTTGTTGTGATCTGAAGCTCATGCGAAGGCTTTGGTGAAGTTTCTAAAAACTGCCCATGTGCCTCAGGAAACTTTTGTTGACCAATTTGAAGATTGTGTGTCCAGTTTGACGGCTAATAACGGTTTCGGCTTTTCTGATGCTGATTTGACCCCTAGAGGGAGGAAGCATAATGATGCATTGTGTTGTACCCCAAAATTTTCCCTCCCATATTTCTCAATACATTTCAAGTGAGGTCCTCAAATTGCTCAAGGAAGTCCAAGGGTTGATCAGACAAACTCTTTCCTAAGGCAGTCTACCTCAAATTAGGGTTTCATTTTGCACCAAGGTACTTGAGTCCAAAGGATCCCAAATGCTCACCATTTTCCTAATATGTTCTCAAGATCATCCATGTCAAGTTTCAAGCCTTGCAAAGGAAGTTTTCTCAGTCAATTGCTCAAAGGCCTAAAAATCGACTATGATAGGGCAAAAGTCAATTGTGGCCCACATACAGTCAAACTTCAAGATTTTTGGTCAACATTCTCATTTTGAATTATTATTCATCATTTGATCAAGGGTTGATCATGATTCCTCAAGGATTGCTCACAATTCATCAAAACCCAAAAGTTGTTAAATTAGGGTTTTGTAGGAAAAGTCAACTCAACTTTGACCAAGCATAACTTTCTCATACTTTATCAAAAATGACCCATCCAAAGCTAATTTTGAAGAGGTTGTAATTCCATACAATCCATCTTCATCTCCCAAGTTCAAAATATGCACTCACAAGAAGATATGAATTTGGACATTATAGATCATTTTGGAAAGTCAACAAAAACACCTTTTGGGTAAAAGCTTCATACATGAACATGGAAGACTAAATTGAGATGAGAACAAAAGGGTTGCTTAGAGGACATCTTAAGCTTTCTAAAAAGTCCTAGAACATCTCTCTAGGGTCAAAATTGAGAGAGTTATGCATTGGCCAAGTTGACCCTTTTTGCAAAATTGCCAAAAGTCAAATGTGTCCCAAATTGCATTTTTTGTCAAATGGGCCCAACTTTTTATGCTTGCACTGAGTTTGCAATGTGACCCACGACCCATGATCCCTTCCATTTGTCATTATTTTATATTTGTCATTTATTTTGATTTTATTCCATTTAAATCAAATAAAATCAAAATAAAATAATGAAAATATCAAAAACTAATTAAATCTTGAGATTTTGTGCATGGTTAGGTCTATTACACAGCTGGAGACAAAATCAAATCGTGCAAGACTCATATGGACACAAAAAGATTGGATTTTATTGATTCAGAAAGATTTTTCACAAGGATCAAATCATGAATCAATAGTCGTAATTGAGGGAGATTTGATACAGAATTGTAACCCTAATGCATTCTACTATACATAAGGGACAAGTGCAGACCAAAAACAAAGAGAGAGAGAGAGAGGCGTGAAAAGGCAGAAAGCAAACTTCAAAAACTCAAGAAAAGTTGCAGACCAATTTCCATGTTACCGATCACCTCAAGGCATTCTAACCATCCCAATCGTTTACTGGACATTCCTGGACCGTGTTGCAACCGCTAGCAAGCTTCCCCACATTCAGAATCACACTGTAAGGTTCAAACGGTTTGTCTCTTTTCTTGAAATCGAATGCACTGATTCTGGTATCTTTAGCATGAATAATTGACATATTTTTAATCCTTTGGATGTTTGCAAGCTAATGGTTATGATTAATTGTATTTTTATTGACTGTATAGCAAAGTGCCATGGCTAGGGTTTTTTCATCATTTTTATGGATTTACTGTACAGGAACAATTGGCCATTAATAATGGTACCATGATGCTCGTGAGGTTGCAACGAGTTTATTGGTACCATTGGTTGTCATTTATCATGTGTATACAAGATTTTGGAATGAACAGGGGTTGTAGTTACACTCAGATGTCCGTAGGTAAAAGCTTCCAGGGCTAACACGACGGTGGGAGGAAGAAGATGGTCACGTGGCACTCCCTGACTTGCCAATTCAAATTTTGCGCATTTTGAAATATAACTTTTTGTTTATATCATATAATATTCATTTGCTATTGTTTAGACAACTAACCATGCCAGATCAGTTGGCAAGCGCGCAGTGTGAGAACGCCTAAGGTCCTGGGTTCGATCCCCAGGTCTCAACATTGCTTCATATTATTTTTTCTTACATAATCAGGTGCACATTTATCCAATGAGTCCACCATGTATCATCAGCGTCCAACCATCAGATCATCAACAAGTCAGATCTAAGGCCTTCCCAGTGAAGGTCCACCATGTGCATAAGTCAAGCGTAATGCATGGGATTGGAAAACTGAAAAGGGCCAAGAGCATTGTTGGGCAAAGATTTTCCAACCACACCTCCTCCTTTTGCTAATACCAGGCCCATTCTTTCTCTTTTCTTTTTTTATTTAATTTAATTTACTTAATGGTTTTTTTAACAAAATCAATTTCTTTTTTCACAAAAAATCATAAAATCAAGTTTCACAAAATTTAGAATTAGGTTTTTTATTTTATCAAATTTAATTTAATATTAGTTTAAATTTAATTTAGGGTAATTCTAACTTTTTGTATATATTTAAATCAATTAGAAAAAATTAGGGTTTGCTTTTGATTTAATTTATATTTCTTTCTCAAAAATAAAAAATACAAAAATAGGTTAATTTAATTATTTTTCTTAATTTAAATTAATTAGTAATTAGGTTTTTTTATTTATTCAATTAAACTTTATTTTCTCAAAATAATCAAAAACAACACCAAAAAAATGATTTCTCTTTTAAATTATAATTAGGTAGTTGGGGTCAAAACCATAAATCTGTCGTTTTTGATTCATCGCGCGCGTTTATTATTTTTTGCAATATTAATGTAACTTCCCATGGTATGTAATAGTTTAATCTAGGATTTTCTTTTATTTATCGTTTTTACGGGTTTTTTGGATATGTAATTAATCCCTCCCCGAAGCCTTGTAATAGCGTAGTTTTATTTTCTCGCATTTTAATTCTCGCAAATATTAACTGTTTAGATGTATGTTAATAGGATTGTATGACAAGATTGCATGACAATTTAAAATGGCTAGAAAACCCTAATGTGCAAAGATAATAACTGAAATCAAATCACTCGCACATGCGCACTCTTAGGGTATACTCTCACTTTGGTGGCCTTCAGTAAATGATCATTAAGTATAGGGTGTTTTAGTGGTCGCCCTCCTGTCTAACAAAGATCAAAAGTCCCGTTCGGAAATGTTGCCACGAATATGATCTTAATACTTTAGGGTTATTACTAAGACGTCCTGATCGCACTGAATCGCACTATGTTTCTGACTCAAATATCACATGTTTTCCTTAGTTTTTATTGTCATTTTCTCGTATTATGTTCCTTTTTCCTTTGTTTTCAGGATTCTTGTCATTTCAGAGCCTTCTGTGAAGAAACGAGCCAAAACGCCAAGAAATTAGGGTTTTTCAAGACATTTTGCACTTATGGCGTTCAGCACCGCGCTGGCTACAGGGAACGCGATGACGTGGCCCACTTTCACCCAGAGATCAACTGCCACGTTCCCATGATGTGGCAGTTCCAGGCACCGCGCCTGCGGCCACCCCTACCGCGCCCGCGGCCTTCACAAAAAGCTTCCCGCTCAAAAGAAGTTAAGGGGCATGCTGGTCTTTACGCATCTCAAGGATCCTCTATAAATAGTTTTCGATTTTCATTCTTTAGTTTCATCCAAGCTTAGTACAATCTTAAGCCATATACTATCAGTTTCTGTAAAGTGATAATCTCTTCACATCGGAGAGTTATTGCGGTGTAGATTGAGTTGTAATCGAGTCTTGGAGCACTTTGGTTGAAGTTCATCATACCAGCCTTACCTTTCCGTAGATTTGTATCAGATTCAAGTCTCCGACTGGAGCAAGGTTCTATTTTATTGCATTTCCTTATTTAATTGCTCTTACCATAGTCTACACGTTTTATAGACTTTAAATGCTCTTACCATAGTCTACACGTTTTATAGAATTTAAATGCTCTTACCATAGTCTACACGTTTTATAGACTTTAAATGCTCTTACCATAGTCTACACGTTTTATAGACTTTAAATGCTCTTACCATAGTCTACACGTTTTATAGACTTTAAATGCTCTTACCATAGTCTACACGTTTTATAGACTTTAAATGCTCTTACCATAGTCTACACGTTTTATAGACTCGCACTTATTATGTCTGGCTAAACTATAAAGGTTAGGATGTAATGATTGTCATCATGGCCGTGTTCCAATTATCATGCTAGTGAAAATACTCTGGGGATGTTTTGCTTCTAACTTAAGTCAATTATGTTTAAATGTTTATTGGGTAAGATCGAAAGCCGTCCAAACTAATGATACGACTTGATTATTATTTAACCAAACAAAAAGAGCGAAAGCCGTTGATTGGTTAAATAGGAATCATTGACCTTTTTAGAAAACGATTTTGAAACTATTTTTGGACGCGTTTGTAGGTTTGAAATCTGACTCTTGGTCAAAAGCCAAAAGTCTCTTTAAGTTAATCTTTCCAAGTAAAATCACTTTTCTGTTAAGTCAAAACTATCAATTTCTTAAAAATAGGTTTACCTCTTTAACGCGGAAGGCACCCTTTATATGTGACAATAAAGGAATTTAATTTAAAGAGTAAACTCGGTTCTTAGTAGTCAAAAGCTACAAGTTCCCATTAAACTGATTCTTTGCTATCAATGGAAAATACTGCCCCATAAGTAGGTTCATCTACGCATGACCGGACCAATATCTGATTACATGATTTACATTCCAACCTGTCTTTTAAACTGTTATTTTCCTCGCTCATTTACTTTGCGCACTGCACTCACATCAATATTCTTGTTCGCCTTAGATAAGCACCTTAGCAATAGAGTTGATAGATTGACAATTGGTCTCTGTGGTTCGATAATCTTATATATTACTTCGATAGGCTGTACACTTGCAGTACTACATTTAGGCTATACGTTACAGATTAAACCCATCACGTCCTAACATTGCTTTAGTGATCGTACGTCCCTTTCGAATTGACCCTTACAACTCCAACGACGGTGCTACCTATTTATCAATAGTAGGATAGCGCTGTCTAAAGGAAACAAGAACATAAACGATCTTTTTTCGAGTAGGTAGATGCTAGTAGGTACTTGCTCAAATCAAACTTTTCACACTTACACTTTTTAAACAAAGTTTTCAAAAACAACTTCGTAACACTCTTGAGGACAAAAACAAGGGTTAAAACGAAGCAAAACAAAACTTTTCAAAACCAACACACACAAGCAATTTTAAAAGATGAGCAAGTACGTAAGAGCCCATAGAAAACCATGGATAGAAAGGGTGGTGACACCTTCCCCTTCTATAATCTACCCCCCGTACTCAAAATCTCGAAAAAGGATTTTTTTGTGCTTTTTTCCTTTCCAGTTGGATAAAATAAAAGTCGGTGGCGAATCTTGCTTACCGCGACATTTTGCAAACACAAACGCAAAACACAAACCAGCATTTTCAAAATAGTCGGTTCTGCCACCGTATCACATAACTGGCGACTCTGCTGGGGACTTAATAAGTGGGGTATACCTTAGGATATAGTTCATCATAAAATTGCTTCTCTTGTTTGTTTTGGTTGCTTTACTTTTAAGGGTTTTGTTTGGGAGTTACTATAGATCCTAACCTGGATCTGGGGACACCTTTTAGGTAAGTAGAAATAAATTGTGAGGGAACTGTACGGCGTATACCGATACGGTTGAAGCAGTAGCTACGTTGATGTGGCACATTGGTTGGTACCGGTATCCCTTGTGGAGAAACGAGGAGAATACAGGGCTGCTATGTGTGTCGTTAAGCATCAACTGACCTTAGAACCCTTAATCGACCAACTTGGCAATTAGAAAGTAGTGAGATAGTCGACCTCGGTGTAAAGCTGAGAACTGGTTGATACTCGATGCTACACTCATTGAGACCATACTCTCGAGATAGTTCTGGCCGCAAGAAAAGATTGCGTGAGCTGAAACCATGACCGATGGAGGATGGTCAGTGATATTGAGAACCTCTAGAACCTGGTTACTTTTTCTAGGACAGGTTGAAACCAACTGAACTTCAAGAGGGTAATACCTTTGACCCCATGCAAGCCTTAAACTTAAGGGCTTTTGTGTAACTTGTTTGCCTTTGCCATGCCTGTTATATGCTATAACTGTTGTTTTTATCATGATATCATGCATCATAACATGACATTCATACTTCATTATACTAACCATTTCAAAGACCAAGGGAATTTATCTTTGTCCTATTTTGCAGATTATGGCTTCCGTGCGCAGAAATACCATCTGAGTTAACTTTATGCAAATACCTGCTCAACTTAAAGAGTTAGCTTCAAAAGTTTATGAGACTTTTATGTTAATTAAGAGACATGGTCATCTTCTTAGTCTGGTCACCTCAAAGTTTGATGAGCAGATGATGAGTGTACTTTTCCAGTTCTTCGATCCTGTGCATCATTGCTTCACCTTTCTAGATTATCAGCTGGTTCCCACTTTGGAAGAGTTCTCTCACTTATTGGTCATATCCATCCTTGAACAGGTGCCCTTCACAAGTATGGAAGAGACTCCTAGACCAGAAGATATTGCCTCAGCTTTGCATCTGAAACGGGCTGATGTAGTATCCAACTAGGAAACACGAAGTGGGTTCCGAAGGTTTCTTAGCCAAGTTTCTAATAGACTAGGCTCAGCTATTTTGGATAATTTGGATTTTCAGGCTTTTGAAGATGTCTTGGCTCTCCTTATCTACGGTTTGGTTCTCTTCCCGAATTCGGATTCCTTTGTAGATGTGAACGCGGTCAAGATTTTCCTTTCTCGCAATCCTGTGCCTACTCTACTGGGTGATATCTTGCATACCCTCTACACTCGTACTGTGCGAAGAAGAGAGACTCTTATGTGTTGCATGTCGTTGTTGTCGATGTGGTTTATTTCGCACCTCCCTAAGTCTGTGCTGAAGAATGAAGAAGGTTTGGGTTGGTCCTACAGGATAATGTCACTTGCCCATACATATATTCTTTGGAGTTCCAAGGCTATGGAAGATACTGTAGTTATTGATTGTTGTGGGGGATACCCCAATGTCCCATTGTTTGGAATCAGAGGGGATATAACCTACAATCCTTGTCTAGCCTTGCGACAATTTGGTCGTGCTTGGAGAGATGGTCCTCATGAGCTACTTCTTACGGATATTGCATTTGACTACAAGGAAGACGTAGACGAGCACCGCCGGAGGTTTATATGAGCTTGGGGCATGGTGAAAAAATCTGACCCCCAAGAACTAGGACCAAGGACTTCCCTTCCTATGCAGCCTTACCTCCAATGGGTCCGAGCTCGTGCCCAGAAGCTTGGGATGCCCTATGAAGCTGTATTTCCAGTGATTGTAGAACCCACTAATGAAGAAGGCATTCCTTACACAGTTCTTTATCCTTACATGCCCACTGATCATGGGGCATTGCAGAGGTCTTGGATTCAGCTGAAAGAGGAGAGGGATTCTTATCGGGAAAATTACCATGAACAAGAAAGGAAGATTTTGAAGCTCACCAGGAAGCTCGAGGAGGAAAGAGGGATCAATGACTACGTCAGCACAAAGAGGAAGCGGCCATGGGAATTTTGATTTTGCTTTTTCTAGTTTAGATTTGTTTTCCATTTACTTCTTTGTAACGCCTCAAAGGAATTGTTGAACCTTTTTGCAAGATTAATATAATAAAGTTTGTTTATTCTTTGGTTTGCAAATTTAAATCTACCAAAGTCTTTGAAATCATTACATGCGCATCCCATTATCATGCACACCATTACAGGTACCATTACAGGTTTCTCATCTTCTTCGCTGTTTATTTCAGCAGAAATGTCTTCTGATCAAGCCATCAAAGATCTTCAGGCACAAAACGCCCAATTCCAGCAGATGTTCTTAAGCTTGGCTAAAGGGCAAGAGGATCTAAAAACTCTCATTCTGAAAGAGAAGAAGAAGAAGAAGAAGAAGAAGAAGAAGAAGAAGGTAATTCTTCTGAATATGGGCAAAAGGTTTGGGGATAGGTTGAAACAGCAAGCTGATCTGACCTCTTCATCCAAGGAAGGGGAGAACCAAGAAGAAGAAAAGGGCCCCAGTCCTGCCAACTCTGATAATGATATTGATTTTGATGATGAGCAATATCCTCCTGCCAAGGATAGGTACAAGCAGTTAGAAGACCATCTAAGTGCTATGGAGATTCAGAAGATCCCTGGTTTGGATTTCAGAGAACTGGGACTGGTATCAGGAGTGGTGATCCCCCATAAGTTCAAAGCTCCGGTTTTTGCCAAGTACAATGGAGTATCCTGTCCAAAACTCCATCTCCGCTTGTATGTCAGGAAAATCCAACCCCACACTGCTGATAAAAATTTGTTGGTGCATTTATTTCAAGATAGTCTTTCAGGGACTCAACTTGAATGGTTTTATAAGTTGGAAGGAGCCAATGTCCGAAACTGGGAAGACCTTGCTGCTGCTTTTTACAGGAAATATCAATATAACACCGACCTTGCTCCCACTCGTACTCAGCTTCAGGGTATGTCTATGGGTGCAAGTGAAGGTTTTAAGGACTATGCTTAAAAGTGGAGAGACTTGGCTGGAAGAGTCCAACCCCCTTTGTCTGATAGGGAGTTGGTTGACATGTTTCTAGGGACGCTATTTGGTCCATTTTTCAATCATCTGATCGGCAATTCATCATCTTGGTTTACTGAGTTGATCTTGACCGGAAAGAGAGAGTAGAAGCTGGCATTCGAAGTGATAAGATACATAAGGATACTTCATCAAGTGTAGTAAAGAAGCCTTTCACCGGTAAGAAAGAAGCTAGTGCAGTCTACGGCTCAAGGGGCCAAAGCATACCTGAACACCATAAAGTAGTAAATGCGATAGTGATATCAAGACCCACAGTTGCTCCACAATGCAACAATCAACAAAGGGTGGAAAGACCACATAGGCAGTACACTCGGCTCAATATGACCTTGTCTCAAATTCTACCACAACTATTGAAGACTAATCTGGTAACTCTGAGGGAAGCCCCGAAGAACTCCAACACCACTTCCCCCCACTATAACCCAAATGCCCGTTGCGCCTATCACTCCGAAAGTCCAGGTCATGATACAAACAACTGTTGGGCCTTAAAAAACAAGGTGCAAGACTTGATAGAAGCCGAAGAGATTGAGTTTGACGCTCCGGAGAAGCCCAACATGATAACTGCTCCCATGCCCAAACATGGTCATGGAGTAAATGTTGTGGACGATGATTTATTTGTGACCTCTATGGAAGACATTTCTACTCCTTTGATGACAATTAAGAAGAATTTGTTGTTGTCCGGTTTATTTCCTGGTTGTGGTGAAGGCTGCCACATGTGTTCAATTATGCCTACTGGTAGCCACTTATTGAAATCAGGTGTTCAGCGCCTGATGGACAATAAAGAGATCTTGTTCGAAAAGATTATGATTTCGTTGGTTCAAATTCAAGATGTTGCCATCATAACCATTTCTGCCAATCCTTCCAAGGTTTCCTCGAGAAAGCCTGTTAGGATTACACCCGTCCCAAGAATTGCTCTGTTAATAATTACTGTCCCTGGTTCTATCCCATACACTTCGGATAAAGCCGTCCCTTGGCACTATGGTGCCAATGTATATTACCATAGAGTTAAACAAGACTTAAAAAGTGAGGAAGTTGATGTTGATGTCAACAATATTATCGGGGCCAGCAAGGTCACAAGAAGTGGAAGACTCTTTTCTCCCAAGATTTCCCCTCCGACTGTTCACAAACCTGTTGTCATTCCATCTGCTAGTACATCAACTACTATCTCAGTTCCTATTCCAGTCATCACCCCGTTGCCGAGCCATCTGGGGCTCGGGGCAAAGAAATCATAGGTGAGCCTGCCCGGACTGAGGCACCTAAGACGATCATTGTAGAAACCTTGAAACAAGAGATAAAAGAAATTCTGAAGATTATCAAGAAGAGTGACTACAACGTAGTCGAGCAGCTGGGGCAAACCCCGTCAAAAATCTCCATGTTGTCCTTGTTGTTGTGTTATGAAGCCCATGCAAAGGCTCTAATTGCATTACTCAAGATTGCGCATGTGCCGCATGAAACTTCAGCCGATCAATTCAAAGACTGCGTAGCTAGTTTGACTGTCGACAATGGGTTAGGTTTCTCAGATGCAGATCTGACTTCTAAAGGAAGAAATCACAATGATGCTTTGCACGTCTCGATTGAGTGCAGGGGCACTACTATGGCCCATGTACTGGTAGATATTGGATCCTCATTGATGTTTTGCCAAAGAAAGCGTTAGATCATCTGGACTGCGAAGGTTTGATTCTAAAGCCGAGCAATATCATGGTCAGAGCTTTCGATGGGTCAAAAAGGATGGTGCACGGAGAGGTGGACGTCCCTGTTAAAGTTGGCTCTCAGGCTTTTGCATCCACTTTCTACGTGATGGATATTAGACCATCATATTCTTGCTTGCTGGGTCGCCCTTGGATTCATAAGGTTGGGGCAGTGACTTCCACACTCTATCAAATGTTGAAATATCCGGTAAAGGGGAAGATTGTCACAGTACGAGGCGAAGAAGAGTATATGGTGAGTCATCTCAATTCCTTCTTCTACGTGGAGATGGATGGGGAATTCATCGAAACCCCTTGTCAGAACTTTGAAGAGGTCCCTCAGACTTTGGCGTCAACTGAAATTGTTATCAACAAACCTCCAATGAAAATGGCTTCTCTCAAGGATGCCAAGGCTATAATTGAAGAAGGTGGGTGTACCAATTGGGGTCAGCTCCCTGATTTCACGCACAAAACTGACAAATTTGGTTTGGGCTTTACTACAGGGGCTCAAAGGGCTGTTAGGCGCGCATGGATTGGAAGACCTCCTCTGCATATCAGCAATCAGGGAGTTAATGCAATTGAAGATGGTAAAGAAGATTCAGATATCGACAGTTGGATCTACCCAACGACCAACAGTGGATTGAACAAATAGACGGTGAAGGACTTTATACCTGTTTCTTTTATTCCACAGTAATTGACTTTTGTTTTAAGAGTTGTAATAAACAGTTTGAAACCTTACGGCCCGGTGCCTTGTCCGAGGCACCTTGGCTTTGCTTGTGAGGGCTTATTATTTTTCATTTCATATATCATTAATAAAACATTGGACGTTTCTTGCATTACAAATTTTGCGCTCCTTGTTTTTCTTTTTCTCGCTTTATCAAAAACAGCTATTCTCTTACACATACTCACGTATCATAATACAGATCCATATCCACTCTGGATCCCATTGGTAACGACTCTGCTACTGCAAGTTATGACTTCGAAAATCCGATCAACCAAGCCGAGGACGAAGGTCAGGATGATTGTGAGGTGCCCGGAGCACTTGCTAGACTGTTACTACAGGAAGAAAGGGCCATACAGCCTCATGAAGATCCAGTTGAATCAGTGAATTTGGGTACAGAGGAAGACAGGAAAGAAGTTAAGATAGGTGCAAATATGGAGCCTAGTGTCAAGCAACGGTTGATACAGATGCTACGCGACTATGTTGATATCTTCGCTTGGTCTTATAAGGATATGCCCGATTTGGACACCGATATTGTGGTTCATCGCTTACCAACTAAAGAAGATTGCCCTCCGGTAAAAGAGAAGGTTCGCCATATGCGTCCTGAGATGTCTGAGAAAATCAAAGCTGAGGTCATGAAACAGTTTGACGCAGATTTTTAGCTGTCACTTCTTATCCGCAGTGGGTTGCCAACGTCGTTCTGGTGCCTAAGAAAGATGGTAAGGTGCGGATGTGTGTGGACTATAGGGATTTTAATAGGGTGATCCCCAAGGATGATTTCCCGCTTCCTCACATCGATGTTCTGGTCGACAACACCGTGCAGCATAAGATCTTATCCTTCATGGATGGTTTTTATGGTTATAATCAGATCAAGATGGCTCCTGAGGACATGGAGAAGACAACCTTCGTTACACAGTGGGGCACCTTCTGTTACAAGGTAATGCCTTTCGGGTTGAAGAATGCTGGGGCAACTTATCAGCGCGCCATGGTCGCTTTGTTCCACGACATGATTCATCATGAGATTGAGGTTTATGTTGATGACATGATAGCAAGGTCCCAGACTGAGGAAGAACACCTTGACCATCTCCAGAAACTGTTCGACAGGTTGAAGATGTACAAGATGAGGTTAAACCCGAACAAGTGCACCTTCGGGGTAAGGTCTGGTAAACTGTTGGGTTTTGTCGTCAGTGATAAGGGTATTCAGGTGGACCCTGCCAAGGTGAAAGCCATACAAGAGATGCTGGCTCCCCACACAAAAAAGGAAGTTAGAGGCTTTTTGGGACGTCTAAATTACATTGCCAGATTCATTTCACACTTGACCGCTACTTGTGATCCAATCTTCAAGTTATTGAAGAAAGATCAAGTGGTAAAATGGAATGATGAATGTCAGACCGCTAAGGATCAAGGAATAACTCCAAGAGCCACCAATTCTGATGCCTCCAGTTGAAGGAAGACCTTTGATCTTATACTTGATAGTGCTGGATAATTCAATGGGGTGCGTGCTGGGGCAGCATGACGAGTCTGGCCGAAAAGAGCACGTTATTTACTACCTTAGCAAAAAGTGTACTGACTGTGAGACCTGATACTCATTGCTCGAGAAAACTTGTTGCGATTTGGCATGGGCTGCTCGCCTGCTGATACATTATATGCTGACTCACACCACCTTATTGATATCAAATATGGATCCAATCAAGTATATCTTCGAAAAGCCTGCCTTGTCCAGAAGAATAGCAAGATGGCAGATGATCCTAACTGAGTACGACATCCAATACACAACCCAAAAAGTAATCAAGGGGAGTGTATTGGCGGATAATTTGGCGCATCAGGCCGTGGATGAATACCAATCCATGAATTTCGAGTTCTCGGATGAGAACATCATGTTGGTGACCGACTGTGAAGAACCTGGACTGGATGAAGGACCCGAGGAAGGATCCTGATGGTCTATGTATTTTGATGGAGCATCAAACGGGTTGGGTAATGGCATTGTTGCTGTGATTATATCTCTCGAGGGTTGTCATACTCCGTTCACCGCCCGATTATGTTTTAACTCCACCAACAATATGGCGGAGTATGAAGCATGTATCCTAGGTCTTCGAGCTGCTATTGACCTGAAGATTAAGTTCTTGAGTGTATTCGGAGATTCTTCTCTAGTGATCAGTCAGATCAAAGGCGAGTGGGATACAAAGCACCCAAATCTTATTCCTTACAAAGAGTATGTACTGACATTGCTTCCGCACTTTGAGGAGATAACCTTTGAACACTTCCCGAGAGAGGAGAATCAGTTAGCGGACGCGCTAGATATCATGTCTTCTATGTTCAAAGTCAGGTGGGACAATGAAGATCCCCAGATTACCATCGAGAGGTTGGATGAACCCGCACATTGCTGTGACATCGAGACTGAAGAGGTAGCAGATAAACCCTGGTTCCACGAGGTAAAGAGGTATCTTGAGGCTCAAGAGTACCCTGAGGGTGCCTCTGTTAATGATAAGAAGTTCTTGAGAAGGTTTGCTGCGAAGTTATTCATTAGTAATGGGATTCTTTATAAACATAACCATGATTCAACCTTACTGCGATGTATGGACAAAAGCGAGGCAGAAAGGATCATGGTAGAGCTACATGAAGGTACCTTCGGAACTCATTCTAGTGGACCTACCATGGCAAAGAAAATTCTATGGGCTGGATATTATTGGTCCACTATGGAAGCCGATTGTTATCAGCATTCTCGAACATGTCATAAGTGCCAAGTCTATGCTGATAAGGTGCATGTACCTCCGATTCCTCTGAATGTTTTGACAACTCCTTGGCCTTTTGCAATGTGGGGAATCGACATGATTAGCGAGATCAGACCCACTGCGTCTAACGGACATCGTTTCATTATGGTAGCTATTGATTATTTCACGAAGTGGGTTGAGGCAGCTTCCTTTGCTACAGTAACCAAGAACGTTGTGGCGCGGTTTATCCGACACAATTTGATCTGTCGATATGGTGTACCGGAGAGAATCATTACGGACAATGGTACAAATCTCAACAATACGATGATCACTGAGCTCTGCAAACAGTTCAAGATACAACATCATAACTCTTCTCCCTACCGGCCGGAGATGAATGGGGCTGTTGAGGCGGATAACAAGAACATCTAGAAGATTGTGCAGAAGATGACGGTGACATGCAAAGACTGGCATGAGATGTTACCATTCGCTCTTCATGGGTACCGTAACTCAGCATGAACTTCGACAGGGGCAACACCCTACTCTCTGGTGTATGGCATGGAGGCAGTATTACCCATTGAGGTCCAGATACCCTCTCTCCGGATTATGAAGGATGCGTGTTTGAGCAAAGAGGATTGGATCCAGACCCGACTTGACCAGCTGAACCTAATCGACATAAACAGACTTACTGCTATCTGTCATGGTCAGATGTACCAAAAGCGAATGAGCAAGGATTTTAACAATAAAGTCAGACGTCAAGAATATCAAGTCGGGGATTTGGTGATCAAACGCATCATACTGCCGCAAGGTGATCCTAGGGGCAAATGGACCCCCACATACAAAGGGCCATTTGTGGTTAAGAACATTTTCTCAGGAGGATCTATGATTCTAACCACAATGGATGGTGACGACCTTCCTCACCCCGTCAATGTAGACATAGTGAAAAGATACTACGCCTAATCAATGACCCGCTAGGTTGACTGACCGAGGAAAAAATAAGGGCTTACCGGCGAACCAAAAGGGTTCGGGCAAAAGTAAGGGATGAAAATGAAAAAAAACTGTACACCCGGCAAGTCAAAAACCTGAAAAGGAGGCTTGGGCAAAAAAGGGTATCCCGGTGGACTGAAAACCCGAAAGGGTGGTCCAGGCAAAAATTAGGGATCAAAGCGTAACACTGTGTCTCATTGGATCATCTTGCAACCAGACTTCGGTATCGACTATCAAGCTCGGACGATGCCAATCAATCTGATCTACCTTCGATCAAGTAACAAAGTGATGAGACGCTTGAAGATATAAAGGAAATAGAAGAGTTGGAACCCAGTGGGATTGTTCATATAGTTGTTTTTCTTTCTTTTTCGCAAACTGTATAATTTCTGTCTTTCGGCGGCATTCTCTTACTAGGACGTCGGCCTCTTTGTACAAAACGCCTATTACAGGCCAACTTCAAAAATCAATACAATTCAATTTCACAAATTTCAACTTGTTTTTCTTTTTCTATTTTGTTTTGCAAAGAACGTCCAATGATACATTTTTGATATATGCATTTAAAAATAATTGCTGCTCATAAATGTTTACATGAAAAACAAAAGACAATTACTCGAAATTCCAGGAACAGGGGCAAATAAGAAGTGTCCAAACCTTACAGTTGCTCTACCCACCAGGTACAGGGACAAAGCCAGCTTGAGAATATGACCAAAAGTACATACACTCCCCGAAGAGTAGGAAGTATCGAAAGACAGTGGTGTTAGCTCTCCCTAGCCAAGGTTCATAATCGCGCTTGAGTCGGCAAAATTCTTCCTAAGCAGAGTTTATCTATCACCAGCAAGAGAAGTTCACCACCGACGGATTTTATTTCTCCAAATCAGCAGATCGTCCAACAGAGTACTTCTCTTCCCCAGAGTCTTTCTCCCACGGGGTTATTCTCAAACAGAGTCTCTCCCGGTGATTTGTTCTCGAGCAAAACGGACACAAGTCTCCAGCTAATCATCTTCGATCACTATCCCTAGTGAGAACGAAGAACTCAACTCCTCATACTCTCCAGCGGCAGTCCATGATTTATTCTCCCCAGCCGGAGAATATCACAAGAACATTGCATATCCATACATCATGACATGCGCATATGCGTCATACAGCATAATCTCATTTATTTTGAGAACATCATTACTCAATACATTTCATACCTCATGACATTACATACGACTAAATCTTTACCTTTCAGGGAAAGATACAATCAAGTTCTCGCAAGTTTTCTCTGGTTCAGTCAAATCAATACTAAGATTTCTATTCCAGTTCAAGCTATGAAGCCCAGAAATCGACCGGATAATATCTTGACTTCTCCAAAATACTATGAAGCCTGGAATCGACTAGATAGTGGTATGTCTTAAATACAAGCTTTGAAGCCCAAAAATCGACCGGAAAACAGCTTAACCCTCAGCAAGTTATTGTGAAGTCTGGAAATCGACCAGATAGCAATACAAGATACCATGAAGCCTGGAATCGACCAGATAATATGTATAAGACACCGTGAAGCCTGGCGTACAACCAGATAACGGTATAAGACGCTGTGAAGACTGGAGCACGACCAGATAGCAGCAAAGGATACTGAAGCCTGGGACACGACCAGATAATAGTATAAGGTACTACGAAGCTTGGAATTATACCAAATAGCAGTAACTCATCCAATTACTATGAAGCCCAGAAATTAACCAGATATTAGTATACCTTAAATTCAAATTGAAGCCCGGATGCGACCGGATAACCACATAATTCCTTCTGAAGCCTGGAGCACGACCAGATAAGAATTGAGAAATTACAAAGCCTGGAAGACGACCAGATAGCAAGCCTAATCTCATATCCCCAGTAAGTCACTGTAAAACCTGGAGCACGACCAGATAGCAGTCGGTCTTATTTTCCTCAGCAAATCACTGTAAAGTCTAGAGCACAACCAGATAGCAGTACATTTTCACCTCCTCGTCTAAGAGATGATTCCCCGGTAGAGTAACGGACAACTGAAGTTCCTAAAGCTCTATTTCTCTCAAGACAGAGAATAGCATTCCCCAGCGTAGTCTTCCTCAACAATAGGTGTACGGGTTCTCGCAAAGGAATCTCTTATGCGATCGACATTTCTTCCGATGGCATCGTTAAGCCCATCTTCCGTCTTTGACATCCAAATGGCATCTATAAGGCCATTTCGGATATCTCGAGACCAGTACCACTTCATGCGAGTGCAAATTTCTGGGCACTCTAGTGTTCAATCATCTTCCACCTTCGGATCACGAAAGGCAGACAAGCCAATCTACATCCTCAGGTTTAATAATATTTAATAGGGGCAGCTGTTGTACCCTAATATTTACCCTCCCATATTTCTCAATACATTTCAAGTGAGGTCCTCAAATTGCTCAAGGTAGTCCAAGGGTTGATCAGACAAACTCTTTCCTAAGGCAGTCTACCTCAAATTAGGGTTTCATTTTGCACCAAGGTACTTGAGTCCAAAGGATCCCAAATGCTCACCATTATCCTAATATGTTCTCAAGATCATCCATGTCAAGTTTCAAGCCATGCAGAGGAAGTTTTCTCAGTCAATTGCTCAAAGGCCTGAAAATCGACTATGCTAGGGCAAAAGTCAACAGTGGCCCACATACAGTCAAACTTCAAGATTTTTGGTCAACATTATCATTTTGAAGTATTATTCATCATTTTATAAAGTGTTGATCATGATTCCTTAAGGATTGCTCACAATTCATCAAAACCCAAAAGTTGCTAAATTAGGGTTTTGTAGGAAAAGTCAACTCAGTTTTGACCAAGAATAACTTTCTCATACTTTATCAAAAATGACCCATCCAAAGCTCATTTTGAATAGGATGTAATTACCTACAATCCATCTTAATCTACCAAGTTCAAAATATGCACTCACAAGAAGATATGAATTTGGACATTATAAATCATTTTGGAAAGTTAACAAAAACACCTTTTGGGTAAAAGCTTCATACATGAACATGGAAGACTCAATTGAGATGATACCAAAAGGTTTGCTTAGAGGACATCTTAATATTTCTAAAAAGTCCAAGAACATATCTCTAGGGTCAAAATTGAGAGAGTTATGCATTGGCCAAGTTGACCCTTTTTGCAAAATTGCCAAAAGTCAAATGTGTCCCAAATTGTATTTTTTGTCAAATGGGCCCAACTTTTAATGCTTGCACTGAGTTTGTAATATGACCCATGATCCCTTCCATTTGTAATTATTTTACTTTTGTCATTTATTTTGATTTTATTCCATTTAAATCAAATAAAATCAAAATAAAATAATGAAAATATCAAAAAACTATTTATATCTTGAGATTTTGTGCATGGTTAGGTCTATTACACAGCTGGAGACAAAATCAAATCGTGCAAGACTCATATGGACACAAAAAGATTGGATTTTCTTGATTTAGAAAGATTTTTCACAAGGATCAAATCATGAATCAATAATCATAATTGAGGGAGATTTGATACAGAATTGTAACCCTAATGCATTCTACTATACATAAGGGACAAGTGCAGACCAAAAACAAAGAGAGAGAGGCGTGAAAAGGCAGAAAGCAAACTTCAAAAATTCAAGAAAATTTGCAGACTGATTTCCACGTTACAGATCACCTCAAGGCATTCTAACCATCCCAATCGTTTACTGGACATTCTTGGACCGTGTTGCAACCTCTAGCAAGCTTCCCCATGTTCAGAATCACACTGTAAGGTTCAAACAGTTTATCTCTTTTCTTGAAATCGAATGCACTGATTCTGGCATCTTTAGCATGAATAATTGACATATTTTTAATCCTTGGGATGTTTGCAAGATAATGGTTATGATTAATTGTATTTTTATTGATTGTACAGCAAAGTGCCATGGCTAGGGTTTTTTCTTCGTTTTTAGGGATTTACTGTACTGGAACAATTGGCCATTAATAATGGTACCATGATGCTCGTGAGGTTGCAATGAGTTGATTGGTACCATTGGTTGTCATTTATCATGTGTATACACGATTTTGGAATGAACAGGGGTTATAGTTACACTCAGATGTCTGTAGGTAAAAGCTTCTAGGGCTAACACGACGGTGGGAGGAAGAAGATGGTCACGTGGCACTCCCTGACTTGCCAATTCAAATTTTGCGCGTTTTGAAATATAACTTTTTGTTTTTATCATATAATATTCATTTGCTATTGTTTAGACAACTAACCATGCTAGCTCAGTTGGCAAGCGCGCAGTGTGAGAACGCCTAAGGGCCTGGGTTCGATCCCTAGGTCCCAACATTGCTTCATATTATTTTTTCTTACATAATCAGGTGCACATGTATACAATGAGTCCACCATGTATCATCAGCGTCCAACCATCAGATCATCAACAAGTCAGATCTAAGGCCTTCCCAATGAAGGTTCAATGTGCATAAGTCAAGCGTAATGCATGGGATTGGAAAAGTCAAAAGGGCCAGGAGCATTGTTGGGCTCAGATTTGCCAACCACACCCCCTCATTTTGCTAATACCAGGCCCATTCTTTCTCTTTTCTTTTTTTTTATTTAATTTAATTTACTTAATGGTTTTTCTAACAAAATCAATTTCTTTTTTCACAAAAAATCATAAAATCAAGTTTCACAAAATTTAGACTTAGGTTTTTTATTTTATCAAATTTAATTTAATATTAGTTTAAATTTAAGTTAGGGTAATTCTAACTTTTTGTATATAATTAAAATCAATTAGAAAAAATTAGGGTTTGCTTTTGATTTAATTTTTATTTCTTTCTCAAAAATAAAAAATACAAAAATAGGTTAATTTAATTATTTTTCTTAATTTAAATTAATTAGTAATTAGTTGGTGTCAAAACCCTAAATCTCTCGTTTTCGATTCATCGTGCGCGTTTATTAATTTTTACAATATTAATGTAACTGCCCATGGTATGTAATAGTTTAATCTAGGATTTTCTTTTATTTATCGTTTTTACGGGTTTTTTGGCTATGTAATTAATCCCTCCCCCGAAGCCTTGTAATAGCGTAGTTTTATTTTCTCGCATTTTAAATCTCGCAAATATTAACTGTTTAGATGTATGTTAATAGGATTTTATGACAAGATTGCATGACAATTTAAAATGGCTAGAAAACCCTAATGTGCAAAGATAATAACTGAAATCAAATCACTCGCACATGCGCACTCTTAGGGTATACTCTCACTTCGATGGCCTTCGGTAAACGATCATTAGGTATAAGGTGTTTTAGTGGTCGCCCTCCTGTCTAACAAAGATCAAAAGTCCCGTTCGAAAATGTTGCCTCGGAAATGTTGCCTCGAATATGATCTTAAGACTTTAGGGTTATTACTAAGACGTCCTAACATTGCTTTAGTGATCATACGTCCCTTTTGAATTGACCCTTACAACTCCATCGATGGTGCTACCTATTTCTCAATAGTAGGATAGTGTTGTTTAAAGGAAACAAGAACAAAAACGATCTTTTTTCGAGTAGGTAGATGCTAGTAGGTACTTGCTCAAATCAAACTTTTCACACTTACACTTTTTAAACAAAGTTTTCAAAAACAACTTCGTAACACTCTTGAGGACAGAAACAAGGGTTAAAACGAAGCAAAACAAAACTTTTCAAAACCAACACACACAAGCAATTTTAAAATATGAGCAAGTACCTAAGAGCCCATGGAAAACCATGGATAGAAAGGGTGTTGACACCTTCCCCTTCTATAATCTACCCCCCGTACTCAAAATCTCGAAAAAGGACTTTTTTGTGCTTTTTTCCTTTCCAGTTCGATGAAATAAAAGTCGGTGGCGACTCTTGCTTACCGCGACATTTTGCGAACACAAACGCAAAACACAAACCAGCATTTTCAAAACAGTCAGTTTTGCCACCGTATCACACATTGCACGTCTATGTCGAATGCAAGGGTACCAATCTGGCCCATGTCCTTGTACATACCGGTTCATCATTAAACATGTTGCCTAAGAAAGCCCTGGATAGACTAGACTGCGAAGGTTTGACTTTGAAGCCCAACAATATTTTAGCCAGGGCTTTTGACAGACCAAAAAGAATGGTGCACGGGGAGGTGGACATCCCCATCAAGGTTGGTTCTCAAACATTCGGCTCTACCTTCTACGTGATGGATATCAGGCTATCTTATTCTTGTTTGTTAGGCCGCCCTTGGATACATGGGGCTGGAGCTGTTACATCCACTCTACATCAGATGATGAAATAACCGGTCAAAGGGAGAATTGTCACTGTACGCGACGAAGAAGAAGACATGGTCAGTCACCTGAATTCATTCAGATATGTGTAAATGGAGGGTGAGTTCATTGATACTCTGTGCCAGAATTTCGAGGAGGTACGTCAGACTCTGGCTGCAACTGAAATTATTACCAACGTGCCAAAGATCACCAGACCTCCCTTGAAGATGGCCTCTCTCAAGGACGCGAGAGCTTTTATTGAAGAAGGTGGGTGTTGTACCCAAAAATTCGCCCTCTCACATATCAAGATTTTTCTCACAAGATCTCTTTGGGCTCAAGACTGCACTAGGGTTTGATCAGCTCAAGACACCTCCTTATGCACTGATGACCAAAATTAGGGTTTGAGTTTGCACAAGGATTTTTGGACTATCAATGCTTCATATGACTTTCATGGATCATTATGGAACCCCAATATTACTCATGTCAAGTTCCAAGCCTTGGATCACACTTTTGATCAGTCAATTGAATAGTTGACCTAAAAATCAGTTGTATTAGGGAGAAAGTCAACCATAGCCAATTTACAGTCAAACTTTATAATTTTTTATCCACATCAATATTTTAGACTCATATGTATCATTTGATCAAGTTTGGACCAAAATTCCTCAAGAAATTTGATCAAATCTTCAAAAGGGCAAAATGGTCAAAATTAGGGTTTTGACTGAGAAAGGGAAATTTCTTATTTTTGACCTAGAAAATGGTCAATTGGTTTAAGGAATTATCTCAAGAGTCCAATTGCATCATTTTTACCTACTAACATGATTCAAAACATTGCAAGTCTATTGGATTAACAGATGAATTTTGCAGTCAACTGATCAAAAGTCAACTGTATATTGAAAAGTCATACTTTGACTTTTTAGTCAAATTCAAGTGCCAAGGATCATGATTCATAAAAAAATGTCAAAATATGAAACTTGTTCATCAAGAAATCAAGAATTTAAGATTTCATCTTGAAATGTTAAAATTTCTTAACTTAGAAATTTTTCTAAGTATGAAAATTTTCTTATTTTTTCATAACTTTAAGCCAAATTTTCGCCATGATGCAAGATGATTCAAGAGAAAATTCCAACATAAAAGTTGTAGATCTCCATGAAATATACAACTTTTATTCACACAACTTTTCCTAAAAGTGCTTGGATCTCAAGTTATAATTTTGTGAATACATGCTCATGAACTAAAAAAACACTTAGTGAAATTTTGCCCTAGTTAGGCAGATTTTTGACCTAACTTCATGGCAATTTTTCACATAGTTCCAAGGGGAATATTCAAAATCAATTCAAATATGGGTTGTATATCACATTGCAAGCTTTCCGTAATGTCCAAGAACTCCTTGATATCATTCTTGAGTAGGGTGAATCGAAGAGATGAAGTTGGTGTTTTGTCACTTGGATTACAAGCCATTTTGTGAAGAACACTTGATCCAATCTTCAAGCATGTTGTACAAATCTTGCTTTTCAGGCTTCAAACTTGCTAATCACTCAATAATTTAATTCTTACACAACTGATAGAGCCATTGTCCAAGAATTTGATCCATTATCCAAGTTGCATTTCCATTTTTAGAAGAAAGTCACCACTTCCATTTTGGAAAAGTGACTTTAATCATAATGTCAACTCTTCTTGAGCCCATACATTGTTGTTTCTGACTCAAAAGCATTCAAAAGCAAGAAGCAACATGTCTGCAGCTGTCTAACCACCCTGTAAACCCTTGTACTTCATATTGAAACCATGTTTGTCAACTTTGCTTCAAAAACAAGTAACCAAGCCATAACATGTGATTTTAATTCTGAGTTGTTACAAGCCTCAAAACCTCTTTCCTATAAGTAAATACACTACTTTCAAGTTGAGACACGAATGCTAGGGCCCCGAAACTTTCTCAAACACTCAAAAATCATAAATCTTCTCAAGAACACCATTGATACACATTTTTGAACCAAAACTCATCATCTTCATTTCCACTCGTGCGTTTTGAAAACTAATCATTCAAACACCTTCCATACATCATACCAAAGAAAGCCAGGCCCCTGTTTCAAGACTGTAACTCCTCCATCACTATCCACCATTTTCAAACATTAAGCTTGCAGGTTGACTTGAGTAGAGATATTCAGGGACTTTCAAGGCAAAGTAGGAGTTGGAATACACTCAAGGAGGTTTAGGAAAGATAAACAGATCCTCAGGCCATCTCAAAAGTTGCTCAAACTCCATTCACAACTCCAGCTGCAAGAGGTAAATTTTCGAACTTCTATCTCTTCATACAAGCATCATTTGATCCTGATTTGTGAAGACAAAATGTAGATATCTTTGCTCTAAAGCTGACCATGTTTATAGTTCCCATTTATATTGATTGTGTATAGAGAATTTTGGATTTAAAATTTCTGAGAAAATTAGGTTTCAATTTAGGGCCAGCAAAATTAGTTTTCATCTTTGACTTTTAGCTTACATAAGTTATATGGTTGGATTCGTGGGAAGAAACACCACAACTTTCATGTTTGAACTTTCCATTTTTGTGGAGAGATGAAGAAGATACAGGTGGTCCGGCTAGGCGCGAGGTTGAAGATGAAGTTGCCTTCAAGAAGCAGTTTCTAATATATATTTATGGTTTGACATAAGTAAACAGATGTACAGCTACCCCAGTTCCAAGCGCGCGCGTACTAAGTCACTTCTTACCTAAAGGGCGAGGGTTCGAACCAATGCGAACCCCCTTTTGCATTTTTCATATTTTCTGTTTCCCTAACATTTTTTTGCAGGCGCTGGGCCCTTTGGGCCTGGCAGTGTTTTTTTATTTTGCTAGCTCACCTCCCTGCCTACTTTTGGCACCCCCTGGCCCATTTATTTTTATTTACTTATTTATTTCATTTTTCCTTTTAAATATATTTTCTAAAATACCAAAAAAATCATAAAAAATATAAAAATAATAAATTTATGTTTTGACATAATTTGAATATTTTTCCCACACAAAGATTATTTTTATTCATTATACTCTATTTATCTTTACTAATTACCTTTTGAATTAAATTAAAACTAGATTATTATTTATTTAGATATATTTATTTTAATATAAGAAAATGCCAAAAATATTTCACAACACCATATATTATTTTCAAGACAAAAATACAAAAAAATACTTTTTCTTTAAACTTATTTTCTTTTAATCAACTAAATAGAATTAGGGTTTTATTCAAATGATGAAAGAGGATAAATGAGATATCAATAATTCATGTTCTCCATTTATAATCACTACTTTTCCTTCACGTACAAACTATAACTTCTGGTGTAAAGTTGAAGTGACAGCCCCTACCTCATGTATCCACGGTCGTCCTAACAAATAACTATAAGAGGGTATGTTGTACCCCAAAATTTATCCTCTCATGTTTTCCATAGTCTTCCCCCTGCATGGTTGACTAGAAACCCTTGCCTAAGAAAAAAGAAAATTTTTGAGTGGTGCTTTAAGTACCTTTCGATTGGCATTCTGAAAGACCCTTCGATTGGTATTCTGAAGGAGCCTTTCGATTGGCATGGATAATTCCCTTCGATTGGCATTATGGACAAGCACTTCGATTGGCAATGTGTCAAGACCCTTCGATTGGTATTCTGAAGGAGCCTTTCGATTGGCATGGATAATTCCCTTCGATTGGCATTATGGACAAGCACTTCGATTGGCATTGTATCAAGCCATTCGATTGAAATCCTGAAAGACCTTTTCGTTTGGCACCCTGGACCAAGCCTTTCAATTGGCATGCCACAGGATCCTTCGATTTAGCATTGTGTCAAGGAAGCTTCGACAGACATGTTAACCATGTCCTTCGATTAGCATGAACAACAACTTTCGATTGGCCTGTTAACAAAGCCTTTCGATTGGAATTTTAACAAGTACCCTTTGATTGGTATATGGACAAATACCCTTCAATTGGCATTTCAAAAGGTCCTTGGACTGGAACTTCAGAGTGTCCTTCGACTGGAACTTCAGAGTTTCCCTTAATAAGAACATCAGAACAAAATGACCTTCGAATGGCATTTCAGTGCAGAGTTTCTCTTAATCTAAGATGCTCTGATGAAGGAAGTTTTGAACACTTCGAATCAGAACTTAGACTCATCACAAGGCCAAGGGCTGGTCGAAGTTGTCTTATAGGGAATGTTCTAAATAGATTCAAATTGGACTTTGAAGCTGGCAAAGAAGGGCCATTCGAAGAACACACAGTTGGTCCATTCGAAGGACACACAGCTGGTGAAAACGAATGCTGTGTTGTTCCAGTCTGGTTGAAAGGTGTAGAAAGATGGAGGATTCGACTCAAAAGATCAAGTTGAACATTCAGGCCCATAGGCTAGGCCACGTGTCTTCCCTTTTTAGGCATGTACCCATCTGTTGTGTAAGACCACTTGCACTTAATAGCACAATACTACCTTTTAGGAAAGTCTGTCTTGAGCCTTGCACCTATTTTCCTTCAGCATGAAGCAACCCCATCTGAACCATTCATCTTGCTTTTGTGGCACAAGTGGACATTCACTTTCCAGCTGGGCCTTATTTTATTATTTTCTCTCCCCAAGCTTCCCAAAAGCCTTTCTCTATAAATAGAGAGTTCATTTGCACAAAGAAGGGGGCAGAGAAGAAGAGGAGAATGTATCTTCAAAATTCTCACACACCACAAAATTCTCAAACACTTAAACACTTAAACACTCAAACACATACCCAGAATCCAAACAACAAATCCAGAACTGCATCCTCCTGCCTAACACCATAACATCAAACATGTGTTACAAATACAAGCCTAAGGCACAACAAGCCTTGAGGCCTGCATAACCTCAAAACCTGCCTTCCTTCCCAAAGCCAGTTCAACTGCAACTGCAAACAAACCTTCCTAAAGCCAGTCCAACTGCAACTGCAACCAAGCCTGTATCAAAACTAACAAAATCTCAGACCTGCCTGTATCAAATCAAAGAGAAAACACTTATCCCCTTAGAATCTGAAACATCCCTATACCTTGTTACCCTTTGAATCCAGTAGGAAGAACCACACACTTATCCAGTATCAAAGACATAACTCCTGGTTCCTCCCTTCGAATCCAGAAGCATTCAAGGAAACCACTTAAAGGCCCAACACACGTTCCAGCCTCAAGCAAGGTAAGTCATTCTTAACCTTGAACCCTTCATTTCTAGCGTAACATGTAAATAAGCTTCCTTTTCGTTTCAAACATGTACATAGTGTTTGTTACCTTTTCGTTTCCACTCTTTTAGTTTGTTTTTATTGTCTCTCCTTTTGGTTTTGTTCTTTGGTTTGTTACAAATGCCCTAAGAACTAACCTGGCCCTGAGGTAATGATAGCATGACCTTGGGCCATGTTGCTATTTAATATCTCAAATGAAATAAACAAAAGACAGGAGTATGAAACGAAGCCCCAGGCTTCCTCACTAACTCCAGACCCAATCGAAGGGGACAGAAAGGCATATTACATCTTGCACAGATTCCAGGCCCAATCGAAGAAGGCAACAAGGCAGAAAGGCCCAGCCAGAGGCACACTTGCACTAAGTCCAGGCTCAGACGAAAGGCACTCCCATGCTGGTGCCAGCCTCCAATCAAAGTACATGACCTGACTGGTGCCAAAGCCCAATTGAAGGCCATGACCTCACTGGTGCAAACTCCCAATCGAAGGAGGCCAGCAGAATGCAAATCGAAGGCTACTCCTGCCCAAATCGAAAGAGCTCATTTTTCTTGCTTTTACCTTATTTTTTCCTTTATATTCTCATGCAATTAAATATGGTTGTAATAGCGTAGGATTTTATCTCTCTGCATTTTATTTACTTTGTAAAAATGCTAGTAATTAGGCATGTATGGTAAGATAAAATCAACAAGTAGACAAACCAAAAATAAAAGATAAAATGCATGCAATCAAACACACTTGCACACATGCACCCTTAGGGTAATTCCACTTGTTGCCTTACAAAAATGGCCATATTATGCATGTGGGATGTCTTAGCACAAATGAATTGAAAAAAGATCATAGTCCCTCGATGATGCTATCAAAGTTGCCTTTCAAAATGATCTTAGTCCCTACAGAAAAGTGCTAAGTCATTTCACAACATTGCTATCATGGTCATACGATGACCCACGCCTGTCCCGTTAACATCCTAACACAAGGTTGTTCACCAAATACAATGGTGAAACAAAACTGTTAAAAGGGTTAAAAACATAAGAAAGATCTTTGAGTAAAATAGGGTAGACAACTCTTAGTTACTTGATAAAAAATATTGCAAAACATCCTTGCTATTTTTGAAAACACACTCCACAACACAATTTCAAAACAACTTTCAAAAGATTGAAAACCTTTCAAAAATATATACACCTTTGTATACATTCAAACAAGAATCATTACAAAGGTTGCCTAGACAAAGCATCTTTTTCAAAACATTTTCAAAACCACACACACAAAGCACCATTTCAAACAATTGAAAAGCAAGGGCAAGTGATCTAAAACAAGTAACTAAGAACCCATGGATAACCATGGATGAAAAGGGTGCTAGCACCTTCCCTTTTCATAATCTACCCCTCGAACCCACGAAAACATCTCAAAGGTCTTTCCTGTGCTTTTTAACCTTTCCTTAGGATAAAATAAAAATTAGGTGGCGACTCTTGCTAAATCGAAACATTCGCGAACACAAACGCAAAATACCAAGTCAGTTCTCCCACCGTATCACAGAACTGGCGACTCTGCTGGGGATTATTTCTAAAAGTGGGGTTGCCTTAGGGTTTTAGATCACCTATACATGCTTACTTTGATTTCTTTGATTGCTTTACTTTTTGGGTTCCTTGTTTGGGTTTGTTGTAAATATTACACCCAAATTTGGGGGCACCTTTTTAGGTAAGTAGCAATAAACTGTGAGGGAACTATGCGGGGTATACCGACATGGTTGAAGCAGTAGCTACGTTAGTGTGACATATTTGTGGGTACCAGTAGCCCTTGAGTAGTCAAGGAGAATACGGGGCCGCTGAGTTATGTCATGAAGCACTAACAAACTCTTAGAACCTTACTTGACCATCTTGGCCTTTTTAGGGGTAGTGAGGTGACCGACTTTGGTGCAGTCCGAAGTTGGTAGATACTCAATACTACACTCATTGAGGATTGTTTTCTTGGAATATTTTGGTCGCCAGTTAAGTGGCTAAACCAAAATAATGAACATAGAAAATAATCCAGTGATATTGAGCTCCTTAGAACCCAGTTTCTATTTTAGGACAGGTTGAGCCAACTAAAGAGGGTACTTACCTACAAACCCCATGCAAGCCTAAACCTAAGGACTTGTTTGCTTTGTGTGAATATGACTGTCTGTATATACACTTTCTTACTTTTGCATACATGTACATAACATCATAACATCATACCATAGCATTGTTAATAACCATTTCAAGGATCTCGAGGGTCTTTTGATACAGGGGCATGTTGAACCAGACGTCTACCAAAGGGTAAGAGGTTTCATTTTCCTCTGAAAAAATGCCGTCAAAGATCAAGTGCAACAACTTGAATCAGGGGCTATGACCCACTTGACATGGTGAGCTTGATTCTCATGGAAAGACATCCACCGATACAAAGTTCTCCAATCAAAGATGTTGATCAAAGTTCAATCTCTAACATTTTCTTGTGTTTACCTCGCGAGATTCTTGGAAACATGCATCCACATATCATGCATTGCATCATGACAGGTTTTCCTTTTCAGGTTTCCTTATTCTCCTACTGTTTATTTTAGTAGAGATGGCTCTAGAGAAGACTATCAAGGACATCCAGGCTCAAAACTCTCAACTTCAAGAGATGTTCTTGAACCTATCCAACGGACAAGAAGAGGTCAAGGCGCTCCTCACCAGGGGCATGATCATGGGAAATCCTGATGGAAACAAAGATGACCAGTTGGAAAGGCTACAAACTGAGATAGCCATAATGAAGGGACAGTTGGTGGGCCAGATGGCTCTCATCCAAAACCTAGCTCAAAGACAAGAAGGGCTCAGGGTTCTCATCAACAATCTGCTTTGAAACAACCAAGTGGGGCAAACATCTAGGGTTGAAGATCAAGTCATCATTCAACCTCCTTTGAGACAAGAAGACAAGGGAAAGGCTCCTCAACTTGCTTCAGGGTCACAAGCCCAGCAACAACCTCGTCAGCGTCAACAGGGTAATCGGCGTAGGCGGAATACATCTGGAAGACATTTCTCTGAGACTGATATACCATCATCTCTAATACTGAAACGCTTGTTGGAGGTCAATCTGATTACTTTAAAGGATCCTCCCCGGAATTCCAACACCTCTTCTCCTGGTTATCATCCCGATGCATTTTGTGTATACCACTCCCATAGTCCTGGACATGACACCAACGACTATTGGACTCTGAAGAACAAGATCCAAGACTTGATTGACGGAAGAGTGCTGGAGTTCATGCCGTATGGCGAGATGAAAATCTTCCGCTGGAATTCTCCATCTGAGATGACTAGTTCAAACTAAGAGACTTTTGTTCATCTGAATTCTGAAGTTGTATTTTTCTTTTCTTATTCAAAGAATTATCTATTAATGTCAAACTTTGTTTTCATTAATGCATTGCATATGTTTGTCTTGATTTGATCCACTCATTTCCATTACATTTAAACTATGACTTTCAACTCTTGCTAAAAGTTACAAGCCTTTAGAGGGAGGATGACGAAACAATTCCATAATCCTATACAGTATGCTTTTGAACAAACCTTGCTGACGATGTACATGCGTTTCTTTCAAATCCTAAACACCGGAGTTATAAGGAAGATAATCCCTAGTCAACCCCTTCGATCCAAAGAAGTAGGAGTTTTCTCTTTTAAACACAAATTGAAACCTTTAATTTAAACCTGGGGCAGGGTAGTCTCTCAGTTAATTCAAAAGATGCACATTGAAGTCGCAAAACTCTCAGTTCATAATACAACGAACGACATCAAAAACATTCCCTGGAATCAAAAGACAATGGTGGTTCCTTATCTCATAGGCAGTCAATCTCTCAAAAGAGAAAAGCCCACTAAGCCAAAACCTATAAAGGAGGCTTAAGAAAGCTGGGGCATCCCGCTGACTGTAATCTCGAAAATAGGAACAGTCAGGAAAAAGTTAGGGATAACAAATCAAAAGAACGGGGTCGCTACAAATCCTCAACAACATGAAAAATGTTGCAAAAATGACTGCCTTCCAAAATCCAACTTGTGTGAACCATCACCAAAACGTCGTTCCAAATTCGAATAGAGTTCGACGCATAATTAACTGAGTTTAGGATTGAAGAACATCACGAAGAGCGGGTGGGTACAAATATACTTTGAGCCTTTATCCTTTGTTTTTTAAACCGTGAACCAAGCCACGTTACAACCCTTCAAAAGTCCTAATTGAAGCATGGGTTAGTTCGAAAGCATACTGTTACAAAAGGTATCCTGACTCCTATAAGGCTTAGCCCTAAATCTTGTGTTGAATTTGTCTTATAAAAAGTTTTCTGCTAAAAAACGCATTTTTCAAAACTTCGAGACAAGCATAAACTTTGCATTACTTGAATATCACTGTTTGCATTTGGCTATTTGTTTGACAGCGGAGAAATTCACACAATGAATATCCGATGAACGAAATCTCTCCCAGTAAACAAAATCACTTCAAGTAGGATGACACTTCCATTGACGAATCTCCTATCAACAGGGGGACTTAACATGTCACTATCCAGCACACCTGGGGCAGTGCAGTCAAGATTTTAAGAAATCTCTGAAGAAGTGCAGAGTAACCAGGGGCAGGCCTCCATCTCCGTCACTTGGGGCATTAAACTTCAAATCTCAGTGAAGGGTTACATACAATCAAACTTTTTGGCAATGCCACAAACACTCGCTTCTAGGGGCAGTGACAAATCTCCCCAAAATCCTTCTCATAGGATGATTCCCCAGCAAGAGTATAATCTCTAAACCCTTTCCCCAGCTGAATCAACCTCAAGAATCCTCGAGGACTTACCCCAACAAAGACTTCACCTATCTAGCAGACTGACGACAGGGTTTATTTCCCCAACAACACCAGGATTCCCCAGCTTGAGTTTGCCTCTCCGACTACTACAAATTAAAGGACCACAACTCCTCTTCCCCAGTAGACTACTCTACAATCCCCAGCAAGTTACTGCGAAACCTGGACCCGACCAAATATCAGTTCAACTTCGACTCCCCAATAGAGCAACGGACGACTAAGACTCCTAAACTCTTTTCCCAAGCAGAAATAAACATACTCCCCACAGAGTTTTCAACTTCCCCCAGCGGAGTTCTCCTCAAACAAGAAAACAGGAATCCATTGGAAATATTCTAAGCAAAGTTTGAAGACACACATACTCTTCAACAACAGTCCAGGATTTAATAACTCCCCAACTGTTGTACCCCAAAATTTGCCCTCCCATATTCTACAAGATTCCTCAAGGATTGCACAGTTCAAACACCCTTCTGAGCCAGTCAAATTATGGTTTTGGTTCTTGCAAAGAATTTGAGGTTTTGAATGGCTCAATCAAGTCCCATAGGCCTATATACATTGTCAAGCATCTACATGTCAAGTTTCAAGACTCATAGTGGCAAATTGCACAGTCAAAAGCCCTATTTGCTCAACAGTCAACTGTAGGGGCAAAATGGTCATTTTACAGTCAAAAGTCAGAATTTTTGGTCAACATCTTATTTTGAGCTCACAATCATAATTTGATCAAGTCTTGATCATGATTCCACAAGAATGGCTCAAAAATCATCAAGGATGCAAAAGTTGCTATTTTTGGACAGCTGAAAAGTCAACTGTAACTTGACCAGGGCATAACTTTTTCATGGTTCATCAGAAAAATCCCATCCAATGCTCATTTTTAAGGGGATGACATTTCCTACAACTCACCTTCACATTCCAAGTCCAAGAAATGCTCTCACAAAAAGTTATCAATCTCTACATTATAGGTCAATTTCAAAAGTCAACAAAAAGGCATTTCAAGTCAAAGACCATAACTTGAGATTGGTAAATCCAAATGACATGGGACCAAAGGCATTGGTTAGAGAACTTCAATACCTTTCCAAAATGTCCAAGAACATGTTAATATGATCAAAATGGAGCAAGATATGCATTAGAGAAGTTGGGAAATTTTTGTGAATGTGCAAAAGTCAACTATCCTTAAAACTTCAATTTTTGACAAAAGGGCCCACTTTCTTCCACTTGATTCAGCCTTGTCATGCCACACACGTGTCCCATGATTAATTTCAAGATCAAACATTTATTTTTCCATTTTATTTAATTTTTATTGATTTAATTCATTTTAAATCCATAATAATTCAAATAAAATCTAAAAATTAATGGAATAGCATCTTTATGGTTTGAATAGCTTTTATATGTCATATGCCAGCTAACAAATTCGTGCCAAGCCTTTTTGTGCATAAAATCCTAGATTTGAACCAAATATGGAAAGTTCTTCAATGGTGGTCAACCAAATCTCCAAACTTCAATACACCAAGATTAAGGCCCAGCTTTTAACCTAATTCTATTCCCATATATGCAGGCAAGTGAACCCTAATGCCATTAACGTGAAAATTGCTGCAAAAACACCATAGCAACATTGAAAAAAACCAAGAAAAAGTGAAAACTGAACTCCACTTTCCACGTCAATACAAAGCCTTTTCTTGATTCCAATACATTGCTAGGCCTCCCAGGAACACATTGCAATCGAAACCAAGCACTAAAGCCACGAGAATCATCAAAAACAGTTCCTTGGTTTGACACTTTTTTTCAGAATCGCGTCTCACAATTCATGCATATTTAACATCTTTTGTTGTTTGTTTTATGTTCATAGAACTCAGGTGAAGCTTTTGGTGTGGTTCAATTGGATTAAAACACCCTGAAACAAAAATCACCATGAACGAAATCTAGGGTTTTCGAGTTCTGGATTTGGGGCTTTCCCATACAAGGAAAATTAGGCCTCATAACGCATATGGTTGAATTCGTCAAGGCCAGACGAATCAAACCCAACCCTCGCGATGAATTTATATTTAACGTATGCATATTCGCTATTTTCTGTGGATGCAGGTTGGGGGGTTAAAAACCCCCGCTATTTGATTTGATGTTACAAGCAAAAGGAAGAAGACGACTGACGTGTTGAGCTATGGCTGGTCCATTCAAATAATCAGCGCGCGTGTTTTGCTTTTCCAGCATGGGCGTTGATTTTTATATATTATAATTAATTGTCATTATATTAATAGATGCAACACAATGGCGTAGTGGAAGGTGACGTGGTTGGTAACCATTGGGACCTGGGTTCGATTCCCAGATCCCCTAAACGCTTGTTCCTATTTTTTCTAATGCGTTCACGTGCAGGCTTTACAATGCGTTCCGCCATACACCTCAACCATCCAGGCGCCAGGTGTTTACAAGCAACAATCCAATGATCAGGATGGAAGCACACCCTATTCTCCAGTCAATGCTTGCACACTTGATCCAGAAAGTCTAACAGGGCTTGAGTGTTATTGGGCTTCAGATTTCTAAACAAAACCTCCTAATGGGTTCATCAACCCCCCTGGTTTACTATTCTTTTTTTATTCTTTTTTTCCTTTTATTTTCTTTAATAACTATTATTATCATTATTTAATTAATTAACAAATTAACATTTTTCATAATAAATTCAGAAAATTAAAATGTAAATATTTTTATTATTATTCTTATTAATTACACTATTAATTATTTTTGTAAATAAAATACTAATAAATTGATTTAGTTTAATTAGGTAATTTTAATTTCCTTTTACAATAAATAAAATGAATTAGACTTAGGGTTTTTTCTTTTGATAAATTTTAATTCTTTTTCTTTTCATTTTCATTAAAACTTAAAAAACACAAAAACATTTTTTCTTTTAATTAAAAAATTAATTAGTTATTAAGTTTAATATTTAATTTAATTTCAAAAAAGGACAAATTACTTTCTTTTCTCGAAAAGGGTCAAAACCCTAAAGACGTCCCGATTCAATCTTTCGCGCGCATGTTCATTTTAATTCATTATATTTATGTATCTGCTCCAGAAATGTAATAGTTAATTAGGATTTTATCGCTTCATTTTATTTTCTCGCATTTATTTTCCAAACGGGTTTTGTTTTTGGCGATGTATAGACCCGCGCCTTGTAATAGCGTAGATTCAACTTTCCGCAATTTATTTTCCGCACTCTTAACTGTTAAAAATGCATGAAAGACTTGTATAAAAAATAAAATCAATCTGTAGCTCACAAATGCATGTTCAAAGATAAACATAAACTAAAACAACACACATGCACATGCCACTCTTAGGGTACGCCTCACTGGTTGCCTCGACGTGGTCGTCAAGTATAGGGTGCTTTAGAGGTCTCCCTCTTGTCTAAGATCCAGTTGCCTCGAAACGGTTGCCTCAGATAAAAAGGATCTAGGACATTAGGGTTACCGCTAAGGCGTCCTACCATTGCTTTGGTGACCACATTGTCCCTAATAATTGAATTGACCCGAATACCTCCAACGAAGGTGCTACCTACTTCTCAATAGTAGGATAGTACTGTCTAAAGGACTCTTACACAACCTAATTCCTTAGAGTAGGTAGATTTCTCATGGGTACTTGCTCTTTCCAAAACAAACAAAAACAACTTTTCGCACCTACACTTTCAAAAAGTTTTCAAACAAATATTTCATACACTCTTGAGGACAGATACGAGAGTTACCTAGAAATTTTTCAAACGAAACTTTTTTTCAAAACCCACATACACTTGAAAAGCAAACAATTTTTGAAAACATAAAGAGCAAGTACCTAAGAGCCCGTGGATAACCACGGATAGAAAGGGTTCTAACACCCTCCCTTTCTATAAATCTACCTCCCGAACCGAGAAACATTCTCGAAAAAGGAATTTTGCTGTGCTTTTGTCCTTTCCTTGTTGGAGAACATAAAAGACGGTGGCAACTCTTGCTTACCGCGACATTTCGCGAACCAGCTTAAAAATAGTCAGTTCTATTTCCACCGATCACAGAACTGGAAGCTCTGCTGGGGACACTTAATAAGTGAGGTGTACCTTAGGATTAGACCACTCTTATGTTTTCAATTGCTTGTTTTGTTTGCTTTAAAATTGTGGGCCTGTCTTGGAGTTTCATAGATCTTAACCCGGATCTGGGGGATACCTTTTAGAAGTAGCAACAAACTGTGAGGGAACTGTGCGGGGTATACCGACACGGTTGAAGCAGTTTGCTACGTTGATGTGGCACTTTGGTGAGTACCGGTAACCCTTGAGTCAAGTCAAGGAGAGTACGGGGCCGCCGCGTGGTGTCGTGAAGCATCAACTGACCTTAGGAACCTTACTTGACCATCCTGGCCTCTTTAGGGGTAGTGAGATGACCGACTTTGGTGCAATCCGAAGTTGGTAGATACTCGATACTACACTCATTGAGGGTTGTTTTCTTGGAATATTTTGATCGTCAGTTCAGTGGCTAAATCAAAACAATGAACATAGAAAACAACCCAATGATATTGAGCTCCTTAGAACCCGATTACTTTTGATAGGACAGGTTTTGAGCCCACCAACTTCAAGAGGGTAGTACCTAAACTTCATGCTGGCCTAAACTCTAAGGGCTCTCTGTGTGACTTGTATGCCTTCAAACTTGAATTACTTGCATGCTTGTTATCTGACACATGAGTTCCTTGCATGTTTTGTTTACAGTCCTTAATCTGGACTCATAACAGGGTTCACTTACATCACTCCATGCATAGCATAACATCATACCATCATACCATTGCATACATCTTGCATAAGGATTAACCCATTTCAAGGACCTCAAGGGTTTGTGATGCAGGTCATGATGAATCCAATGTCTAGCAAGGGGCAAAGGGGATTTATTTTCCTCTAGCCAAGGTTGTGTGGAGATCAAACATGATAGCTCGAGTCAGGGGCTATGACCCACTCGATATGGTGAGCTTTGACTCTTGAAGAAGGACTCTCAATAACCTGAAGTTCCTTCAATCAAGCTACCTGATTCTAACAATGTTTTTTTTCTTATTTACCCCGCGAGATCCTTGAAAACATTGCATGCATACATACACATCATTGCATAACAGGTACCCTTGTTACAGGTCACTTAACTTCTTCGCTGTTTATTTCAGCAATCATCATGAATCCTGAATCATCCAATGAACAAGCTATCAAGGCCCTCCAGGCCCAAAACGCCCAGTTTCAAGAGCTGGTCATGAGCTTAGCCCAGGGTCAACAGGAGTTGAAAACTCTACTTTTGAAAAAGAAGAAGAAGAGGACTGTTTTGTTCAACCCTAGACGCAGATCTGGGAATGGATCACAAAATGAGGCTGAGCTGACTACCCCATCTGCTGGGAAAGATAGCCCACAAGGGAGAGAGGTTCTTAGTCCCGTGGTCTCCGACAACGAGACAAATTACAATGATGAACAGTACCCTCCTGCGGAAGACAGGTACAAGCAGTTGGAAGACCGGTTAAGTGCTATGGAGATACAGAAAGTGCCCGGCCTGGACTTCGAAGATCTAGGTCTATCTTTTGGGGTGGTGATCCCACACAAGTTCAAGGCACCTGCCTTTACGAAATACGACGGGGCTTCCTGTCCTAAGCTGCATCTCAGATCATATGTAAGGAAGATCCAACCTTACACTGCAGACAAGAATCTATGGATCCATTTCTTCCAGGAAAGTCTTTTAGGGACTCAACTCGAGTGGTTTTATCAGCTGGATGGAGCCAGTATCCGTAACTGGGAGGACTTGGCTACTGCATTCTACAAGCAGTATCAGTACAATTCCGACCTCGCTCCTACGCATACCCAACTCCAGGGTATGTCACTAGGGACGGGTGAAGGTTTTAAGGAGTATGCGCAAAAGTGGAGAGACCTTGCTGGAATGGTGCAACCACCTCTGACTGACCGTGAGCTCGTTGATATGTTCTTGGGGACCCTGTCTGGTCCATTCTTTAACCATCTGATTGGGAATTCTTCTGCTGGGTTTACAGATCTGATCTTAACTGGTGAAAGAATCGAAGCTGGTATCAAGGCTGGGAAGATTCAAGAAGCTACACCTTCTGACACTCAGAAAAAGCCTTACGCGGGGAAGAAAGAGTCCAATGCTGCGTACAGTCAAAAGAGTCATCGTGACCAACACATAGGGGCAGTCATGATCTCTGGTTCTACACCATGCCGATAATAGCAAAAGGGAAATCAACGAAGGCTGGATGAGCCTAAAAGACAGTTCACCAATATTAACATGCCATTGTCACAAGCACTGCAGCACATGTTGAAGATGAATCTGATTGCGGTGATAAACCCTCCTGCAAATCCAAAGACTTCTTCTCCAAGCTACAACCCAGATGTGAGGTGTGCTTATCATTCTGGTAGCCCGGGGCACGATACTGAGGATTGTTGGGCGCTGAAATACAAGATCCAGAATATGATTGACGCCAAAGAGATCAAATTCGAGCCTGCCGAGACTCCCAACGTGATCACTGCTCCCTTGCCAAAACATGGCTAGGATTGAGAGACTCTTGTTTCATTTAAATTCTGATATTGTATTTTTCTATGCTTATTCAAACAATTATCATGTCAAACTCTATTATTTCATTAATGCATTACACGTGTCTGTTTTGAAGTAATTGTGTTCACTATATTCAAAATTTCTTTTATTTTTCATGATGTTCAACTCTCGATTGAAAATTCTAAGCCTCTTGAGGGAGGATGACGAAAACAATACCACATCTTTACAGTATGCTTTTGAACAGACCCCGCTGATGAGGTACAGGCATTGTTTCAATCCCTAAACACTGGAGTTATAAGGAAGATAATCCCTCGTTAACCCCTTCGAGCCAAAGAAGTAGGAGTTTTCTGTTTAAACACAAATTGAAACCCTTAATCATAACCTGGGGCAGGGTAGTTCTCTCAGTTGATCCAAGTGCACAACGAATGGCACCAAAGGAAGTATTTCCAAAACAAAAGACAGTGATGGTTCTGAATAATCACAAAGACAGACAGTCATTACCAAAAAAAAAACTAAAGCCCAATAAGTCAAAACCTATGAAGGAGACTTACAAAACTGGGGCATCCCGCTGACTGTAATCACAAAAGAAACAGTTCAGGCAAAAAACAGGGATAACGAAATCAAAAAGAAAGAGGTCCTACAAACCCCCAACAAAAGGAAATGACTGCCTATTCAAAATAAATTGTCAACATCCGAACCATCACCGGAATATCAGAGTAAAAGACTCAAACAAGGTCTAACGCCCGATCAGCTGAGTTTAGGATCGAAGAACATCACGAAGAGCGGGTGGGTACAAATAAATTTTGAGCCTTTATCCTTTGTTTCTTAAACCATAAACCAAGCCACGCTACAACCCTTAAAAGTCCTAGCTGAAGCATGGGTTAGTTCGAAAGCATACTGTTATGAAAGGTATCCTGACTCCTTAAGGCTTGCGGTAAAATAACGAGTTGACATCACATTCACTTGTTTTTATGAAAAAAACTGCATTTTCAAAAACTTCAAGACAGACATAAAACTTTGCATTCTTAAAATAATATTGTTTGCATATGATTATTTGTTCGAACAACAGAGAAATTCGCACGATGAATATCTTATGGACAAAAATCTTCCCAACAAAGGAGTCATCTCAAGTGGAAAAAGCACTTCCAATCAAGGGGCAGACATGATTATTGTCCATAATCTGGGGCAATGAAGTCAAGATTCAAAGAATCTCTCAAATGCCAATAGCCAGGGGCAAATCTTCGCCTGAGTCACTTGGGGCATTGGACATGAATTCCAGCAACGAATCTTGCACGATCAGACATCTTCTAGTAGTATGGCATCACAATACTACTGACAGTGACAACTCCCTACATTCTGAGAGCGTGGACATAGTTGAAAAAATACTACGCATAATCAAAGACCTGCTAGGTTGACACACCTAGGCAAAAATAAGGGCTTCCCGTCGAACCAAAAGGGTTCGGGCAAAAATAAGGGATGAAAATGAAAAAATTGTACACCCGGCAAGTCGAAAACCTGAAAAGGCGGCTTGGGCAAAAATGGGTATCCCGGTGGACTGAAAACCCGAAAGGGCGGTCCAGGCAAAAATTAGGGATCAAAGCGTACGACTATGCCCCGTCATCTCGTCACTTGCCTACCATAAGAAGATTCGTAAATCGGCAGTCATCAAGCACCTCCACAGGTACCCTCTCCCACAGAAGCTGGGGCAATAAGAATTATCTAAGTGGTTTAGTTGCTCTGTCCACCAAGGTACCAAGGTAGGTTCATCCGAAGAACGTAACCAGGATACCTTCACGCCCCGAGAGTAAGACGAGATACAACAATACTTTCCCCAGGTAGAGTTGGTCTCCCATCAGCCCTAAAAAGGCACAGTATCCCTAGCAAGTCAGTGATACTCTCCCCAAGAAGAGTTAGTCTACTGTCAGCCTTAAGGAAATTGGATATCCCCAGAAGATCTCAGTATTCCCTAGCGGAGTATACAGATGTTCCAAAGCAAGCATCCCCGGCAGTCTTAATATAAGATTGTTCCCTGGCGGAATACCAGACACCCCAGTGGAATTAATCTCCCTGGTACAGTCCAAAAGTTTCCCCAGGAGAGTTGAATGAATCTCCCCCGTAGATTCTGGAAGCTTATCCCCAGTAGATTCTGGAAGCTTATCCCCAGTAGATTCGGGAAGCTTGTACCCTGCAAAGTACGAACGCATCTCCCCGGCCTTATTCAAAGGTTATTCAACACCAGGTTATAACTGGGTTATCCTCAGCTAATTACCACGGAAAGATCGTCCTCGGCGAAGTTCTTCCTATCCCCCAGCGGAGTTCATCAAAATCCTCAACAAAACATATCAACGGTATCCCCAGCGGAGTTATCATTAAAATCTCAGCGAAGTATCTCTCCTCCACAGAGTAATTCCCCGCAGAGTAATCTCTCCAACAAGTTCATTCCCCAACGGAGTCATCTTCTCCTACCGGTTTATTCTTGCAATCATCATCCCCAGCGGAAATGAAGAACTTTACTCTTCAACAGCAGCCTAGGAGCGAACTTCCCGGAATTCGTCAAGGATTTATTTTCCCAGACGAAAATACATTCATAAACATATCACATCTCATACCTCGTATTCATAAACATGACAAAGTGCATACGACACAATCTCATTTATTTTTGAGAACATCATGACATCATGCATTTCATACATCATGACATTGCATACAACTAAAACTTTGCCTTTTCAGGAAAAGGTCAATCAAAGGATGATTACCATCTACCTTTGCAGTTCCAGATCAACACCTGTAACAAGCCAGGAAAATTCTGTGGACGACTGATCGTGGGTTAATACCTAAAAACCAGACAGGACTATTATCTACTTGATCGTCATGAAGCAACCCTACACCGGTTCCTTCTCAACTTCAGATGTAGTTTTACACGAACTCATCATCTTGAAACCCTACACCAGTTCCTTCTCAACTTCAGATGTAGTTTTACACGAACTCATCATCAGGAAACCCTACACCGGTTCCTTCTCAATTTTCAGACGAAGTCTTACACGGACTCACCCTCCACAAGTGACCCTACACCGGTTCCTTTTCTTTCAGAAGAAGTCTTACACGGACTTATCATCAAAGTAACCCTACACCGGTTCCTTTTATTTCAGAAAAAGTCTTACACGGACCTATCTCAAAGTAACCTTACCCCGGTTCCTCCTAAAAGTTTTACACGAACTTACCCTGCAGGTAACCTTACCCCGGTTCCTCTAGAAGTCTTACACGGATTTATCTCAAGATAACCTTACCCCGGTTCATCAAGAAGTTTTACACGAACTTACCCTGCAGTAACCTTACCCCGGTTCCTCCAGAAGTCTTACACGGGCTTATCTTAAGATAACCTTACCCCGGTTCGTCAAGAAGTTTTACACGAACTTACCCTGCAGTAACCTTACCCCGGTTCCTCCAGAAGTCTTACACGGACTTATCTTCAGATAACCTTACCCCGGTTCATCAATAAGTTTTACACAAACTTACCCTGCAGTAACCTTACCCCGGTTCCTCCAGAAATCTTACATGGACTTACCTTAAGGTAACCTTACCCCGGTTCATGCTGAAGTTCTACACGAACTTATCCCGAAGTAACCCTACACCGGTTCCTTCCTTCCAGACGTAGTTTTACACGGACTCGTCACCAAGAAGCCCTACACAGGTTCTCTTTTTCCAAAGATGCAGTTTTACACGGACTCGTCACCAGTCAACCCTACACAGGTTTTATTTCTTCCAGGATGCAGTTTTACACGGACTCATCATGAGGCGACCCTACACCGGTTCTCGTTCTCTCTCTAGATGCAGTTTTAGACGGACTTATCATCAGTCAATCCTACACAGGTTTCCTTCCTTCAAAGATGCAGTTTTACACGAGCTCATCAGCAGGCCACCCTACACAGCTTCCCTCTTTCAACTTACAAGATTACAATTCAACAGACAATCTCCAGATGGCATCTATAAGCCCATCCACCTACCAATAGTCTCCAAATGGCATCCATAAGCCCATTCACGACAAGATTCTGTCACATTTCCAGATGGCATCTATAAGCCCATCCTCCTATCCATCATCTCTCCAAATGGCATCTGTAAGCCCATTCCCGACATCACATTGCCGGTATTCTACTATGCGAGTGCAAATTTCTGGGCACTTTAGTGTTCAATCATCTTCCACCTTTGGATCACGAAAGGCACGCAAGCCAATCTACATCCTCGGGTTTAATAAGATTGAACAGGGGCAACTGTTGTACCCCAAAATTTGCCCTCCCATACTCTACAAGATTCCTCAAGGATTGCACAGTTCAAACACCCTCCTGAGCCAGTCAAATTAGGGTTTTGGTTCTTGCAAAGAATTTGAGGTTTTCAATGGCTCAATCAAGTCCCATAGGCCTATATACATTGTCAAGCATCTACATGTCAAGTTTCAAGACTCATAGTGGCAAATTGCACAATCAAAAGCCCTATTTGCTCAACAGTCAACTGCAGGGGCAAAATGGTCATTTTACAGTCAAAAGTCAGAATTTTTGGTCAACATCTTATTTTGAGCTCACAATCATCATTTGATCAAGTATTGATCATGATTCCACAAGAATGGCTCAAAAATCATCAAGGATGCAAAAGTTGCTATTTTTGGACAGCTGAAAAGTCAACTGTAACTTGACCAGGGCATAACTTTTTCATGGTTCATCAGAAAAATCCCATCCAATGCTCATTTTTAAGGGGATGACATTTCCTACAACTCATATTCACATTCCAAGTCCAAGAAATTCTCTCACAAAAATTTATCAATCTCTACATTATAGGTCAATTTCAAAAGTCAACAAAAAGGCATTTTAAGTCAAAGACCATAACTTGAGATTGGTAAATCCAAATGACATGGGACCAAAGGCATTGGTTAGAGGACTTCAAGACCTTTCCAAAATGTCAAAGAACATGTTCATATGATCAAAATTGAGCAAGATATGCATTGGAGAAGTTGGGAAATTTTTGTGAATGTGCAAAAGTCAACTATCCTTAAAACTTCAATTTTTGACAAAAGGGCCCACTTTCTTCAACTTGATTCAGCCTTGTCATGCCACACACGTGTCCCATGATTAATTTCAAGATCAAACATTTATTTTTCCATTTTATTTAATTTTTATTGATTTAATTCATTTTAAATCCATAATAATTCAAATAAAATCTAAAAATTAATGGAATAGCATCTTTATGGTTTGAATAGCTTTTATATGTCATATTCCAGCTAACAAATTCGTGCCAAGCCTTTTTGTGCATAAAATCCTAGATTTGAACCAAATATGAAAAGTTCTTCAATGGTGGTCAACCAAATCTCCAAACTTCAATACACCAAGATTAAGGCCCAGCTTTTAACCTAATTATATTCCCATATATGCAGGCAAGTGAACCCTAATGCCATTAACGTGAAAATTGCTGCAAAAACACCATAGCAACATTGAAAAAAACCAAGAAAAAGTGAAAACTGAATTCCACTTTCCACGCCAATTCAAAGCCTTTTCTTGATTCCAATACATTGCTAGGCCTCCCAGGAACACATTGCAATCGAAACCAAGCACTAAAGCCACGAGAATCATCAAAAACAGTTCCTTGGTTTGTCACTTTTTTTCAGAATCGCATCTCACAATTCATGTATATTTAACATCTTTTGTTGTTTGTTTTATGTTCATAGAACTCAGGTGAAGCTTTTGGTGTGGTTCAATTGGATTAAAACGCCCTGAAACAGAAATCACCATGAACGAAATCTAGGGTTTTCGAGTTTTGGATTTGGGGCTTTCCCATACAAGGAAAATTAGGCCTCATAACGCATATGGTTGAATTCGTCAAGGCCAGACGAATCAAACCCAACCCTCGCGATGAATTTATATTTAACGTATGCCTATTCGCTATTTTCTGTGGATGCAGGTTGGGGGGGTTAAAAACCCCCGCTATTTGATTTTATGTTACATGCAAAAGGAAGAAGACGACTGACGTGTTGAGCTATGGCTGGTCCATTCAAATAATCAGCGCGCGTGTTTTGCTTTTCCAGCATGGGTGTTGATTTTTATATATTATAATTAATTGTCATTATATTAACAGATGCAACACAATGGCGTAGTGGAAGGTGACGTGGTTGGCAACCATTGGGACCTGGGTTCGATTCCCAGGTCCCCCAAACGCTTGTTCCTATTTTTTCTAATGCGTTCACGTGCAGGCTTTACAATGCGTTCCACCATACACCTCAACCATCCAGGCGCCAGGTGTTTACAAGCAACAATCCAATGGTCAGGATGGAAGCACACCCTATTCTCCAGTCAATGCTTGCACACTTGATCCAGAAAGTCCAACAGGGCTTGAGTGTTATTGGGCTTCAGATTTCTAAACAAAACCTCCTAATGGGTTCATCAACCCCCCTGGTTTACTATTCTTTTTTTATTCTTTTTTTCCTTTTATTTTCTTTAATAACTATTATTATCATTATTTAATTATTTAACAAATTAACATTTTTCATAATAAATTCAGAAAATTAAAATGTAAATATTTTTATTATTATTATTATTAATTACACTATTAATTATTTTTGTAAATAAAATACTAATAAATTGATTTAGTTTAATTAGGTAATTTTAATTTCCTTTTACAATAAATAAAATGAATTAGACTTAGGGTTTTTTCTTTTGATAAATTTTAATTCTTTTTCTTTTTATTTTCATTAAAACTTAAAAAACACAAAAACATTTTTTCTTTTAATTAAAAAACTAATTAGTTATTAGGTTTAATATTTAATTTAATTGCAAAAAAGGACAAATTACTTTCTTTTCTCGAAAAGGGTCAAAACCCTAAAGACGTCCCGATTCAATCTTTCGCGCGCATGTTCATTTTAATTCATTATATTTATGTATCTGCTCCGGAAATGTAATAGTTAATTAGGATTTTATCGCTTCATTTTATTTTCTCGCATTTATTTTCCAAACGGGTTTTGTTTTTGGCAATGTATAGACCCGCGCCTTGTAATAGCGTAGATTCAACTTTCCTCAATTTATTTTCCGCACTCTTAACTGTTAAAAATGCATGAAAGACTTGTATAAAAAATAAAATCAATTCGTAGCTCACAAATGCATGTTCAAAGATAAACATAAACTGAAACAACACACATGCACATGCCACTCTTAGGGTACGCCTCACTGGTTGCCTCGACGTGGTCGTCAAGTATAGGGTGCTTTAGAGGTCGCCCTCCTGTCTAAGATCCAGTTGCCTCGAAACGGTTGCCTCAGATAAAAAGGATCTAGGACATTAGGGTTACCGCTAAGGCGTTCTACCATTGCTTTGGTGACCACATTGTCCCTAATAATCGAATTGACCCGAATACCTCCAACGACGGTGCTACCTACTTCTCAATAGTAGGATAGTACTGTCTAAAGGACTCTTACACAGCCTAATTCCTTAGAGTAGGTAGATTTCTCATGGGTACTTGCTCTTTCCAAAACAAACAAAAACAACTTTTCGTACCTACACTTTCAAAAAGTTTTCAAACAAATATTTCATACACTCTTGAGGACAGATACGAGAGTTACCTAGAAATTTTTCAAACGAAACTTTTTTTCAAAACCCACATACACTTGAAAAGCAGACAATTTTTGAAAACATAAAGAGCAAGTACCTAAGAGCCCGTGGATAACCACGGATAGAAAGGGTGCTAACACCTTCCCTTTCTATAAATCTACCTCCCGAACCGAGAAACTTTCTCGAAAAAGGAATTTTGCTGTGCTTTTGTCCTTTCCTTGTTGGAGAACATAAAAGACGGTGGCGACTCTTGCTTACCGCGACATTTCGCGAACCAGCTTAAAAACAGTCAGTTCTATTTCCACCGATCACACCAACACTTGTCAAGGATTTATTTTCCCAGACAAAAATACATTCATTAACATTTCACATTTCATACATCCTATTTACATACATGATAAGTGCGTACAACACAATCTCATTTACTTTTGAGAACATCATGACATTATGCAGTTGATACATCATGACATTGCATACAGCTAACGTTTTACCTTTTCAGAAAAAGGTCAATCAATAGATGGCTACCATCAACCTTTTCAAGTTCCGGATTAATACCTATAGTAAGCCAGGAAAACTATATGTGGACGACTGATTGTAGATTAATACCTGTAACAAGCCAGGAAAACTATCTACTTGAAGAGATTGAAGATTAATACCTGTAACAAGCCAGGAAAACTATCTTTCTTTCTCAGGTCAGAGATTAATACCTGAAACCAGACAGGACAACGATCTCATCAGCCAACCTTTTCAAGTTCCGGATTAATACCTGTAGCAAGCCAGGAAAACTATCTGTCGACGACTGATTGTAGATTAATACCTGTAACAAGCCAGGAAAACTATCTACATGAAGAGATTGAAGATTAACACCTGTAACAAGCCAGGAAAACTATCTTTCTTTCTCAGGTCAGAGATTAATACCTAAAAAACCAGACAGGACAACTATCTACTCGACCAGCTCAAACAACCCAACTCCAAGATACAGTCCAGATACGCTCCAGATATGGTTGCCATTCTGTCACTCATTCAGATCCCAGTTACAGTTTCAGATACATTCCAGACATGGAAGTCATTCTGCTACTCATACAGATCTCAAACTCCAAGATACAGTCCAGATACGATCCAGATTCGGATGTCATTTTGTCACTCATTCAGATCCCAGTTACAGTTTCAGATATACTCCAGACACGGAAGTCATTCTGCTACTCATACAGATCTCAACTCCAAGATACAGTCCAGATACGATCCAGATTCGGATGTCATTCTGTCACTCATTCAGATCCCAGTTACAGTTTCAGATACACTCCAAACACGGAAGTCATTCTGCTACTCATACAGATCTCAAACTCCATATACAGTCTAGATACACTCCAGATACGGTTGCCATTCTGTCACTCATTCAGATCCCAGTTACAGTTTCAGATACATTCCAGACATGGAAGTCATTCTGCTACTCATACAGATCTCAAAATCCAAGATACAGTCTAGATACGATCCAGATTCGGATGTCATTATGTCACTCATTCAGATCCCAGTTACAGTTTCAGATATACTCCAGACACGGAAGTTATTCTGCTACTCATACAGATCTCAACTCCAAGATACAGTCCAGATACGATCCAGATTCGGATGTCATTCTGTCACTCATTCAGATCCCAGTTACAGTTTCAGATACACTCCAAACACGGAAGTCATTCTGCTACTCATATAGATCTAAAACTCCAGATACAGTCCAGATATGCTCAAGATACGGTTGCCATTATATCACTCATTCAGATCCCAGTTACAATTTCAGATACATTCCAGACATGGAAGTCATTCTGCTACTCATACAGATCTCAAACTCCAAGATACAGTCCAGATACGATCCAGATTCGGATGTCATTCTGTCACTCATTCAGATCCCAATTACAGTTTCAGATATACTCCAGACACGGAAGTCATTCTGCTACTCATACAGATCTCAACTCCAAGATACAGTCCAGATACGATCCAGATTCGGATGTCATTCTGTCACTCATTCAGATCCCAGTTACAGTTTTATATACACTCCAGACACGGAAGTAATTCTGCTACTCATACAGATCTCAAACTCCAGATACAGTCCAGATACGCTCCAGATACGGTTGCCATTCGGTCACTCATTCAGATCCCAGTTATAGTTTCAGATACATTCCAGACATGGAAGTCATTCTTCTACTCATACAGATCTCAAACTCCAAGATACAGTCCAGATACGATCCAGATTCAGATGTCATTCTGTCACTCATTCAGATCCCAATTACAGTTTCAGATACATTCTAGACATGGAAGTCATTTTGCTACTCATACAGATCTCAAATTCCAGATACAGTCCAGATACACTCCATATACGGTTTCCATTCTGTCACTCATTCAGATCCCAGTTATAGTTTCAGATACATTCCAGACATGGAAGTCATTCTGCTACTCATACAGATCTCAAACTCCAGATACAGTCCAACTACGCTCCAGATACGATTGCCATTCTGTCACTCATTCAGATCCCAGTTATAGTTTCAGATACATTCCAGACATGGAAGTCATTCTGCTACTCATACAGATCTCAAACTCCAGATACAGTCCAGATACGCTCCAAATACGGTTTCCATTCTGTCACTCATTCAGATCCCAGTTACAATTTCAGATACATTCCAGACATGGAAGTCATTCTGCTACTCATACAGATCTCAAACTCCAGATACAGTCCAGATACGCTCCAGATACAGTTGCCATTATTTCACTCATTCAGATCCTAGTTACAGTTTCAGATACATTCCAGACATGGGAGTCATTCTACTACTCATACAGATCTCAAACTCCAGATATAGTCCAGATACGCTCCAGATATGGTTGCCATTCTGTCACTCATTCAGATCCCAGTTACAGTTTCAGATACATTCCAGACATGGAAGTCATTCTGCTACTCATACAGATCTCAACTCCAGATACAGTCCAGATACGATCCAGATTCGGATGTCATTTTGTTACTCATTCAAAATACAGTCCAGATACGATCCAGATTCGGATGTCACTTTGTCGCTCATTCAAAATACAGTCCAGATACGATCCAGATTCGGATGTCATTCTGTCACTCATTCAAAATACAGTCCAGATACGATCCAGATTCGGATGTCATTCTGTTATTCATTCAAAATCCAAATACAGTTACAGCTCAGATACGCGCCAGACACGAACACCATTCTTTGGCTCATATAAACTCAGTCCCCAGATACAGTTCAATGGCATTCCAGACACGGATACCATTTTGATTCTCATTCTTCTGACCTACAACATACAGTTCAACAAACATTCTTGGATGGCATCTTTAATCCCATCTCCGACAAGATTTTGTCACATCTCCAGATGGCATCTTTAAGCCCATCTCCAACAAGATTCTGTCACATCTCCAGATGGCATCTTTAAGCCCATCCCCGACAAGATTCTGTCACATCTCCATATGGCATCTTTAAGCCCATCCCCGACAAGTTTCTGTCACATCTCCAAATGGCATCTTTAAGGCCATATCCTCAGCTATATTTTGACGAGTGCAAATTTACGGGCACTCTTGTGTCCAATCCTCTTTTACCTTCGAGTCGCGAAAGGCAAACTTGCCAATCTAACTCTTTAGGTTCAAAAAGATTGAACAAGGGAAGCTGTTGTACCCCAAAATTTTCCCTCTCATGTTTTCCAAAGTCTTCCCCCTGCATGGTTGACCAGAAACCCTTGCCTAAGAAAAAAGAAAATTTTTGAGTGGTGCTTTAAGTACCTTTCGATTGGCATTCTGAAAGACCCTTTGATTGGTATTCTGAAGGAGCCTTTCGATTGGCATGGATAATTCCCTTCGATTGGCATTATGGACAAGCACTTCAATTGGCATTGTGTCAAGACTCTTCGATTGGTATTCTGAAGGAGCCTTTCGATTGGCATGGATAATTCCCTTCGATTGGCATTATGGACAAGCACTTCGATTGGCATTGTGTCAAGACCTTCGATTGGAATTCTGAAAGACCTTTTCGTTTGGCACCCTGGGCTAAGCCTTTCAATTGGCATGCCACAGGATCCTTCGATTTAGAATTGTGTCAAGGTAGCTTCGACAGACATGTTAACCATGTCCTTCGATTAGCATGAACAACACCTTTCGATTGGCCTGTTAACAAAGCCTTTCGATTGGAATTTTAACAAGTACCCTTTGATTGGTATATGGACAAATACCCTTCAATTTGCATTTCAAAAGGTCCTTGGACTGGAACTTCAGAGTGTCCTTCGACTGGAACTTCAGAGTCTCCCTTAATAAGAACATCAGAACGAAATGACCTTCGAATGGCATTTCAGTGCAGAGTTTCTCTTAATCTAAGATGCTCTGATGAAGGAAGTTTTGAACACTTCGAATCAGAACTTAGACTCATCACAAGGCCAAGGGCTGGTCGAAGTTGTCTTATAGGGAATGTTCTAAATAGATTCGAATTGGACTTTGAAGCTGGCAAAGAAGGGCCATTTGAAGAACACACAGTTGGTCCATTCGAAGGACACACAGCTGGTGAAAACGAATGCTGTGTTGTTCCAGTCTGGTTGAAAGGTGTAGAAAGATGGAGGATTCGACTCAAAAGATCAAGTTGAACATTCAAGACCATAGGCTAGGCCACGTGTCTTCCCATTTTAGGCCTATACCCATCTGTTGTGTAAGACCACTTGCACTTAATAGCACAGTACTACCTTTTAGGAAAGTCTGTCTTGAGCCTTGCGCCTATTTTCCTTCAGCATGAAGCAACCCCATCTGAACCATTCATCTTGCTTTTGTGGCACAAGTGGACATTCACTTTTCAGCTGGGCCTTATTTTATTATTTTCTCTCCCCAAGCTTCCCAAAAGCCTTTCTCCATAAATAGAGAGTTCATTTGCACAAAGAAGGGGGCAGAGAAGAAGAGGAGAACGTATCTTCAAAATTCTCACACACCACAAAATTCTCAAACACTTAAACACTTAAACACTCAAACACATACCCAGAATCCAAACAACAAATCCAGAACTACATCCTCCTGCCTAACACCAGAACATCAAACCTGTGTTACAAATACAAGCCTAAGGCACAACAAGCCTTGAGGCCTGCATAACCTCAAAACCTGCCTTCCTTACCAAAGCCAAAAAGCTCAAGCCAGTTTAACTGCAACTGTAAACAAACCTGCCTAAAGCCAGTCCAACTGCAACTGCAAGCAAGCCTGTATCAAAACTAATAAAAACTCAGACCTTCCTGTATCAATTCAAAGAGCAAACACTTATCCCCTTAGAATCTAAAACATCTCTATACCTTGTTACCCTTTGAATCCAGTAGGAAGAACCACACACTTATCCAGTATCAAAGACATAACTCCTGGTTCCTCCCTTCGAATCCAGAAGCATTCAAGGAAACCACTTAAAGGCCCAGCACACGTTCCAGCCTCAAGCAAGGTAAGTCATTCTTAACCTTGAACCCTTCATTTCTAGCGTAACATGTAAATAAGCTTCCTTTTCGTTTCAAACATGTACATAGTGTTTGTTACCTTTTCGTTTCCACTCTTTTAGTTTGTTTTTATTGTCTCTTCTTTTGGTTTTGTTCTTTGGTTTGTTACAAATGCCCTAAGAACTAACCTGGCCCTGAGGTAATGATAGCATGGCCTTGGGCCATGTTGCTATTTAATATCTCAAACGAAATAAACAAAAGACAGGAGTATGAAACGAAGCCCCAGGCTTCCTTACTGACTCCAGTCCCAAACGAAGGGGACAGAAAGGCATATTGCATCTTGCACAGATTCCAGGCCCAATCGAAAAAGGCAACAAGGCAGAAAGGCCCAGCCAGAGGCACACTTGCACTAAGTCCAGGCTCAGACGAAAGGCACTCCCATGCTGGTGCCAACCTCCAATCGAAGTACATGACCTGACTGGTTCCAAAGCCCAATCGAAGGCCATGACCTCACTGGTGCGAACTCCCAATCGAAGGAGGCCAGTAGAATGCAAATTGAAGGTTGCTCCTGCCCAAATTGAAAGAGCTCATTTTTCTTGCTTTTACCTTATTTTTGCCTTTATATTCTCATGCAATTCAATATGGTTGTAATAGCGTAGGATTTTATCTCTCTGCATTTTATTTACTTTGTACAAATGCTAGTAATTTGGCATGTATGGTAAGATAAAATCAACAAGTAGACAACCCAAAAATCAAAGACAAAATGCATGCAATCAAACACACTTGCACACATGCACCCTTAGGGTAATTCCACTTGTTGCCTTACAAAAATGGCCATGTTATGCATGTGGGATTTCTTAGCACAAACAAATTGAAAAAAGATCATAGTCCCTCGATGACGCTATCAAAGTTGCCTTTTAAAATGATCTTAGTCCCTACAGAAAAGTGCTAAGTCATTTCACAACATTGCTATCATGGTCATACGATGACCCACGACTGTCCCGTTAACATTCTAACACAAGGTTGTTCACCAAATACAATGGTGAAACAACACTGTTAAAAGGGTTAAAAACATAAGAAAGATCTTTGAGTAAAATAGGGTAGACAACTCTTAATTACTTGATCAAAAATCTTGCAAAACATCCTTGCTATTTTTCAAAACACACTCCACAACACAATTTCAAAACAACTTTCAAAACATTGAAAACATTTCAAAAAGACATACACCTTTGTATACATTCAAACAAGAATCATTACAAAGGTTGCCTAGACAAAGCATCTTTTTCAAAACATTTTCAAAACCACACACATAAAGCACCATTTCAAACAATTGAAAAGCAAATGCAAGTGATCTAAAACAAGTAACTAAGAGACCATGGATAACCATGGATGAAAAGGGTGCTAGCACCTTCCCTTTTCATAATCTACCCCCCAAACCCATGAAAACATCTCAAAGGTCTTTCCTGTGATTTTTGACCTTTCCTTAGGATAAAATAAAAAGTCAGTGGCGACTCTTGCTAAACCGAAACATTCGCGAACGCAAACGCAAAATCCCAAGTCAGTTCTCCCACCGTATCACAGGGTATAATGTCCATGACATGGAAAATAATCTGAAACAAATATGGGCCTATATGAATAGGAAAGTCCACTTCACCGATAACAAATTTACTTGATCCATCAAACGATTTCATAATAATTCCACTTGGGCGCATGGGCATTCCCTGATATTTCAACTTTATAAGTGTGCTCCTCGGTATAACATTCAATGCAAATCCATTATCAATCAGCACATTAGATAACAAATCATTCTTGCAATTCATTGAGATGTGAAGGGCCGAATTGTAATTCCTTCCTTCATCGGGCAGTTCATCATCGTAGAAACTCAAGTTATTACATGGGGTAATGTTCCCTACTACACTGCTGAATTGGTCTATATGCATGTCACTTTCCACGAAAGCTTGGTCCAAAAACCTCATCAAAGATTCTCTGTGAGCAGAGGAGTTCATCAATAAAGCCAAGATATATATTTTTGAAGGAGTCTGCAGTAGCTGATCTATAATTATGTAATCGCTCATCTTGATTATCTTCAAAATATTGTACACTTCTTTTTCTAGCGTAGCTCCACTAGATTCACCTGTTGCCTTCTTGGGTTCAACATCTTCAACAATTTTCTTTCCAGTACTAACATCTCCACGAACAACTGTTGCAAATAATTGACCACTGCGGGTCACCCTACTAGTCTCAGCAATATTTCCAACATTAGGCAATGGTTGGATGGGAACTTCCACACCACCCTCTAAGATTGTAGCATTATATTTGTAGGGTACCGCCTTGTCTGACTTGTAGGGGACATGACCAGGAAAACTAATCACCAATTGAGTAATAGCTGGCTTCCTATGATATTCAACTTCAAACTTGGTGGGTGCACTAAAACAAGGCATAATAACATTTACTCCCTCTTCAACATAATCAGTTATTACAAAGTCATCTCTGAAAAACAAATCTTCATCTGAGGAGAAGTACTCATCTATGGTGGCATACTCATCATCTGACTCTTCTTCAGCCAAACAAACCTCAATCATATCAACTTCCTGGTAATCATCCCTTTGACCTGTAACCTTGATGGTTCTATTATCCAACAATAACTGAACACCTTTCTTTACAATTGAACATCCTCAGGGGTCCCGGCAGCAAATTCGGCAAGATCCATACTGATGTTCTACCTCACCAACCAGGTAGCAGAAAGTAGCATGCAATTGTATAAGATCCTCATTCGTATGTTCCACATCAAAGATTCTGAACTCTCTAGGACATCTAGAAACCATGTTTACTTCCTCTTCATACTCTACCATAGGCATGATTATGTGGATGAGGCCCTCATCCATCATCTCCTACAAATCAGCCTTTATCTTGTCACAACCCTGTATGTTTGTACTGCAAATAGCACAACCAACATGGTCATGCGTATAGTAGCTAAATTCAAAGGTCTGCATGCATTTTCACCAAATCTCCTCTAACCAAATTAATGTCAAAAATCCGGAAATCGCCTGGACAACCGGCCACCATGTTCACAATATTTGCCCCTCCATGCTTGGGCAAAGGATTATCTTTCACATTAGGGCCCATATCCTTGAAAGATAAGATACCATACTTCACCAATTTATGTACTTCAGTCTTCAAAGGATGGCAGTTCTCAACATTGTGACCTGGTGCTCCCTAATGAAAAGCACATGTTTATTCTTCCTTGTAATACCAAGGCAACAATGATTGTATATCGGGAGATGGTCTAGTCTAAACCAACTTTTTCTGAATTAACACCGAGAGTAATTCTGTGTAACTCATAGGAATAGGGTCATAACTCTCCGTTCTCTGATTATACCCTTGATTCCAATGATGGGATGGTCTCTGATAAGCAACAATGTTTATAGCTACACCAACAACTGGAGTAACTGAGGCGACTTACTGATGATGCTGATAATTTCTTCTAGGAGGATTAACCCTTCTTTCTTGCATGACAGTGTTTGTATCTCCTTCCTTCTTTTTGGAAAACCCATAGGGTGGCTTCTTCGCACTTCCGGAACTTTCACTTTTTGTTAGACGACCCTTTCTTACAGCCTCTTCTAATCGGATACCCATGCCTACCATTTCAGTAAAGTCACTTGGTGCACTCGCTACCATCCCCTCATAGTAGAAAGCACCCAAGGTCTTCAAGAAAATATTAGTCATCTCCTTCTCTTCCATGGGAAGAATCACTTGGGCGGCTACCTCACACCATCTCTGTGCATATTCTTTGAATGATTCCCTATCTTTATGGACCATGGCCCTGAGTTGATCATGGTCAGGCGCCATGTCCACGTTGTATTTGTATTGTCGGATAAATGCTTCTCCCAAGTCATTGAAAGTATGGATATTGATGTTGTCCAAACTCATGTACCATTTTAGCGCAGCACCAGTCAAACTATCCTAAAAAAAGTGAATCAACAGATGTTGATCATCAGTATGGGTAGACATTATTCTTATATACATCACAATTTGAGCACGAGGACAAGTGTTTCCCTTGTACTTCTCAAACTCCAGAACTTTAAACTTTGCAGGTATCTTGACATTCGGGACCAAGCATAAATCATTCACATTCTTCCCGAACAATTCCTTTCCCCTGAGGGTCTTCATCTCTCTCTGCATCTTGTGAAACTGCTCTTGAAAATCATCCATTATATCATAGAGACCCAAGTCTTCACTTGGTGGAGGAAAAGGACGACACATATCATCATTAACAACGGGAACCATATTCATCGAAGGAGGTGCGGCAGGAGAAATATGCACCACAGGAGATGTGGGAGTAACAGTAGTCTGAATAACTAGAGTATCTTGAGGACCAAGATTGAAACCTTCAGGCACAAAGTTCTCTGGCATTCCCCATGGATAACCTTGAGGCATGTGATTCTGAACAACAGCTAGAGCAGTAGACACAGGAACAGTCGGAGCTTCAGTAGTAACTCTTGTTGGTTGAGGTTGAACACTCGGTGGTTGATTCTGAGCAGCCACCAGAGATTCCATCAGAGCAGTAAGATTGGCCATGCGGGCCTTCAAAGCAGAAACTTCCTCGCGCAGCTCGCGATTCTTTTGTTTTAAGTTGTCCATCTTCCTTATGAAATTAGCTCGAGTGTTATAGTGGTGAGATAACTTGCTAAACAAAGTAAAGAAGCTTGGTAAGACACCTGGATATGCATAACAAATGCAAGAAATATGTTCAATATGATGCATGATATGCAGCGCACATGATTTATTTTATTAATATTTCAAGGGACTTAAAGATTTATAGACATATTGCAAATATCAAAGTAATAACACATTTAAAATACTGAAAAAATTTATTATAATAACTTCAAAATGGATTACAAGTTTCAATAATCCCAAGTACAAGATGAAAAAATAGAGTCTAAAATCCTAAGAAGTAAAGCTGATGGAGATCACTCTATACGCTGGCACTTCCTTGTAAGTCTGGCAATCTGAGCCTTCAACCTCTAGTTTTCTTCCACATATCTGGTGGCAACCTCCTTCCAATCACTTGAATTATGAAGTGAGCAACTAGCATCTGACTGAGGCTTAGGAGAAAATAAATCCCCCTGCCTCTCCATGGTCTCTACAGCCCAACTCTCAAGAATCTCAATTAATTCGTCTTTCTCCTTCAAATCTGCTCTATAGGAAATCTCTAAAGTTTGGCACTTATTCTTCCAAGCATCCCTTTCCTGCTGCATCCTGACCTAAGCAAGCTGTAGCTCTTCTATATCATCTAATAAGGGAAGAGTGGTCTTCACAAACAAATCAGGCATAGGTGCTTCCCGGGAATACAACATCTTCAACTGAATAGCTCTCATTTGGATCCACTGAAGATATGACTCCAAAGAAACAACACCATTAGGTCCCAAGTCTTTCCTACTCTTCCTATGAATGTGACGCCAGGCCTTCGCAATCTGCTCCCTAGCTTCCTTGTGGTATTATCCCTCCTTCATAAAGAAACTACTCAAATGAATACTATTTGGTTTATCCCTCATCAGATAACCAAGCTATCGTCGTGCAAGAACAGGGTTATAGTTAATTCCTCCCTTTGTACCAAGAAGAGGTACATTGGGGAAACTACCACAACTGTCGACAATCTATACATCTTGATAATCTCGATGATACCAATCAATATCCGAAGGAGTAAGTTCCATGATCTTAGGATCCCAACGGAGTTCCTTTCTGACATCCCAGAAAGCATCAGACTGAGGCATATGAGAAATAAACCATTGGTACAACAGAGGCGTGCAACAGATAATCAACCCCCCATGATAAGAATTCTGAAGATAAATAGAGTAATAAGCATCACCCAACAATGTAGGAACTTGGTTTCCAATCATGAAGATCCTGATAGTATTAACGTCAACAAACTTATCCATATTAGGAAATAAAAACAACCCGTAAGTAAGTAGAGCAAAGATGGCCTCAAAAGCGACTATACTCTTCATCCTGGAAAAGTAACGAGCTTTCTCCAATAAGAACTGACCTGGTAATCCTCTAATCCCTCCTTTAGTGGTCATGTGGGCTTCAACCTCAGACTTCCCCAGATGGATCAAAGCAACAATCTACTGTGGTTTTGGCTCACCCTCTAAACCAGTAAAAGGAACACAATCGGTAATAGGTAAATCCAACATATAAGAATACTCCTCTAGTGTAGGCATCAACTGATAGTTCGGGAAAGTAAAGAAATGATACATCGGATCATAGAACTGGACCAAGGTCAAGAGAATACCCTCCTTCATCCTAAAATTCATGAGAGGAATGATGGATCCATACTTCTTTCGAAAATCTGCAGAACACTCAATCTCGGAAATTAGACTGATCAACTCTTCTATCTTGGGATCTTTGGAACTGTATTTTCCGCTCTTTCTTTTTCCAGAATCCATGGTCAAAAGGTACGTGAGATATTCACAAATGGTCAACTTTCAAGTCCCTTGAAATGAAATTTCTTCAAAAGATGCTTATGAGTGCATGGATGCATGATGTAACAATCACACACAAGATCACAAATATAGGGTTCATAGGTTCAACATCACGAGCATGAGGTCGAAGGTACTACCCATAAGGTGTGGTCTAAAATTTATCACCTACCAAACAAGGTTCTAGAGGTTCCCAGAGTCTACATTCTTCCTTCGGATATTACCAACTTCTCGATTAACTCGGTAATTAGTAATATTCTCAAGAAAAACTCGTCTGAGCGTAGTATCACATGACAACTATTTCCAGATTAATCCGTCATACTTCCGCACTACACCTAAAAGGCCGAGATGGGTTAGGTATTATACGGTCCTCAGCTTCAGCAGGCTCCCAGGTCAAAAGCAGTACGTCTTCTCGATTACTCGGTAAACGACACTGCAATCAAAGGGGCCTCCACTGAGTAGGGGATATCATGCCTCGTTTTTTTGGATTACTCCCTCAAAGTTAACATGACTATACCACCCTTCCTATCTTAAAGTTTTCCCAAGTCCGGGTATAGGACTTATAAGTAATCACCAAGCACCCTGAAAACCAGGAAAATCCAGACAAATATATATACAACATATAACATATAAACAACAATAGCACATATACATATATAAATAAAGATAGGCTCAACCCACTTAGGGATAGACCAGCAAGAGGTCAATCTTTCCCCAGTGAAGTCGCCATTTTTCTGTAGCAGTAGAAATGTCTAAGACTAAGCCATTGGATTGACTTGACTTATACAGATCAAAATAAAAAAATCGCCACCGCGCTTTATTGTTTCCAAAGGAATGGGAAAAGAGTGAATAACCCAAAAGAGCGGGAAAGATTCTAGGTATGAGGGTTGGTTATGCAAAGGGAAGGTATTAGCACCCTAAATATCTATGGTACTCCGCAGGAACCTCTTTGAAAAATCTACATATTTGGATATAAAATGTTGTATGTAAAATAGATGGTGGAGGTGAGATAAGAAGTATATTTTTTTGATTTTTGTACCCGCCACGGTTGCGAACCTTTAGTGCCTACGTACCACCTTTCGTGCAATAGGGGATCAGGGTACACATAGTTCACCTTTTGAAAATTTTAAAACACAAGTGTGTTGGTTGATTTTATGAGATAAGACATCATTGTCATTGTCCGTGTTGAAAAACATACTTACTACCCACAATCATGAGAAAGGAGAACTTGCATCATCTCAAAGTGGAGGATATGGCTTGGATTTTAAAATCAACAATGCCTCACTCAACATCCAAGTGGAAAATATCTCTCTTCACTACATATTGTAGAAGTATAGTTGTTTACATCACTACAAGGATTGACAAGAGTCCAATCTTTTGAGAAAAGTTTAAAGTAAAAAGCCAAAGTGGCAAAATGGTTTGAAATGAGATTGATTGACTTTTAGTCTTCTCACAAAAAATGTCAAGGTATTATTTAAGTTGATTGAAGTTTATTATAAAAATATTTTGAAAATGCATGGACATAAGTCCAAGTTTATTTTGAAAATGGTTCAAGTTTCAAAACAAGAAGAGTTTTCAAAAGGAGGGAGAAGATTTTTGAAATTAAAGAAGATGGGAGGAGATGAAGAGACTATACTATAAGGTAAAAGCTAAGGTTAAGAACCATCTAACCAACAAGGAGCTAACACTTGACATTATGAGTCAAGATAAAATTCCCATTCCTTAGATTTAAATCAAACAAGCAAAGATACTAGACCTCTTGAGAGAATCAAACTTCAAGTGTATTAAGTCTTCACAAAAATTGGGCAGAGTAACGGTTGTATACGGGTGAATTCCAGATTACGAACAAAGTATGTAATCACAATAACCTGCATATAAAACAAACAAACAACCCAATGTCTTGAGGTAAACCTCAAGAACTCCAGACAAAATATCAATTAAGTCTCAATTTCTCCAACATAGGCCAAGATTTCTAACCTTAAGTCCAAGAAGTCAAATACTCCATAATGCCAAGGATAGTAACCAAATAGTCCAAGTATCATTAAAAGTTTTTATGGGTTCATGTTTATTATTAGGTGTCTTAAAAAAGAAAAGAAAGGCTCAAGTGAGCAAAATAAAAAGGACAAGAAAGTAAATGCGCAAATGAATAAAATACAAATAACATGAAATGTAATGCTTAAAGTAAATGGTACATAAAGCATAAAAGATAAAAGCATATAGTAAAAACAATTTAATAATTAGTGGTTAGTTGGATGACCATCTTGAAACTTGTATTTAGAACTCATTAGAGGATTGGTAGGACCAAAGCCTCCACACAACAAGTTGCATTTGCTTTTTGTCAAGTATATCATCCATTTGGAATTCCCAAAAGTACCATTTAATGATCAACGTTGTTTAAGTGATCCGCGTTGACCAAAAGTGTTGTAGATCCACTAGAGGATTGGTAGAACCAAAGCCTCCACATAATGAATCTCAAGGTTATTGGATCAAAGAGATCAAATTAACATACTTGGGCTTGCAAACATAATTTAGGCCACGAATGATCATTTATTCGAATCGGGACAAAAATTTAGCGCTATGTTAAGCAATCATAAGTGGACTTATATAGAAGTCACACCTATTTTGAGGCCAGTCAATAGAAATCTATGCACCATTTGTTTTGAGACATGATATAGAGATCATGCTCCAATAACACTTAGTGCAATAAGAAAGGGATGAGATGAAGAGCAGTGGGAAAGAATATAAACCACATTTGAATTAAAATTTAATCAAAATATTATTAAAATCATTCATCCATTTTTGTGGAGTTAGACTCAACACCATGGATCCAATGATATTAATAAAGTTCATGATCAAAATTTTAACCCAAGATCAGCCAGAAAATAATCACAAAATAATATTACATTTAATATATACATTTAAAAAGGTTTTTTAAAATGTTTTAAAATAAAAATAAAAGAAAAAATATCAATTATATTCAAATTAATCAAGAAATAAAAAGTAAGACCATAGAAAAATCAGAAAAGGACTAGAATATTTTTATAAAAATTTTGGTAGTTTTTTAAAGTTAGAAACTATTTTTAACATTAAAAGAAATGAATAAAATAAACCAAAAATAATTATAAAAAATACCAAAATCATAAATAAAAAATAAGTGAGGTCACCAATATTTGTCATAATATCACTGGATCATTCCATAATTTTTTCAGAATTTAAAAATGCATAAAAGTATTTTTTTTAAACATTTAAAACAATTCAAATATAGTGAAAATTTATAAAAAAATATCAAAACACAAAATAAAATTGAACAAAAATAAAAATTAGAAAGAGAAAAATCAAAAATATTTTTCATAATTTTTTCAGATTTTTTGGACTAAAAATGAATTTTCTATGATTTTTTTTAAATTTAAAACAATTAAATATACAAATCAGAAAAGAAAAATAATGTCAAAAATACGTGGACCATTGGATGAGAGTTAAAATGCGTTAGTAATCAAATCCAAGGGATCTGGCACGCTGTGCATATCATGGTCATTAGTGAATAAAGCATAGAATCAAATATAAAATCATATTTCAAAAAAAAACAAGTGGTGCGCCATCATTGATTGGAAGATGACACGTTTGTCATCTTCAACCTCCAGCCAACGTGAATTGCAGGTCTCTTAAACTGTAAAATCAGAAGCTCAGGCCTATGCCATTCGCCCCGTCTCTTCAAGACGAAGACAATCACGCCTTCGCTACAAATTTATATAAACTGTAGCTTAAGCAATTTGGAAGGAAAGTTTTGAAAGGGGATTTGAAATTTCATGGTTAAAATGTGTTTCCAGATAAAAACAAGTGTTGGAACTATATTTTTACCTATTGAAGGAGAAATCTACCTATTGAAGTTGAGTTGCAGAGCTCAGAAACTGGACTTCTATGGATCAATATAGGGCACGATTCTTGAAGGTAACTATATGGTTAGCTTTAGGGAAGATCAAGGAAGGTGAATTGATAGAAAAATTTGATTGAAAAAGGCTTGAACACTGATTTCGAAGTTACATAAAATTGAGTTATGGATCAAGTTTGGCAGGGTGATTCTGGATATTCAAGCTTGAGGAAATGAATGAGGGATGACCCTATATTTATAGGTAATCAAATGGAATGTTCAAGCGTGTGAAATGATGAAGTTTGGAGGGAAATCGTGTGAACCTGATACACGAGTAAGGCGTGACCTGTTTTACATTAAAAATCATCCAATCCTTGCATTTTGAGGCTCTAATCCACTTTGGCAAGTTGGTTAAACATGTTTAGACCACAAACACGTGCTAATTTGATGTTTAGAAGCCAAAATATGAATTTCAAATTCTGACTTATGAAGAAACTTCAGTTCCAAGTTACCAAGTTGAACTCAATGGCATTCCCAACTCAAGGGGTCTTATGACATGATTCTTAATGCTTTAGAAATATGAGGTTACAAGCTTTGCAATGGGAAAAGAATGGAATCAAATGGATGTTTGAGATGAAAGTTGCAATGAGTCAAAGTTGGGGGAAAAGGGTTGACTTTCCATACTTAGAAATATTTCAAATTTTTCTTCAAAAGTGACCTATAATGTTTTGCATTCAAACATGGACTTCCTCTTGGAATTTTCTTTTGAACAAAAAAGCTGGCATGAAATAGACCTCTTGAATGACATTTTGAGACTTGAACCATTCAAAATCTCAAAAAATTTAGAGAGTTATGAATTGTTTAAGTTGGCAAAAAATCATGAAATGACCTATAATCTTTTGTATCCTTAGGGCATCTTCCATCCAATTTCCCACTTTGCATATAAAAGAATGAATAAAGTTCAAATCCTAAAGATCACTTTGGAAAAAGAGTGGGTTTAAGGTGATAAAAATTGACCAAGTTATGATGATTTGAAGTCACACATGAGAAATTGGGGGTTCATCTGGAGGACTTGTAATCTTTCTTCATCATCAAGTTTCTTCCACATGAAAAATCCTTGAAACTTTTGAAGTGATTTGTTAATAACCATTTTAATAGAAGGATGTTTTTGGAATCACTCAAAAATACAAAAATATGAGCAAGATATACTTCTTTGAAGTTCAAAACCCTAGTTCCTAGATCAAGAAAATGCTTTGAGAAACTTTAACAATTTTGAACAATATTCTTATACCAACACTCTTGATTTGTAGAGAGAAGTTGTTTAGGATGATAATGAGAACTCATAGCAACCAAAACCACTTCCATATCTTGAGAATTGAGAGAAATATGCACTTGTGACCAATGGGAACAAGACCTTGTCCAACCATGACAACTTCTTCAATCAACCCCTTGTATTTTTGAATCAATCTTGATAACTTTGAAATGTGGTGAACCAAGGTAAACCTTGACATGCCATTTCTTCCAAAATAACTCGAATATTGAGGTTTGAACTTCTCAAGTTTTATTGACTAGGGCATGGAAATAAACTCATGGACCCATGGATCAACTTGCTAAGCCACATTGCCTTTACCTACATTATTAACAAGTAAGACAAACCAACATTGCATTTTATTAATTAAAATGAGAGTCAAAACAAAACATGTATGATCACAAAAGAGAAACAAGTCAAGGTGCTTGGTGATTCCTCAAAGAGCAATACTAGAGATATGGAGGAGAACCAAAAGCCCTAATGTGATCTTGTTGTGATTGAATTAATATGGCATGATGTAGGGATCTTAGGGGAAAAAATGGGGTACAAAAACTGTTACCTTTTTTCTTTCCTCCTCAATCTTTTGAATTGACGATGCTTTATCCCCTCTTTGGGCTTTACCCTGATAGAGTCAGGACTTTTGTTCCCCAGTGATTTATTTTCCTGGTCGGGTTTCTCTTTTGATCCTTGTTTTATTTGCTGCATCCTCAGTGATGTTTTGCATTCTTTTAGATTTTCCCATCTGCATTCATAATCATAAGCATTGCATGGTATCTTAGGGCCAAAAATAGGGCTCATTTTATATTTAAGTATCTTTAATCGCGTCGACACGAAGATTTTAACCTTCGTATCTCCGGATAGAAGACACTTAAATAAGGGCAGCTATTGTACCCCAATTTCGGACCCTAAGATCCCTTCATCATATCATATCAATTCAATCACAACAAGATCACACATTAGGGTTTGGTTCTTATCCCTATATTTAGATGTTCTCTAGGAGGAAACTCCAAGCACCTTGACTTCTATTTTATGATCATCTATGTTATGTATTGATTATCCTTTAATTAATAAATATAATTAGTATTTTCCCCAATTGTTGATGATGTAGGTGAAAGCACAATACATTTCATCAAGATTGATTTATGGTTTCATAAGTTCATTTATGTGCCTTCCTCAACAAAGCTCCACTGAGATTCAATCCTCATAATTAAAGATATTTGGAAGTAATATCATGACAAAGTCTTTTATGATTCATCATGCCTCAAGTTGTTAAATTTAGTTCAAAAGTACAAGGGTTGATTGAAGAAGTTTGACTCAATTGGACAAGTCTTTGATTTCAATGATCACAAGTGCATATCTCCTTAAATTCTCAAGATTTGGAAGTGGTTTTGGCTGAAATGGTTTCTTCTTATCATCCTAAACAACTTATATTCATATGTCAAAGGTATTTGTGCAAGAATGTTGGTCAAAATGGCAAAGGTTTCCCAAGGCATTTTCTCGCTCTAGGATCTAGGGTTTTGAACTTCAAAGGGGTATATCTTGCTCATTTTTTGGTATTTTTAAGTGATTTCAAAAACATCCTTCTCTTTAAAGGGTTATTAACAAATCACTTCAAAATTTTCAAAGAAATTTTGTATGGAAGAAACTTGATGATGAAGAAAGATTACAAGTCCTCCAGATGAACCCTCAAATTCCCTTTATGTGACTTCAAATGATCATAACTTGATCAATTTCTATCACCTTGAGCCCATTCTTTTTCAATAATTATCTTGAAGATGTGAACTTCAATCCTTCTTTTATGTGCAAAGTGTGAAAATGGATGGAAGATACCCTAAGGATGCAAGAGATTATAGGTAATTTCATGAATTTTTGCCAATTTCAAAAATCACAACTCTCTCATTTTTGGAGATTTGGAATGGTTCAAGATTCAAAATGCCATTAAAGATATCTACTTCATGCCATATTTTTTGGTCAAGAACAAATTTCAAGTGGAAGGCCATGTTTGGATGCAAGACATTATAAGTCATTTTTGAAGAAAAACTTAGAAATTTTTCGAAGTATGGAATGTCAACCTCTTTTTCTCAACTTTGACTCATTAAAACTTTCAGCTCAAGCATCTATTTGATCCCATTCTTTGCACATTGTAAATCTTGTAATCTCCTCTTTCTAAAGCTTCAAGAATCATGTCCTAAGACCCCTTGAGTTGAGAATGCCATTGGTTTGAATTTGGCAATTTGAAACTGAATTTTTTACCAAGTCAAAAATTTGAAATCTTTGTTTTGGCTTCTAATTACAAAATTGTTGCGCGTTTTTGCTCTTAAACATGTTTATTGAACTTCCAGAAGTGATTAGTGCATCAAAACGCAAGGTTTGGATGAGTTTTGATTAAAATAGAAGTCACACTTTTCTAGTTTGCAACTTCATACGATTTCCGTCCAAACTTCATCATTCCACACACTTGAGCATCCCATTCACTTCCCTATAAATAGAGGATCATCCCTCATTCATTTTCTCAAGCTTAGAGATCCAGAATCACCCTGCCAAACTTCATCATGAACTCAACTTTCTGCATTTTCGAATTTGCTTTTACAACCTTTCTCAATCTTTTTTATTTGTCAATTCACCTTCCTTGATCCTCGCTGAAACTAACAAAAGAAGAATTAAGTTCTAAAACTCCCTGAATCGTGCTAGCCAAGTCCAGTTTCAGAGCGCTGCAACTTAACTTCAATAGGTAGATTCCTTCATCAATTCTCTCAAACTTTGATACTATTGTGAAGCTCTCATCATCCTGGTCCTAGTCCCAACACTTATTTTTAACTAGAAGCACATTTTGACCATGAAATTTCAAATCCCTTTTCAAAACTTCTCTTCTAAATTGTTTGAGCTACAGTTTATATAAATTTTTCGCGAAGGTGTGGTTGTCTTCGTCTTGATGAGATGAAGCGAATGGCATAGGTATGAGCTTCTGATTTTACAGTTTGGGAGATCTATGTTTCATGTTGGCTGGAGGTTAAAGATGACCAACGTGTCATCTTCCAACTAATGATGGCGTGCCATTTGTATTTTTTAAAAATCTGATTTTATATGTGATTCAGTGCTTTATTCAGTAATGACCATGATATGCACAGCGCACCAGATCACTTGAATTTGATTACTAACACGTTTTGACATTGATCCATTGATCCACATATTTTTGGTTTTTATTTTATTTTCTGATTTTATATTTTATTTGTTTTAAATTTCAAAAATTCGTAGAAAATTCATTTTAACTCCAAAAAATCTGAAAAAATTATGGAAAATACTTTTGATTTTTCTCTTTCTGATTCTTATTTTTTTCACAATTTTATTTTGTGTTTTGGTATTTTTTTTATAGTTTTTCACTTTATTTGAATTGTTTTAAATGTTTAAAAATACTTTTCTTCATTTTTAAATTCTGAAGAAAAAAAATAGGGAAGGGTCCAATGACATTTTGAAAAATATTGGGGACCTCATTTATTATTTATTTCTGACTTTGTTATTTTTTATATCATTTTTGGTTTATTTTACCTATTTCTTTTAATTTTAAAAATAGTTTCTGACTTTAAAAAATTACCAAAATTTTATAAAAATATTTGAGTTCATTCCTGATTTTTCTATGGTTTTACATATTTTCGTTGATTAATTTGAATATAGTTTCTATTTTTCTCTCTTATTTTCATTTTTTAATCATTTTAAAAAACCCTTTTCTTTTATTTTAAATGCAATTTTATTTTTTGTATATTTTGTTTGACCTTGGACCATGGAGTTTTGATCATGAACTTTATTAACATCATTGGATCCATGGTGGTAAGTCTAACTCCATAAAAATGGATGAACAATTTCAATAATAGTTTAATTAAATTTTTGGTTCAAATGTGGTTTATTCATTTCCCCTTCCCTCTTCATCTTATCCCATTCTTATTGCATTAAATGTTATTGGAGCATGATTTACATATCATGTCTCAAAACATGAGGTGCCTAGATTGCTATTCACCGACCTTAAAATAGGTGCGACTTCTATATAAGTCCACTTACGATTGCTTAACATAGCACTAAAGTTTATCCCGATTTGAGAAAATGGTCATTCGTGGCCCAAACTTATGTTTTCAAGCCCAAGTATGTTAATTTGAACCCTTTGATCCAATCCTCTATTGAATCTTCATCAATTTTGGTCAAAGTGGATCACTTAAACATCATTGGTCATTAAGTGTTACTTTGAGATTTCTTAAATGGATGATATACTTGACAAAAGTAAATGCAACTTGTTGTTGAGAGGCTTTGGTTCTACCAATCCTCTAATGAGTTCCAAATGCAAGTTTCAAGATGGTCATCCAACTAACTACTAATTTCTAACAATTGACTTTACTTTATGCTTTTTATTTTATGCTTGTACTTTACATACCATTTACTTTAGCATTTACATTTCATGTTATTTTCATCTTTGCTCACTTGACCTTTTCATTTTCTTTTTGAAGATACCTAATAACCAACTTAAACCCTACAAAAAACTTTAATGTTACTTGGAATATTTGGTTACTATCCTTGGCACTTTTGAGTCATGGACTTCTTGGACTTAGGAGTAGAGACCTTAACCTATGTTGGAGACCTTGTGACCTCAATTGTTATTTTTTCTGGAGTTCTTGGGGTTTACCCCAAGACATTGGGTTGTTTGTTTGCTTTGTGTGCAAGTTATTGTGATTACACACTTTGTTTGTAATCTGGAATTCATCTGTATACAACTGTTACTCTGCCCAATTTTTATGAAGACTTAATGCAATTAGAGCTTGGTATTCTTAAGAGGTTTATTATATTTGTTTGCTTGGTTTCAAATCCGAAGGATGGAATTCTACATTGACTCATTGTGTCAAGTGTTGGCTTCTTGTTGGTTAGAAGGTCCTTTTCCCTAGCTTTTACTTTATGCTTTAGGATATTCTCTTCATCTCCTCCCATCTCCTTTAATTTCAAAAAGATCTTCTCTCTCCTTTTGAAAACTCTTCTTGTTTTAAAACTTGAACCACTTTCATAATAAACTTGGACTTAGGTTCATGCATTTTCAAAACAGTTTTCTTAATCAAACTTCAATCAATTTAATAATACTTTGACATTTTTGTGAGAAGACTAAAATCAATCGATCCCATTCAAACCTTTTTGCCATTTTGGATTTTTACTTTAAAATTTTATCAAAAGATTAGACTCTTGTCAATCCTTGTAGTGATGCAAACAACTATACTTCTATAATATATAGTGAAGTGAGATATTTTCCACTTGGGTGTTGAGTGAGGCTTTATTGATTTTATAACCCAAGTTATATCCTCCACTTTGAGATGACGCAAATTCTCCTTTCTCATAATTGTGGGTAGTAAGTATGTTTTCCACTCAGAGAAGACGATGATGTTTCATCTCTTAAAATTAACCAACACACTTGTGTTTTAAAATTTTTAAAGGTGAACTAAGTGTACCCTGATCCCCTATTGCACGGAAGGTGGTACGTAGGCACTAAAGGTTCGCAACCGCGGCGGGTTCAAAAATTATAAAATATACTTCTTATCTCATCTCCACCATCTATTTCTATACAACATTTTATAGCTAAATATACAGATTTTTCAAAGAGGTTCTTGCGGAGTACCATAGATGCTAAGGGTGCTAATACCTTTCCTTTGCATAATCAACCCCCTTACCTATAATCTTTCCCCCATCTTTTAGTTTATTCGCTCTTATCCCATTTATTTGGAAACAATAAAGCGCGATGTCAATTTTTATTTTGATATGTGCGAGTTAAGTCAATCCAATGGCTTAGTCTTAACATTTATACCGCTACATCGCCGTGCAAGAATAGGGTTGTAGTTAATTCCTCCCTTTTTACCGAGAAGAGGGACATTGGGGAAACTACCACAACTGTCAACAATCTCTACATCATGGTAAGCCTGATGATACCAAATAATATCTGAATGAGTGAGCGCCATGATCTTCGGGGCCTAACAAGGTTCCTTCTTGACATCCCAAAAAGCATCAGACTTAGGCAAGTGAGGAATAAACAACTGATACAACAAAGGCGTTCAGCAAATGATCATCCCTTCACTATAAGAATCTCTAAGATGAATAGAGTAATAAACATCACCTAACAATGTAGGGACTGGGTTCCCAATCATAAATATTCTGATAGCATTGATATCCATAAATTTGTCTACATTGGGAAATAAGAACAACCCATAAGCAAGTAGAGCAAAGACGGTTTCAAAAGCAACCATACTCTTCATCCTAGCAAAGTAGCAAGCTTTCTCCAATAATAAATGAGATGGTAATCCTCTAATCCCTCCTTTGGTATTCATGTGGGCTTCAACCTCATACTTTCCTAAATGGACCAAAGCAGCAATCTCATGGGGTTTTGGCTCCACCTCCAAACAAGTAAAAGGAACATGATTGGTAATAGGTAAAACCAACAGATAAGAATACTCCTTTAATGTAGGCATCAACTGATATTTAGGTAAAGTAAAGCATCGATACATCAGATCATAGAACTGGACCAAACTCGGAGGAATACCCTCCTTTATCCTGAGTTTCATAAGAGAAATGATGGACCCAGACTTCCTCCAAAAATCTGTTGAACTCTCGATCTCGGGTATCAGACTCATCAACTCATATATCTTGGGATCTTTGAAACTGTATTTCCCAGTCTTTATTTTTCCAGAATCCATAGTAAAAAATTACCTGAGATATTCATAAAGAGTCCACTTTTGAGTCCCTTGAAACAAAATGTATTTTAGAAGATGCTCATGGGTGCATGAATGCATGATGCAACAATCACACACAAGATCACAAACATAGGGTTCATAGGTTCAACGTCACGAGCGTGAGGTCAAAGGTACTACCCATAAGGTATGATCTAAAAGTTTATCACATGTCGAACAAGGTTCTAGAGGTTACTAGAGTCTACATCCTTCCTTCGGATATTACAACTTCTCGATTAACTCAGTAATTAGTAATATTCTCAAGAAAAACTCGCATGAGCATAGTATCGCGTGACAACTACTTGTGGATTACTCTGTCATAGCTTCCGCACTACACCTAAAAGGCCAAGATAGGTTAGGGGTTCTACGGTCCTCAACTTCAGTAGGCTCCTAGGTCGAAAGCAGCACGTCTTCCCGATTACTCAGTAAACGACACTACAGTCAAAGGTGCCTCCACTCAGTGGGGGATCTCATGCCTCCTTTTTTAGGATTACTCCCTCAAAATTAACATGACTATACCGCCCTTTCTATCTTAAGTTTGCCCAAGTCTAGGTATAGGACTTATGAGAAATCATCAAGCACCCTGAAAACCAAGAAGATCCAGACAAACATATATACAACAAATAAGATATAACACATAATAGCACATATATAGATATAAACAAAGATAGGCTCAACCCACTTAGGGATGGACCAGAAAGAGGTCAATATTTCCCCAGTGAAGTCGCCTTTTTTTGCTATAGTCGTAGAAATGTTAAGACTAAGCCATTGGATTGACTTGACTAGCACAGATCAAAATAAAAATCACCACTGCACTTTATTATTTCCAAAGGAATGGGAAAAGAGCGAATAACTCAAAAAGGGGGGGGGGGGAGATTCTAGGTAAGGGGGTTGGTTATGCAAAGGGAAGGTATTAGCACCCTAAACATCTATGGTACTCCACAGGTACCTCTTTGAAAAAATATATATATTTTTGGCTATAAAATGTTGTATAGAAATAGATGGTGGAGATGAGAAAAGAAGTATTTTTTATTATTTTTGCACCCTCAGCGGTTGCGAACCTTTAGTGCCTACATACCACCTTCCGTGCAATAGGGGGTTAGGGTACTCGTAGTTCACCTTTTAAAATTTTAAAACACAAGTGTGTTGGTTAATTGTAAGAGACGATACATCATCGTCTTATCTGAGAGGAAAACATACTTACTACCCACAATCATGAGAAAGGAGAATTTGCGCCATCTCAAAGTGGAGGATATAGCTTGGATTTTAGAATCAACAAAGCCTCACTCAACACCCCAAGTGGAAAATATCTCACTTCACTATATATTGTAGAAGTATAGTTGTTTGCATCACTTAAAGGATTTGACAAGAGTCTAATCTTTTGAGAAAATTTTAAAGTAAATAGTCAAAGTGGCAAAATGGTTTGAATGAGATTGATTGACTTTTAGTCTTCTCACAAAAATGTCAAAGTATTATTAAATTGATTGAAGCTTGATTAAGAAAATACTTTGAAAATACATGGACATAAGTCCAAGTTTATTATGAAAGTGGTTCAAGTTTTACAAAAACAATAAGAGTTTTCAAAAGGAGGGAGAAGATTTTTGAAATTAAAGAAGATGGGAGGAGATGAAGAGACTATCCTAAAGAATAAGGTAAAAGCTAGGGAAAAGAGCTATCTAACTAACAAGAAGTAAACACTTGACATAATGAGTCAATGTAAAATTCCCATCCTTTGGATTTGAAACCAAACAAGCCAAGATAATAAACCTCTTAAGAGAACCAAACATCAATTGCATTAAGTCTTCATAAAAATTTGGCAGTGTAACGGCTGTATACAAATGAATTCCATATCACAAACTAAGCATGTAATCACAATAACCTGCACACAAAACAAATAAACAACCCAATCTCTTGGGGTAAACTCTAATAACTCCAGACAAAATAACAGTTGAGATCACAAGGTCCCTAATCCTAAGTCCAAGAAGTCCATGTATCCATAATGCCAAGGATAGTAACCAAGTAGTCCAAGTAAAATTAAAGTTTTTTTATGGTTCAAGTTGATTATTAAGTATCTTTAAAAAGAAATGAAAGGCTCAAATGAGCAAAATGAAAATGACATAAAAGTAAATGCTCAAGTGAGCAAAGATGAAAATAGCATGAAATGTAAATGCTAAAGTAAATGGTACATAAAGTAAAGAGCATAAGATAAAAGCATAAAATAAAGTCAATTGTTAGAAATTAGTGGTTAGTTGGATTACCATCTTAAAACTTGCATTTGGAACTCATTAGAGGATTGGTAGAATCAAAGTCTCTCAACAACAAGTTGCATTTGCTTTTTGTCAAGTATATCATCCATTTAAGAATTCTTAAGGCATCATTAAATGATCAATGATGTTTAAGTGATCCACTTTGACTAAAATTGATGAAGATTCATTAGAGGATTGGTAGAACCAAAACCTCCTAACAATGAATCTCAAGGTTATTGGATCAAAGGGTTCAAATCAACATACGTGGGCTTGCAAACATAGGTTTGGGCTACAAATGATCATTTTCTCAAATCGGGACAATATTTAGCGCTATGTTAAGCAATCGTAAGTGGACTTATATAGAAGTCGCACCTATTCTGAGGCTGGTTAATTGCAATATATGCACCATATGTTTTGAGACATGATATGGAAATCATGCTCTAATAACATTTAGTACAATAAGAATGGGATAAGATGAAGAGGGATGGGGTGAGGAATAAACCACGTTTGAACTAAAAATTTAATCAAACTATTATTAAAATCATTCATCCATTTTTATGGAGTTGACTTAACACCATGGATCCAATGATGTTAATAAAGTTCATGATCAAAATTTCATAGTCCAAGATCATCCAGAATATGTACAAAAAATAAAATAAAATTTAAAATAAAAGAAAAAGGTTTTAAACGATTTTTAAATTTGGAAATAAGGGAAAAAATAGCAATTGTATTCGAAACACTCAAGAAAAATTAAGTGAGGCCATAGAAAAATCGAAATGAACTCAAATATTTTTATGAAATTTTTGGTAATTTTTTAAAGTCGGAAACTATTTTTAAAATTAAAAGAAATAGACAAAATAAACCAAAAACAAAGAAAAATAGTAAAGTCATAAGTAAAAAATAAATGAGGTGACCAATATTTGTCAAAAGATCATTGGATCCTTCCCTGATTTTTTCAGAATTTAAAAATGAAGAAAAATATTTTTAAACATTTAAAACAATTCAAATAAAATGAAAAATCATAAAAAATATCAAAACAAAAAATAAAATTGTGGAAAAATTGAAATCATAAAGAGAAAAATCAAAAGTATTTTTCATAATTTTTTCATATTTTTTGGAGTTGAAATGGATTTTTTTAATGATTTTTTGAAGTTTAAAAAAATTTAAATATAAAAATCAGAAAATAAAATAAAGTAAAAAAAATGTGGACCAATGGATGAGAGTCAAAACGCGTTAATAAGCTAATCCAATGGATCAGACGCATTGTGCATATCATGGTCATTATTAAATAAAGCACTGAATCAAATATAAATCAGATTTTTTGAAAATTCCAAATGGCACGCTTTCAATGGCAGAAGATGACACATTGGTCATCTTCAACCTCCAGCCAGTCTCAAAACTAGGTTCCTCAAACTTTAAAATTAGAACACGATATCAGTATTATTTGCTTCGTCTCATCAAGACAAAGACAACCACACCTTCGCGAAAAATTTATATAAATTGTAGCTCAGTCGTTTTTGAAAAGGAGTTTTGAAAAGGGATTTGAAATTTAATGGTCAAAACGCGCTTCCAATTGAAAACAAGTGTTGTGACTAGAATTAGGATGATGAGAGCTTCACAATAGTATCAAAGTTTGAGAGAATTGGTGAAGGAATCTACCTATTGATGTTAAGTTGCAGAGCTCTGAAACTAGACTTGGTTAGCACGATTCAGGGAGTTTTAGAGCTTAATTCTTCTTCTATTAGCTTCAGTGAGGATCGAGGAAGGTGAATTGACAAAGAAAAAAGATTGAGAAAGGCTATAAGAGTGAATTCGAAGTTGCAGAAAATTGAGTTCAAGAGAGAGTTGGCAAGGTGATTATGGCTTTCTAAGCTTGAGGAAATGAATGGAATAAGGTCCTCTATTTATAGGGAAACAAATGGGATGCTCAAGCTTGTGGAATGATAAGATTTGGAGGGAATTTGTGTGAACCTGGTACATGAGGAATGCGTGATCTGTTTAGCATCAAAACTCACTCAATCCTTGGGTTTCAAGGCTCTAATCCACTTTGGCAAGTTGGTTAAACGTGTTTAGACCAAAAACACATGCTAATTTGATGTTTAGAAGCCAAAACAAGTATTTCAAATTCTGACTTTTGATGAAACTTCAGTTTCAATTAACCAAATTCAAATCAATGGCATTCTCAACTCAAGGGGTCTTAGGGAATGATTCTTGAAGCTTTAGAAAGATGAGATTACAAGTTTTACAATGTGTAAAGAATGTGATCAAATGGATGCTTGAGCTGAAAGTTGCAATGAGTCAAAGTTGGGAAAAAGAGGTTGACTTTCTATACTTAGAAAATTTCTAAGTTTTTCTTCAAAAATGACTTATAATATCTTGCATTCAAACATGACCTTCCTCTTGAAATTTTCTCTTGACGAAAAAAGGTGGCATGAAGTAAATCTCTCGAATGACATTTTGAGACTTGAACCATTCAAAATCTCCAAAAACTGAGAAAGTTATGACTTGTTGAAGTTGGCAAAAATTCATGAAATTACCTATAATCTTTTGCATCCTTAGGGCATCTTCCATTCATTTATACACTTTGCACTTAAAAGATGGGTTGAAGTTCACATCTTTAATATAATTATGGAAAATTAATGGGCTCAAGGTGATAAAAATTTACCAAGTTATGGTCATTTGAAATCACCTAAAGGAATTTGAGGGTTCATCTGGAGGACTTGTAATCTTTCTTCATCATCAAGTTTCTTCCACACAAAATTTACTTGAAACTTTTGAAGTGATTTGTTAATAACCCTTTGAAGAGAAGTATGTATTTTTAATCACTCAAAATACAAAAATATGAGTAAGATATACCCCCTTTGAAGTTCAAAACCCTAGCTCCTAGAGCAACAAAATGCTTTGGGAAACCCTTGCAATTTTGATCAACTTTCTTGCACAAATACTTTTGTCATGTAAATAGAAGTTATTGGGGATGGTAAGGAGAAACCATAGAAACAAACACCACTTCCATATCTTGAGAATTGAAGGAGATATTCACTTTTGATCAATGGAAACATAGACTTGTCCAACCATGCCAAACTTCTTCAATCAATCCTTGTACCTTTGAACTATCTTTGACAAATTGAAGTATGATGAATCATAATAGACTTTTCCATGATGTTATTTCAAAATATCTTCAATAGTGAAGCTTGAACCTTAATGAAGTTTTGTTTAAGAAGTCACAAGAATGAACTCATGAACCTATAGATTAACTTGATGGAATGTATTGTGCTTTCACCTATAACATCATTAATTAGGGCAAACATTCCTTGTATTTATTAATTAAAAGTTAATAATTACAAAACATAAATAAATACAAAGTACAAGTCAAGGTGCTTGGTGATTCCTTATGAGAAAAACTTAAAGATAAGGAGAAGAGCCAAACCCTATTGTGACCTTATTGTGATTGAATTGATGTGATATGATGGAGGGGTCTTAGGGGGGGAAATTGGGGTACAACAATCATAACATCATATAATCATGACATGACATTTTCACTAACCATTTCAAGGACCTAGGGATTTATCTTTGTTTCTTGTTGCAGGTTATGGCCTCCGCTCGCAGAAATATTATCTGGATCAACTTTGTAAGGATACCTTCCAAGGTTAAGGTGTTAGTCTCAAAAGTTCCTGAAAACTCTCAATTCGCCAAGAGGCATGGTTATATACTCAGTTTGGCTACCTTAGATTTTGAAGAAGACATGATGAGTGTTTTTTTCCAGTTCTTTGATTCTAGGCATCATTGTTTTACCTTCCTAGATTATCAGTTGGTACCCACAATGGAAGAGTTCTCTAAGCTACTCAGAGTACCTATTCTTGATTAGACACCCTTCAACGATTTAGATAAAGTTCTGAAAACTGAAGATATTGCAGTAACCTTACATCTAAAGCGGTCAGACAACGTATCTAATTGGGAAACAATAAGTGGAGTCAAGGGTCTTCTTGCTAAATGTCTGATAAAGAAGGCTCAGTTGTTCCTAGATGCTATGAGCTTTCAATCTTTTGAGGAGATCTTGGCTCTGATGATCTATGATTATGTATTATTCCCTAATCTAGACTAACTCATAGATGTGAACACCACCAAAATATTTATTACTCATAATCATGTGCCTACTTTTCTTGGAGATATTTTGAACTCTCTTCACACTCGTATTATGAGGAAGCGAGGGATTATCATGTGTTGCATACCTTTACTATCCATGTGGTTTATTTCGCACCTTCATCGATCAGTGATGAAGAACGAACAAGGTTTGAGGTGGTCTTAAAAGATGATGTCACTCTCTCATTCAGATATCTATTGGTGTCCTCGATCTTAGGAGGACATCACTATTATTGACCGTTGTGGGGAATTCCATAATGTGCCACTCTTGGCATAAGGGGAGGTATTACTTACAACCCTTCTTTAGCTCTACGTCAATTTGGTTATGCTCGAAGAGACGGTCCTCATGATATGCTTTTCACGAGTATTGTATTCGATTATGAGAATGATCCTCAAGGTTACCATCAAAATTTTATATGTGCTTGGGCCATGGTGAATAAGATTGATAGCAAGACTTTGGGACACAAAAACTTCATCCCTTTGGAGCCCTACCTCAGATGGGTGTGATATCATGCTCAAAATCTTATCATTCCATATCCTGCTGTCCTACCAGTAATTATGGAGTCAGTTGTTGAAGGAGATATTCCTCCTACCATTCTTCATCCAGATATGCCCACTGACCTTGAAGAGCTAAAAAAGTCTTGGATTCAGTTAAAGAAGAAAGGGACACCTTCGAGACTCGGTTTTATGCTAGTGAGAAGAAATTGTTGGAGCTGACAAAACGACTTCACGAAGAGTAGAGCCTTAATGCATATGTCAACACAAAGAGGAAGCGTTCATGGGAGACTTGAGTCATATTTTGTTTCCTTGCAACCTTTTTTGTTTTCATTGTAAGCCTAAGAGGCATTTTTAATTTGAACTTACTAATAAGAATCTTTGTTTCTGTTTCAATTTAACAAATTTAAATCCCACGAGGTCCTTGAAAACATTGCATATGCATATACAAGCCATACATATCATTGCATAACAGGTTTCTAAGACAAGTTTCTCATCTTCTTGTTGTTTATTTCAGAAAAAATGGCTCTCGAACAAATAGTCAAAGATCTCCAGGCTCAGAATGCTCAGTTCAGATAGATGTTTCTAAACTTAGCCAAGGGGCAAGAAGAACTGAATGCGCTCATTGACAACGGGAAGAAGAAGAAGAAGACAAAGAAACCAATCGGCATCCTTAACATGGGGAGAAAGTTCAGAAGTCTAGTCAAGCGAGCTCAAGATCTTGATATCCCATCAGACAAAGGTGAAAAATAGGACAAAGATGGTAAAAGTGTTAGAACTGAAATAAGAAACCTTGGTTCTACAAGTTTCCTGATAAAGAGGAAGAGGATTATTTGGATGAACAATATCCCCTTGCTGACGAGAAGTATAAGTTGTTAGAAGATCGTCTGAAAGCTATGGAGATCTAGAAGGTGCCTGGCTTGAACTTTGAAGAATTGGGTTTGATATCAGGATTTGTCATTCCTCCTAAGTTCAAATCCCTACCTTTGCTAAGTATGATGGTGTTTCTTACCCGAAGCTACACTTGAGATCATATGTTCGGAAAATTCAACCACACACTGCTAACAAGAAATTATGGTTGTTGTTGTACCCTAAAATTTAACCACTCATTTCTTAAGGATTCTCTCACAAGATCTTCCATGACATCAAGTTTGCAGCACCGATACATCAATTTAGAGTTGGAATGGGCTAAAATTGTCAAATTGCACACTTGAAAGTCAAACTTTGACTTTTGGATCAAAAACAAGTTCCAAGAATCATATTTCATCAAGACATGTTGGAATATGAAGTTTGTTTCATTAAGAAAATCAAAAGTCAAAATTATGTTGAAAAAGTCAAAATTCTAAATACTTAGAAATTTTTCTAAGTGTTTAGGAAATATGATAAATTCAGAACTTATGGCCAGATTTTCACCATGATGTAAGTTGATCCTGGAAGAACTTCTAACACAAGAGTTGTAGATTTCAATGAGATCTAAAACATTGCAGAACATAAATTCTCCTAGAAATTCTGGGATTTCAAGTTATAAACCTTTGAAGACACGTCCATAAAACTGAAGCACTCAGTAAATTCTGGGCATTTCCAAGACAGAATTTGGTTACAACTTCTGGGCCAGTTTTCATGTAGGTTCAGTCAGAGTTTTTAAGAGGAATTCAAAGAAGGTATGTAAAGCATGTTACAAGCTTCTTGAAAAGTCTGAGAACTCCTTCAGAACATGCTGGAGCAAGGATATTCAAAGATTAGAAGTTGGACATTTGTTCTTTATTACGCTGATGCTGAACTTCTGATCCAGGTTAAGCTATGATACATAATCTCATATTGCAGGATTTCTGGTTTGATAAATCTCATCATCATTTAATGCCCACACCCACTTTTGAGTCTTTATCCAAAGGATTTCCCCATGTGTGACATGGAAGTACCATTGTTGTCCTTGAAAAGCAAACTTTGGTACAAGTTTATGCTGGGACAATGCTTTGTTTTTGCTTATGAGGGTACTTTTCCTTAATTCATGCTTACAAATCCAGCTTAAGCATGGCTAAAGATGCTAACCACCATACTTGTTTAAACTTACTTCAAGAACAAGTCAGCACCCTAGCATATGATGGTTGTATCCTTGACCTCTCCAAGCTATTAAATCCTTGCCTATAAATTGAACTTCATTTGCAACTGTAAAGAGGTTGAGAATTTGGAAATTAGCTTTCAAACCTTAGTGGAATTTCAAAGAACTTGAAACTAAAAACATAAACACAAAAACCTGCTAAACTTCTGTATCTTTTCACGCCCAAACTCTAATTTTCCTGCACATCTCCTGGCCAAATCACCCATTAAGCTTCCAACGCATAGTTAGAAACAATCCCAACTTCTATTTACATACTGCAATACAATCTCTACTAACTTCCATTTCAAAATCAGAACTTTTCTTCTTGTTTGTTCCCGAATTTTCCAGCCACTCATAATTCAAGTTAAAGATTGTTCCAGCCTTCTGAGCACGTAAGAAAGCTGACCAGAACATCACAGCAGTCAGAACCAGATTCTAGTTCACAGAACAATTTTAGCTGCAAGGTAAGTTTCTTCTGACTTTTACCTCAGTACTTAGGAATTGATAGGCTTGCATACTAAAAAATACAATGTAGATATCCTGACTCTGATGCTGTACATATTCATAAAATTCATGTATTTTTTGCCTAAGTAGGGATAAGTTTAGTTCAAAACTTCTTAAGGAAATTAGGATTCAGAATTAGGATTAGCAAAATTCATGTTTGCCATATCTATAGTTCTGATACTTTACATTTCTGAAACCATGATGAAATATGCTATTACTTCTATGTGTGCATTTTCTGTTTTGTTGAGAAATGACTAAGCTGCAAATGCTATGATTAGCATGGAGAATGAGATGAAGTTCATCATCAGAACTTACTTTGTGTTATATGTTTATGTTTTTGCTTCTAATATCGGATGTATAGCCACCCCAGTGGTAGAGGGCGTGTACAAAAGACATTAGTGCTAAAGGTCCTGAGTTCTAGCCCCAGAAACACTTTTTTATGTTCATTTCCTGACATTTGTTTACCCCATTAGTTAGATCAGAACTTCTAGATCAACCCTCTTTAATTGCTTGTCAAAACAGTGATCCTAGGCCAGAACTTTTAGACATTCCCATTCAGCAGCATTGACACCTCACATACTCATTATCAGAACTTCTAGGTTTCCAACTACATCAGAACTTCCAAACTCCCTCAGCGACCAGAACTTTAACCCCAGAACTTCAGTGTACCCAGATCCAGAACTTCTGACCTTCCCCATTTCTGCTAATATGTTATTTTTGACTTGCAGCACACCAGAGTCAGAGCTTTTGCTCTCCCTTCTTTCAGTAAGGCGCTGATCCTGACCCCTTTTTTCTTATTATTTTTTATCATAACTTTTATTTTCATTAATCAAAAACACCAAAAAACATTTTGAAATTGACATACTTCATTTTATTTCTTTTAAAATCAAAAAACTAAAAATATTTTCTTAAGCAAACTTATTTCTTCTCTTAACAAAAATAAAACAAGCCCATTTCATTTCACGTACATTATTTCAATATGGTTGTAATAGATGATTAGGACTTTAATTTCTTGCAATTCCCATTTGTAAATGTGTACACCCCATCCCCTAATGATTGTAATAACGTAGGACTTTACTTCCCACAATTTATCACTTTCATATAAATGCTAGTAAAGTAGGGTTTGTATGGAAAGATAAAAATCAATGCTTAGAAAACCCTAATTCAAGATAAACAATGCATGAAAATAAAACACAATATTCACACATGCACCCCTAAGGTTAACTCTACTTATTTCCTAAAAATGGTCATGTTACGCATGTGGGATGTCTTAGCAAAAACAAATAAAAAATACAAGATCATAGTCCCTCGATGACGCTACAAATGTTGCCTTACAAATGATCTTAGTCCCTCAAAGAGAAGTGCTAAGATATCTCACAACATTGCTAGCATGATTATACGATGATCCATGCCCATCCCTTTATATCCAAATATAAGGCTTCTTATCAATCAATGGTAAGATAGAAATATCAAAAGAAATGAGGAAATGAACAAAAGACTTTTGAGTAGGTAGAAACATTCTCAGATGCTTGCTCACTTTTAAAACAAACATTTTCAAAACAAACACACACCAAACACTTTCAAAACATTGAAATATTTTCAAAAGTCCAACACTTTGTATATATTCTCGCTGAAACGAGAATCATTACAAAGTTTTCCTAAACGAAGGCGCCTTTTCAAAAATATTTTCAAGAACAACCACAAAGCACATTTTCAAACAAAAGCAAGTGATTTATCAAGCAACTAAGAGCACATAGATAACTATGGATGAAAAGGGTGCTAATACCTTCCCTTTTCATAATCTACCCCCGAGCTCAAGAAAATAATCTCAAAGGTCTTTCCTGTTCTTTTCAGCCTTTCCTTATTGGATAAAAGAAAAGTCGGTGGCGACTCTTGCTAACCGCAACATTTGTGATCAAACGCGAAAACATCCCAAGTCAGTTCTCCCACCGTATTATAGAATTGGCGACTCTGCTGGGGATAATGTTAATCGGTATAGTTACCTTAGGGCTAGATCATATTTACTTGTTTTCTTTGTTTGATTTATTTGCAATAGATTGTGGAAACTATACAGCATAGACCGATATGGTTGAAACAATGGCTATGTTGGTGTGATGCATTTGTGGGTACCAATATCCCTTGTGTTGAATCGAGGAGAATACGGAGCCGCTGAGTGGCGTCATGAAGCACTAACTGACCTTAGAACCTTAATTGAGCAACTTGGCTATTAGGGCGTATTGACATAACCGGTTTCGGTGGAAAGCTGAAAACTGGTTGATACTCGATACTACACTCATTGAGATTGGACTTTTGGGATATCTCGAATGCAAGAAAAGATTGATTGTGCTGAGACAATGCCTAAAAGAAAAGCCAGTGATATTGAGACCCTTTAGAACCCGGTTACTATTACTAGGACAGGTTTGAGCCAACTAAAACTTCAAGAGGGTACTTACCTACAAACTCCATGCAAGCCTAAACCTAAGGACTTGTTTGCTTTGTGTGTACATAATAACTTGCTTACTTGTACATAATATCATAAACATCATAACATCATACACATTCTCACTAACCATTTCAAGGATTTAGGAATTTATCTTTGATTTTGTTTTGTAGGCCATGAACTCCGTCCGAAGAAATACCATTAGAATTAACTTTGTGAAAGCACACCCTTAACTCCAAGAGTTAGCGTCAAGGGTACTTGAAGAATCTCCTTTCACCAAGAAGTATTATCGACTCCTCAACTTGGCTACCTCTAATTTCCAAGAAGAGATGATGTGTGTGCTTTTCCAATTCTTTGACCACATGCATCATTGCTTCACCTTCCCTGACTATCAGTTAGTGCCAACACTAGAAGAATTATCTGTGCTATTAGGAGCGCCCGTGCTTGATCAAGCACCGTTCATCTATTTAGAAGGGATTCCAAAACCTGAAGTCATTACCAAAGCCCTGCATCTGAAGAGAGCCGACATTGTAGCAAATTGGGAGACAAGAAGCGGAGTTCGAGGGTTCCTAGCCAAGTTCTTATTGGAGAGGGCTCTTTCATTTTGTGAAGATTTGGATTTTCAAGCCTTTGAGGACATCATGGCCTTTCTCATCTACGGTTTGGTTCTATTTCCCAACTAGGACCAATTCATAGATGTGAATGCCATCACAGTCTTTCTCTCTCGTAATCCTATACCTACCTTGCTGGGAAACATCTTACATTGTTTCCACACCCACACCATGAAGAAAATAGGTACTCTCTTGTGTTTTATTCCCCTACTTGCCAAGTGGTTTATTTATCACTTACCTCTATCAACATTGAAGAACGATCAAAGATTGACATGGTCTCAAAGTATGATGTCTCTCACCCACTCTGATATCCATTGGTGTTCGAGATCCTTGGCGGATACTTCTATCATTGACCGTTGTGGGGAATTACCTAATGTCCCTCTGCTTGACATTAGGGGAGGTATCACTTTCAACCCTTGCTTAGCCTTGCGACAGTTTTGTTACGCCCGAAGATATGGTCCTCACGACATGTTTATCCAAGGAATGGTATTTAACTACGAGAGCGACGATTAAGGCTACCGTCAGAGGTTTGCACGAGCTTGGATGATGGTAAACAAAGTAGATAGTGGGACACTGGGATGCAAGAATTCTATTCCCTTTGAAACTTACCTTAGGTGGGTGCGAGCTCGTACTCAGAAACTCGTGATGCCTTACCCCTTCATCCTACCAGTTATCATGGAGCCTGTTGCTGAAGAAGATGTCCCGTATACTGTCCTTCATCCCAACATGCCTACTTCTCTTGAAGAGTTGCAAAAATGTTTGATTCAGCTAATGGAAGAACGAGACTGTGATACGGTGGGAAGAACTAACTGTTTTTTGGAATGTTGGTTTGTGTTTTGCGTTTGTTTTTGCAAAATGTCGCGGTAAGAAAGAGTCGCCACCAACTTTTATTTTATCCAACAAGGAAAGGAAAAAAGCACATAAAAATTCCTTTTTCGAGATATTTCTCGGGTTCGGGGGGTAGATTATAGAAAGGGAAGGTGTTAGCACCCTTTCTATCTGTGGTTATCCACGGGCTCTTAGGTACTTGCTCAATTGTTTTCAAAATTGCTTTCTTTGTGCTTTGTTGGTTTGAAAAAGTTTTTCTTTGTTTGAAACTTCAATTTAACTCTTGCTTTTGTCCTCAAGAGTGTATGAAGTGTTTTTGAAAACTTTGTTCGAAAAGTGTAAGTGTGAAAAGTTATTGTTTTTTGAAAGAGCAAGTATCTAAGAACCATCTACCTACTCGAAAAAAGAATCGTTCTATGTTAATTTCCTTTAGGCAATGCTATCCTACTATCGATGAGTAGGTAGAATCGTTGTTGGAGTTTAAGGGTCAATTCGAATTAGGGACTTACGGTCACTAAAGCAATGTTAGGACGCCTTAGCGGTAACCCTAATGTCTTAGATCATTTGTTTGAGGCAACAATATTCGAGGCAACCATTTCGAGACAACTATGATCTGTTAGACAAGAGGACGACCTCTAAAGTGACATATACTCAATGACCGTGTATGAAGGCAACCAAGTGGGATGTACCCTAGGAGTGCGCATGTGCGAGTGTGTTGTTTTCAATTAATTTTATCTTTGTACATGTTAATGGTGATCTATGTTGATTTTAGGTTAAAACATTCAGTCTTATCATGCATCCCTATTATCAAACATCTAACATTTATATTTTGCGAGAAATAAAAGTGCGGAAATTAAATTACAAGGCGTCGGGTATTTACATCGCCAAAGACAAACCCTTTTAAAAATAAATAAAGCGATAAAAATGATAAAAGTCCTATTAAGCTATTACAAACCGGAATCAGATGCGTAATAGGATAAAAGAAAGTAAATCGCGTGCGGGAAATTAAATCGAGTGCAAAGTTCTAGGGTTTTGACCCTTTTTGAAAACATCTCTTTTTGGTTTTTATTTTAAGAAAGAAACAAATTCTAAATTAATTACTAAATTGAATTAAATAAATTAATTAATTAAATGAAAAAAGTTATTTTTTGGTTTTTTTTTTGGTATTTTAAGAAAGAAATAAAAATTAATTGAGTTAGTAAAAACCTAATTAAGACTAATTTAATTTTATTTATTTAAAAAAGGAATTAAAGTTATTCTAATTAAGAACCTAAATTAATTAAATTAGTATTTATTAATAAAATAAAAATTGAAATTTAATTAAATATAAAAATATTTTTTGTGATTTTATTTTATAAAGAAAAAGAAATTTGATTGGTTAGTAATATAATAAAACAATTAAATAAAACAAAAAAAATAAATAGGAGAGAGTAAGGGGTATGGGCCTGTTTCCATGGTGTGAATACCAATGCTGAGGCCCAGTTGTAGGTGGCCTTGTTTGAATTTTTGATTCCATGCGCGCATGTTGACTTGGTCTATGGTGGACCATCAGCTTTTGGCCACCAGATTTGGCCTATGGCCATCAGATGCTTGAGGGTGTATGATGCACTGCAAGTCCTCATGAGCATTGGAACACCTGGAGAAAAAATATATCAAAGAAGTGGAGGACCTGGGATTCGAACCCAGGTCCTGATGGTGATTTCCAGCTTGCCTTGCCACTACGCCATTTTGCTTCATTTGTTAATATATCACATAACAATTATAATATATCAAAAAAAGAAATTATTGGTCAGAAAATAAAAATGCGCGCAAAAACATTTAAAAGGGCCAATCAGAGTATTCCAGCTCTTCGTCCCTGTCCTTCCACTACTGTATTTTTACCTGCGGATTTGGATCCGCAGCTAAATGCGCAAGCTTTCTCTAAAATCTTCCCTAGGCCTCATAAATCAATTCCAAAATCATGGCTGAATTCGCCTAGGCTCCCTGATCAACACTATGCCCTTCTTGAGTCTTGATTTAGGCCAGAAAAATGCAATTGGATATTGCCAAACGTTTGCAAATGCTGTGAGGACTATAAATATGCCAATGATTTATTCAAATGATGCAAGAATGATGCGTGCTTTTGATCCAGGAAGGTTGTGTGATCACCCAGGAATCGATTGGGATTGGTCTCCGCTTCTGAAAACGCCTCTAAGTATGATTTTGACTTCACACTTTTTAGTGAATTTTGCAACTTTTGTATTGCCTGTTTGTGCAGCCTCTAACCTCTATTTCGTCTCCTTTGGCTTCCTTATGTATCATACCATGTGCTAGGGTAACAATTTTGGAATGAATCTCTCTAAATCAATGCATTGGAATTTGATTTGATTCATTCTTTAAACCTTGCCAAATTTATCAAAAATCAATCTTTTTGCACATGATCTTGTTTGATTCGAGTTTGATGATGCCAATGATGATAATTAAGACCTAAAACAACCAAAAAGATCTTAGGTAATCAAAGTTTGGATTTTATATGATTTAATTTGATTTAAAATGAATAAATTCAATAAATAATAAAATTAAATAATAAAAATAGAATATGGGCTCATGGCTGAAGCTGGGACACGTGGGCAACTATTAAAGCTCAAATTAAGTGGAAAAGAATGGGCCTATTTGACAAATTTTGAAGTTTTGGGGATAGTTGACTTTTGGCAATTTTGCAAAAATGTCCAACTTCAACAATGCATAAATTCTTCAATTCTGAACATTTGGAAGTGTTCTTGGACTTTTTAAAAAGCTTGAGATCTCATCTAACCAACCCTTTTGGTATCATCGCATTTTGATATTCCATTCTCAAGTTATAAGCTTTGGAAAAAAAGGTGTTTTTGTTGACTTTCAAAAATGACCTATAATGTCCAAATTTGTAACTTCTTGTGAGTGCATTTTTTGATCTTGGGGTATGAAGAGGTATTGTAGTAAATTGCATCCTCTTAAAAATGAGCTTTGTATGGGTCATTTCTCATAAAGTATGAGAAATTTATGCTTGGTCAAAGTTGAGTTAACTTTTCCTACAAAACCCTGATTTAGCAACTTTTGAGTCTTGAAGAATTTTGAGCAATCCTTGATGAATCATAATCAACCCTTGATAAAATGATTAAATATACTTCAAAATGAGATTATTGACAATAAATCTTGAAGTTTGACTGTATGTAAGTCACAGTTGACTTTTTCCCTAGCATAGTCGATTTTTGGACCCTTTGAGCAATTGACTGAGCAAACTTCCTCTGCAAGGCTTGAAACTTGACATGGATGACCTTGAGAACATATTAGAACATTTGGGATCCCTTGAGGTCATTTGTATTCAAATATCTTGATGCAACATAAAACCCTAATTTGGGGTTGACTGCCTTAAGAGGTGACTTGTCTGACCAACTCTTGAGCAACCTTGAGCCACTTGGAGATTTTTCTTGCAATGTTTTGAGAAATATGAGAGGGAAAATTTTGGGGTACAACAGAGACACTTTCGAAGCTCAGTGTTATGCAAGTGAGAAAAGGGTTTTGGAGCTTACAAAGCAACTACATGAAGAACAGAGCTTGAACGCCTATCTTGCACCAAAGAGAATGCGTTCATCCTTTTTATCTTAGAGATTTATTTTGTAAGCCCAAGAGGCATGATGTAATCCTTTTGAACTAATTAATGAAAATTGACGTTTGTTCATTCTTTGTCTAGACAAATTTAAATTTCGTAAATCCTTGAAATCATTTGCATACCGATCTTCCATGCATCATAACATAACAGGTTTTCCACGATAGGTTTCCTTATCTTTCTGCTATTTATTTCAGCAAGACGGATATCGAGAAAACAGTAAAGGACTACAAGCACAAAACTCTCAATTTCAAGAGACTCTGCTGACCATGGCCAAGGGACAACAAGAGTTAATGTCATTGTTGGCATCCAAAAAGAAACCAAATAGGAAAGTCCTGGTCAACATGGGTAGAAGATTCAGAGAGTTGATCTGTAAGATACCGGTAGTGGAAGACTCGTCTGAGGAAGACAAAAATCCAATTGGAGAAGTGAGGAGTACCCATGCTGGGTGTATCAATAATCAAACGTCTGATGATGAAGATTATGTTGACGAGCAGTATCCTCCCGCCGATGTTAAATACAAGCAGCTCGAAGACAGGCTGAAGGCTGTTGAGATTCAAGTCGTCCCCGGTTTGGATTTTGATGACTTGGGTTTAATATTTGGGGTTGTCATTCCCCACAAATTCAAGATATCAGTATTCGCTAAATATGATAGGGTTTCCTGTCCAAAGCTTCACCAGAAGTCTTATGTGCTCAAGATACAACCGCACACCGCCGACAAGAAACTCTGGGTTCACTTCTTTCAAGAAAGCTTAGCTGAGACTCAATTAGATTAGTTTTACCAATTGGAGGGTTCCCGTATCCATAAATGGGAAGACTTAGCCACCGCTTTCTACCACTAATACCAGTACAATACCGACCTGGCACCGACAAGAGTTCAACTGCAAGACATGACGATGGGGAAAAATGAAGGGTTCAAAGAGTACGCCCAACAGTGGAGGGATCTTTCCAGTAGGGTCCAACCTCTGTTAACCGATAGGGAGTATATTGATATGTTTATGGGCACTTTATCTGGTCCATTTTTCAACTTGCTGGTTGGTTGTTCTTCATCCGGTTTCATCGAGCTGATCTTAACCGGTGAAAGGGTTGAAAGCGGTATCAAAAGAGGGAAGATCCCCATAGCATCTGCTTCCACCTCCAATCCCATAAAGAAACCCTTCACTGGGAAGAAAGAAATAAATTATGTGTATGGGGTAAGAGCCCGTACCAAGAAGGATAACCGTCCATCCGTCAATGTTGTTCGAATTTCCAACCCAGCTCCTGTTCAACGACAAACTTCCAATCGTCAACGGTTCGAGGCTCCACAAAGAGAATACACAAGGATAGGCATGTCGCTATCCCAAGCCTTACAACACATGTTAAAGGCTAATTTGGTGACATTGCGTGATCCTCTGGCCAATCTAGATACCTCCTCACCTAAGTACAATCTGAATACCAAGTGTGCATATCACTCGAATAGTCCCGGGCATGAGACTGACCAATGTTGGGCACTGAAGAATAAAATTCAAGACTTAATAGACAATAAAACCATTGAATTTTATCCTCCTCCAACTCTGAATGTAATCACCGCGCCTATGCCAAATCATGGCAAGGGTGTGAATGTTGTTGAAGACACCATTTTTGTTTCCTCCGTCGAAGACTTGACTACTCCATTAAACATTATCAAAAAGAATCTGTTGAAAGTCGGGATTTTCCCTGGCTGTTCGAAGGACTGTGATTGTTGTGCCGCACAACTCAATGGATGCAAAGGGCTGAAAGAAGGAATTCAACGCCTGATGAATAGCCATGAGATCCTATTTGAGAAGACTCCGTCCTCCAAAAGTTTGACCAATAAGATTGAAGACCTCTCCATCATAATGATCTCAAACAAGCCTCCTAGGATCTCCTCCAAGGGTCCTATAAGGATTTCAAACGACCCAACTATTTCTCCTCTGATAATTACTGCCCCCCGGCCAATTCCGTACTCTTCCAAAAAAGCAGTGCCATGGAACTATGGTGCTGAGGTGTTTTACCATGGAAAAAAGCAAGACGCTTAGATTGAAGAAAGCAAAGCTGATGAAATTGGTAACATTAATGACTCTAGTAAGGTAACCAGAACTGGGAGAATCTTTTCACCCAACATCTCACCACCAACTTCTAGAAAGGCACTTGTTCGCATCACCACTGTTAAGCCAAGAGCTGACACAAGGGGAAAAGAGAAAATGGTTGAGCCTGTTGAGACAGAGATACCCACAAAAGACATTGCTATTGAGGAGCCTTCCGCTTGAGAGATGGATGAGATCTTGAAAATTATAAAAAGGAGTTGTTGTACCCAAAAATTTTCCCTCTCACTTATCAAGAATTTGCTCACAAGATCTCATTGGGTTCAATATTGCACTAGGGTTTGATCAGCTCAAGACACCTCCTTATGCACTGATGACCAAAATTAGGGTTTGAGTTTTCACAAGGATTTTTGGACTATCAATTATTCATATTACTTTCATGGACCATTATGGACCTCCAAGATTACTCATGTCAAGTTTCAAGCCTTGGATCACACTTTTGATCACTCAATTGAACAGTTGACCTAAAAATCAGTTGTATTGGGGTAAAAGTAAACCATGGCCAATTTATATTCATAATTCATAATTTTTTATCCACATCAACATCTTAGACTCATATGTATCATTTGATCAAGTTTGGACCATAACTCCTCAAGAAATTTGATCAAATCATCAAAAGGGAAAAATGGTCAAAATTAGGGTTTTGATTGAGAAAGGGAAATTTCTGATTTTTTGACCTAGCAAATGATCAATTGGTTTAAGGTATGATATCAAGAGTCCAATTGCATCATTTTGACCTAATAACATGATTCAAAACATTACAAATCCATTGGATTGACAGATGAATTTTACAGTCAACTGATCAAAAGTCAACTGTATACTGAAAAGTCAAACTTTGACGTTTTGGTAAAAATCAAATGCCAAAGATCATAATTCATCAAAACATGTCAAAATATGAAACTTTTTCATCAAGAAATCAAGAATTCAAGATTTTATTTTGAAAAGATGAAATTTCTTAACTTAGAAATTTTTCTAAGTATAGAAAATTTCTTATTTTTTCACAATTTTGAGCCAAATTTTCACCATGATGCAAGATGATTCAAATGAAACTTCCAACATGAAAGTTGTAGATATCCATGAAATCTACAACTTTTCCTTACACAATTTCTCCTAAAAATGCTTGGATATCAAGATATAATTTTGTGAATACATGCTCATGAACTAAAACGACTTAGTAAAATTTTGCCCTAGTTAGGCAGATTTTTTACCTAACTTCATGCCACTTTTTCACATACTTCCAAGGGGAATCTTTAAAATCAATTCAAAGATGAGTTGTAGAGAACATTGCAAGATTTTCAAAGTTTCCAAGAACTCCTTGATATCATTCTTGAGTAGGGAGAATCGAAGAGATGAAGTTGGTGTTTTGTCACTTGGATTTCAAGCCATTTTGAGAAGAACATTGGATCCAATATCCAAGCATGTTGTACAAACCTCACTTTGCAGGATTATAACTTAACTTTCACTCCATAATTAAATGTTTCCACAGCTGTTGGAAGCTTTAATCTAAGCATTCAATGCATTGTAAAAGAATAATTCCATTTTGGGAAGAAAGGCAACATTGCCATTTTTGAAAAGCAAACTTTATGCAAAGTCAACTTGCATTGAGCTTTGCATTTGTTCTTTCTGCAGAAACACATTGTACACAATCAGAACAAGTGTGTTTAAAGGTTTTAGCCACCCTACAAGCCCTTTACCTCACATTGAAACCATGCTTGCTAGCTTTGCTTCAAAAACAAGTAACCAAGCCAAAACATGTGAGTTTCAAATTCTGAGTTCTTACAGGCCTCTAAACCTTTTGCTTATAAGTATACACACTATTTGCAAGTTGACACATGAATGTTATGGCCTTGAAACCACCTCAAACACTCAAAAGCCAAAAACCTGCTCAAGAACACCATTAACATACAGTTCTGAACCAAAACTCAAGATCTTCATTTCCACTTGTGCGTTTTGAAAACTAATCACTCAGACACATCCTATACATCATACCAAAGCAATCCATACCCTTGTTTCCTCATTGTAACTCCTCCATCACTATCCACCATTTTCAAATATCAAGCTTGTAGGTTGACTTGAGTAGAGAGATTCAAGGACTTTCAAGGCAAAGTAAGAGTTGGAATACACTCAAGGAGGTCCAGGCAAGCTAAACAGATCCTCGGGCCATCTTAAAAGTTGCTCAAACTCCATTCACGACTCCAACTGCAAGAGGTAAAAACTCAAACTTCTATCTCTTCATACAAGCATCATTTGATCCTGATTTGTGAAAATAAAATGTAGATATCCTTGCTCTAAAGCTAACCATGTTCATAGTTTCCATTTATATTGACTGTGTATAGAGAATTTTGGATTTGAAATTTTTGAGAAAATTAGGTTTCGATTTAGGGCCAGTAAAATTAGATTTTATCTTTAAAATTTAGCTTACATAAATTATATGGTTGAGTTCGTGGGAAGAAACAGCACAACTTTCATGTTTAAATTTCCCATTTTTGTGGAGAAATGAGGAAGATACAGGTGGTCCGGCTAGGCTCAAGGTTGAAGACGAAGTTGCCTTCAGAAAGCAGTTTCTAATATATATTTATGCTTTAATTATATGACCGGATGAAACAGCCACCCCAATGGCAAGCGCGCGCGTACTAAGGCATTGTGTTACCTAAAGGGCGAGGGTTCGAACCAATGTGAACCCCCATTTTGCTTTTTTTCAATTTTCTGATTTTTTTAACACCTTTTTTTGCAGGCGCTGGGCCCTTTGGGCCTGGCATTTTTTTGTTTTTGCTAGCATACTCCCCTATCTACTTATGACACCTCCCTGACCCATTTCATTTTTATTTATTTATTTATTTATTTTTCTTTTAAATATATTTTCTAAAATACCAAAAAAATCATTAAAAAATGTAAAAATAATAGATTTATATTTTGACATAATTTAAATATTTTTCCATATAAAAAATTATTTTTGTTCATTATACTTTATTTACTTTTACTAATTTCCTTATAAAATAAATTGTAAACTAGGTCATTTATTTATTTCTTTATACTTATTTAAATACATTTTATTTTAATATAAAAAAGACCAAAAATATTTGATAATGCCATATATTATTTTCAAGACAAAAAAATACAAAAATACTTTTTCTTTGAAACTTATTTTCTTTTAATCAAATAGAATTAGGGTTTTATTCAAAAAATCTTTTCTTAATTAATTTCTTTTCTTAAATTAATTTAAGTTAATTTAATTTTGATTTATTTATTGTTCTCTTATTAGGTTTAGGTTAAAACTTTTTTCATATAAAAATCCAAACACAAAAAATTCAATTTGGTTGTAATAGATTAATTAGGTTTATATTATTGCAATCCTCACTCATAAATTGTATACCCCCTCCCACAAATGTTGTAATAGCGTAGTAACTTTAAATTTCGTAATTTATCGCTTTTACATAACATACTAGTAATTAGGGTTTGTATGGGAAGATAAAATCAATCAAATAGAAAAATCTAATTCGAGACAAAAACAAGCATGAAAATGACACACTTGCACACAAATATCCCTAGGGTTATTCCACTTGGTTGCCTTATACAAAAATGGTCATATTACGCATGTAAGGTATCTTAGCAAAAACAAACAAATACAAGATCATAGTCCCTCGATGATGCTATTCAAAGTTGTCTTACAAATGATCTTAGTCCCTAAAAAATGCTAAGATACCTTGCAACATTTATAATCATGGCTATACGATGACCCACACCCGTCCCGTTTACATCCAAAGATAGGGTTGCTTACCAAATCAATGGTAAGACAACAATGTCAAAGGAAAAGAAAATGAACAAGAAAGACATTTTAGTAGGTAGATTGCTCCTAATTACTTGCTCCATTTCAAACAAAACATCCTTGCTATTTTCAAAACAAACACCTACACATCTCAAAACATCTTACAAAATTGAAAACATTTTCAAAAGATCAACATCTTTGTATACATTCTTACGAACGAGAATTATTACAGAGATTGCCTAAACAATGGCCTCTTTTACAAAACACTTTCAAAAATCACACAAAGCAGAATTTAAAACAAAAGCAAGTGATCTAGCAAGTAACTAAGAGCCCATGGAAAACCATGGATGAAAAGTGTGCTAATACCTCCCCTTTTCATAATCTACCCCCCCCCCCCCCCGAACTCAAGAATCAATCTCAAAGGTATTTCCTGTGCTTTTTCACCTTTCCTTTTGGATAAAATAAAAGTCGGTGGCGACTCTTGCTAACCGCAACATTTGCAATCAAACACAAAACAACCAAGTCAGTTCTCCCACCATATCACATGAATGATTTCAAAATAGTGGAGCAGTTGGGGAAAACCCCTTCCAAGATTTCCATGTTATCTTTGCTACTCTGTTCTGATGCTTATGCTCGGACGTTAATCAAATTCTTGAAGAAGGCTCGTGTTCCTCATGAGACCACAACTGACAAGTTTGAAAATTGTGTGGAAAGCCTGACGGTCGATAATGGTTTGGGGTTCTCGGATGCTGATCTGACACCACTTGGAAAGAACCATAACAAAGCTCTGCATGTTTCCGTTGAATGTAAGGGGACTACCCTAGCACATGTTCTGGTTGACACTGGCTCTTCCTTAAACGTACTACCCAAGGGTGCTTTGGATCGTTTAGACTGTGAAGGAATAGTTTTGAAACCAAGTGATATTATTGTGAGGGCTTTCGATGGGTCCAAAAGGACAGTTCATGGAGAGGTGGATCTCCCGATCAAGGTGGGCTCATAGATTTTCAACTCTACTTTCTACATCATGGATATTCGTCCTGCTTACTCCTGTTTGTTGGGTTGCCCGTGGATCCTTGGAGCAGGGGCAGTAACGGAAACTCTTCATCAAAAGCTCAAGTATCCAATCAAAGGAAGGATTGTCACTGTCTGTGGTGAGGAGGAGTTCATGGTAATCCACCTCAAATCTTTCAAATATATAGAGATGGATGGAGAATTTATAGAAAACCCATGTCAGGCTTTTGAAGTTGTGCCACCAATGATTGCTACTGCCAAATGTTCCTATGATGGGTCCAAAGCTGTTAAGGTCGTGCCGAAGATGGTTTCTTTTAAAGATGCTTGTGCTGCAGTCAAAGAAGGAAGTTGTGATACTTAGGGGAAATTCCTCGAGATCTCTTTCAAAGCAGATAAATGTGGTTTAGGTTTCACTATCAAGGCTCGGAAAGAAGTGAGGCACGCTCGTGCAGGGAAGCCCCTTCTCCGTATTAGAAATCATGAAGTAAACGTTGTGGGTGATTCTGATGATAAATGTGCATTTGAAGAATGGGTATATCCTACTACAATAAAGCTCAATAATTGGCACACAAAGGACTTCGTTCCTGTCTCCTTTGTTGAGGAGTAATTACTTTGTTTATTGCTTTCTATTAATTCAAGAACATTTTGTCTGTAATATTAAACAATGACTTTTAAGCCATATGCCTGGCCCGGGGCACTATGGTCAATTTGTCAAGGGTTTTATATGTTCATGTTATCATATGATCATTCAATACAAATCATTGGACTTTTTTGCATTCAAACTTTTATGCTCATTGTCTTTCTTTTTTTCTTTAAATACATTTTTCAAAATAGCCATGTGTCTTACATGCACACACACACACACACACACTTTTGCAGGTCCTCATCCACTCTGGATCTCATTGCCAATGACTCTAATATTGTCGACTATGATTTTGAACATCCAATTAACCAAGCCGAAGACGGAGGTGAGGAAAATTGTGAAATACCAGGAGAACTAGCCAGACTTCTATTACAAGAGGAAAAAGCTATTCAGCCGCACGAAGAGTCAGTTGAAGTCATCAATCTGGGTATCGAGACAAACAATAAAGAAGTCAAGATCAGTACTAACCTGAAAAGCAGTGTCAAAAGCAGATTGGTTCATATGTTGCATGACTATGTGGAAGTTTTTGCTTGGTTATATGAAGATATGCCAGGGTTGGATAGCGACATTGTAGTTCATCGTCTGCCGACAAAGGAAGATTTTCCTCCTGTCTAACAAAAAGTTCGTCACATGAGGCCTGACATGTCTGAAAAGATAAAAGATAAAGTATTTAAAGAATTTGACGTAGGATTCCTAGTTGTGACATATTATCCCCAATGGGTTGCAAACGTGGTGTCAGTGCCAAAGAAAGACAGAAAAGTTTGTATGTGCATAGTTTATAGGGATCTGAATAGGGAAAGTCCCGAGGATGATTTTCCTCTACCTCATATTGACGTCCTAGTCGATAATACTGCTCAGCATAAAGTGTTATCTTTCATGGATGATTTCTCCGGCTATAATCAAATTAGGATGGCTCCCGAAGACATGGAGAATACCACTTTCTTTATGCAATGGGGCACCTTCTGTTACAAGGTCATGCCATTCAGGTTGAAGAATGCAAGGGCAACATATCAAAGAGCTATGGTAGATTTGTTTCATGATATGATCCATCATGAAATGGAGGTATATGTGGAGGATATGATTGCAAGATCACAAACTGAAGAGGAGCATATCGATCACCTATACAAGCTATTGGAGAGGCTGAAAAAGTACAAGTTGAGGTTGAACCCTAATAAGTGCACATTTGAAGTATGATCTAGAAAGCTTCTAGGTTTTGTTGTCAGTGGTAAAGGCATCGAAGTCAGCCCTGCCAAAGTAAAGGCAATCCAAGAAATGCAAGTCCCCCACTCTGAAAAGGAAGTTATAGGATTCTTGGGTCATCTTAACTACATTGCCTGCTTCATATCTCACTTAACTGCTACATGTGAGCCAATCTTCAAACTCTTGAAGAAAGATCAAGTAGTCAGATGGAATGATGAATGCCAAGTTGCCTTCGATAAAATCAAAGAATATCTGCAAGAACCTCCTATTCACATGCCTCCAGTTGAAGGAAGACCCTTGATCATGTATTTGACAGTGCTAGAGAATTCTATAGGGTGTGTTTTGGGTCAACATGATGAGTCTGGTCGGAAAGAGCATGCTATTTATTACCTGAGCAAAAAGTTTACCGACTGTGAAACCAGATATTCACTGCTCAATAAAACTTGTTGCGCTCTGGCATGGCCTTCTCGCCAGCTAAGACAATATATGTTGACTCATACCACTCTATTAATTTCTAAGATTGAACCTATCAAGTACATCTTCGAGAAACCTGCCCTTTCCGGATGGATCGCTAGATGGAAAATCATCTTGACTGAGTACGATATTCAACATACAATGTAAAAGGTCATCAAAGGAAGTGTATTAGCAGATCATTTGGCCCATCAATTTGTTGATGATTATCAGTCTATGAACTTTGACTTCTCGGATGAGAACATCATGCTAGTGACCGACTGCACGAAACCTGGACCATATGATGAACCTGAACAAGGATCCTGATGGAATATGGTCTTCGACGGGGCTTCCAACGCTTTGGGTAACAGAGTTGGTGCTGTGATTATCTCCCCTAAAGGTTTCCACACTCCTTTCACTGCCAGATTATGCTTCGATTGCACGAACAACATGGCTGAGTAAGAAGCATGAATTTTGGGTCTGAAGGCTGCCATTGATTTGAGGATCAAGCATTTGAATGTGTTTGGGGATTCCTCTCTAGTAATTAGCTAAGTGTGATACGGTGGGAGAACTGACTTTGGATTTTTTGCATTTGATCGCAAATGTTGCGGTTAGCTAGAGTCGCCATCGACTTTTCTTTTATCCAAAAGGAAAGGCTGAAAATAATAGGAAAGATCTTTGAGATTTTTTCTTGAGTTAGGGGGTAGATTATGAAAAGGGAAGGTGTTAGCACCCTTTTCATCAATAATTATCTATGGGCTCTTAGTTGCTTGCTAGATCACTTGCTTTTGTTTAAGAATGTGCTTTGTGTGGTTTTTGAAAGTATTTTAAAAAGGCGCCTTCGTTTAGGCAAACTTTGTAATAGTTCTCGTTCGTAAGAACGTATACAAAGTGTTGCGCTTTTGAAAATATTTCATGTTTGGAAAGTGTTTTGAAAGTGTTTGTTTTGAAAGTGTTTGGTGTTTGTCTTAAAAATACGCAAGGATGTATGATTTGAAAATGAGCAAGCAACTAGGAACAATCTACCTACTCAAAAGTCTTTGTTCATTTCTTCCTTTCCTTTGATATTGCTATCTTATCATTGATTGGTAAGAATCCTTATCTTTGGATGTAAAGGGATGGACGTGGGTCATCGTATAGTCATGATAGCAATATTGTGAGATATCTTAGCATTTCTCTTTGAGGGACTAAGATTATTTTGAAAGGCAACATTTTGTAGCGCCATCGAGGGACTATGATCTTGTATTTTTATTGCTTTTGCTAAGATATCCCACATGCATAACATGGCCATTTTTGTAAGGCAAAAAAGCGGAATTACCCTAAGGGATGCAAGTGCGCAAGTGTGTTTTATTTATATGCATTGTTTTTCTTGAATTAGGGTTTGCTACTTGTTGGTTTTAGTCTTTCCATACAAACCCTAATTACTAACATTTATATAAAGCGATAAATTGCGGAAAGTAAAATTACTACGCTATTACATCATTAGAGGAATGGGTATACAAATTTACAAATGGGGATTTACAAGAAAATTAAACCTAATTATCTATTACAACCATATTGAATAATATACAAGAATTGAATAAATAATGTAAGAAAATAAACGGAAAAGAAATGATTTTTTTTTGTTTTTAATGAAAGGGTTTTAACCTAATTAAAGAAAAGGATATATTAAAATTAAGCAAAATTAAACTTAAACTAATTAAGAAAGAAATTAGGTATGAAACATTTTTTAGGGTTTTTTATGAAAAGATTTAAACTTAATAACAATAATATGAAAAATTAATTAATCAAAAGAAACTGAAATTCTAAATTAATTTTAGATAAAATTGAAAAAAATAATAATTAAACCTAAATCTAAATATTAATTATTTAAGAAAAAGAAATTAATTTATTGAGAAAATGTTTTTTGTCCTTTTTGTTTTATAAGGAAAATAAACACATAAATGTGAAAATAATAAATACAAATATTTTTGGATTTTTTATTAATAAAAAAATAATAATAATAGTAATAAAAATATAATAAAGAAAAAAGATGAAACAAAATAAAATAAAATGAAAATGAAATGATAAAAAAATAGTTGGGTCAGGTGTTCCAAAGTAAAGGCAGTGGTTAGAAGAAGCAAAAAGAGGAAAGCCCACTGCAAGAGGCCCATGCACTGCTGTTTGTAACAAAAAAGAGAGGAAAATTGTGAAAAAATATGAAAAGTGGCAGCGCTGGGGCTTGAACCCATGCCCTGAGCATGCAACTTGCGTTGCCTTACCACCGGGTGGATATACATCCGTTAACTTAAACAAAACAACAAATATATAACATAAGTCATGTCCTGAATATGACTTCATCTTCAACCTCCAGCCTGAACATCTGTAACTTCACCATTTCTCATCCATTTGCAAAAATGTAAACATCAAACTTGTTCCAAATTTCACAATGATCCCAGAAATATAAATTACTAAAACTATGAATCAAAGATAAGCATGAATTTTGAATGGTACCAAATTCTAACCTAATTTTTCAAAAATTTCAAACTTAAAATTCTCCCTACTCAAGCAATATAAATGAAATCTATGGACATGTACAGTTTCAGGGTAATGATGTCTACATTTTATCTTCACAAATGCAAGCCTAACAATGCCTAAATGAAAAGATAGAAGTTCAGAAAATGTACCTCAAAACTGGAAATCGTGAAATGAAAATGAGCTTGATTCAAGGTGTTTCAATGATCAGGTTAGCTTCCTCAAGTTCCCAGGAAGCTAATGCAATGATTAGCTTGAGCAATGGATGGCTGGAATGGCTTGGAGAAGTCAACTTGCAGTGCTCTGTTTTTGGTTATGGAGGATGATAGAAATGGAGTTACATTTATGAAACAAGTTCAGGGATGGACTATGCTTGATGTATAGGAGCTTTGTGATTTATTAGGAAGGAAAATGCATGAGGGAATTGCGAGTTCTGGTTTCAAAGTCAAAAACTGTGCATCAATGGTGTTTTTGGATAATTTCTGGCTTGAGGGAGTTTGGGAGTGTTTCAGGGTGCTTAAGCTTGTGTGTTAACTTGAAAATAGGGCCTCTATTTATAAGCAACAAGTTTGGATGTTTGTATTTGATCAGAATTCAAAATCACATGCTTAAGCTCAACATGTGATTTTATTGAGAAATCAAGTTTCAATGTCTTGCGTACTTGCTATTGTAGAGTGGTTATGCTTTAAACAAGTTTGCTTCTGACTTTTTAGATGGAGTGTGATTAGAGGTAACAAGTTAGAGGCTCAAGAATTGACTTTGTGCATAAAACTTGCTTTTCAAGAATGACATTCTTCACTTTCTTCCCAAAATGGCAATTTAAATTGGACAATGCTTAAACCACTTGAATTATAGCTCAAAAGTTTGTGTAATCCATTAATGATGGATAGATACACAAGTTAGAAGGCTTGCAGAGCAAGATTATGCAGCCTAACATTGAAATTGGATTATGTGGTCATTAAGAAATGGCTTATAATTCAAGTTTGAAATCATAACTTCTTGCCCTCAACTCTCCTTGCTCAAGTATGATATCAATGAGTTCTTGGACATTTTGGAAAGCTTGTAACACCCTCTACAAAATCTATGTTGGACATTTTTGAAGATTAATCTTGGAACTATGTGAAAAATTTCCATGAAGTTAGGTCAAAATCCTGCCTAAACTAGGGCAAAATTTCACTAAGTTTTTCAAGTTTTATGAACATGTCTTCTTAAAATCATAACTTGAAATACATGCATTTCTAGAAAAAGTTTTGTTCTAAAATGTTTTATATCTCATTGATATCTACAAATTTCATGTTGGAAGTTTCCTTTGAATCATCTTGCATCATGGTGGAAATTTGGCTCAAAGTTATGAAAAAGTGTGAATTTCCAACACTTAGAAAAATTTCTAAGTTTAGAAATTTTGACTTTTCAAAATGAAATCTTGACTTTTTGATTTCTTGATGAAAAAGTTTCATATTTTTACATGTCTTGATAAATTGTGATCTTTGATAGTTGATTTTGACCAAAAAGTCAAAGTTTGACTTTTCAGTGTACAGTTGACTTTTCATCAATTAACTGAAATTCATTTGTCAATCAGTTGAGCTTGAGAAATATTTTGAGCCATGTAATTAGGTCAAAATTATGCATTTGAATCCTTGAGATCATGTCCCAAACCAATAATACATTTTCTAGGTCAAAAATCAGAAATTGCACCTTCTCCGTCAAAACCCTAATTTTGACCATTTTGCCCTTTTGATGATCTGATCAAAATTTTGAGGAATTGTGATCCAAATTTGATCAAATGACATATATGAGTTCATAATGTTGATATGGACCAAAAATTATGAAGTTTGACTATAAATTGACCATAGTTGACTTTTTCCCCAATACAGCTAATTTTAGGTCAACTGATCAATTGACTGAGCAAAAATGTGATCCAAGACTTGAAACTTGACATGAGAAATCTTGAGAGTACAAAATGATCCATGAAAGTCATATGGGGCATTAAAAGTCCATTTGTCCTTGTGCAAACTCAAACCCTAATTTTCAGTCATCAGTGCTTAAGGAGGTGTCTTGAGTTGATCAAACCTTGTGCAGGCTTGAATCAATGGAAATATTGTGAGAGATTACTTGAGAAATGAGAGGGAAAAATTTTGGGTACAAAACCAAGTAAAAGCATATTGGGAAATTAAACACTCTAATATCATTCCTTACAAGGAGCTAGTGCTATCTCTGATTCCTTACTTCGAAGAGGTCACATTTGAACACTTCCCTAGGGAAGAAAATCAGTTAGCCGATGCATTGGCCACAATGTCTTCTATGTTCAAGGTCAAATGGGACAATGAAGCTCATATGATTACAATTGAGAAATTTGACGAACCTTCACACTGATATGAGCTCGACACTGACACAGAAAAGCCATGGTACCATGAGGTGAAAAGATACCTTAAAGCACAAGAGTACCCTGAAGGAGCATCCATCAATGACAGAAAATTATTATGAAGATTCTCATCCAAATTCTTCCTAAGTAATGGAATCTTGTACAAACTCAACCATGACTCTACTCTACTATACTCTGATGTGTGGACAAGAAGGAGGCAGACGAAATTATGGAAGACATGCATGATGGCCTCTTTGGGACTCACTCTAGCGGACATACTATGGCTAAGAAAATCCCAAGAGCTGCTTACTATTGGTCAATAATGGATACTGATTGCCAGCAACACTCAAGGACTTACCACAAATGCCAAATCTATACTGACAAGGTTCGTGTGCCTCCTATCCCTCTAAATTTCATGACTGCTCCGTGGCCATTTGCAATGTGGGGCATTGACATGATTGGAGAGATCAAACCCACTGCTTCCAATGGAAATCTCTTCATTCTTATCGCTATCGATTATTTCACCAAATGGGTCGAATCCGCTTCATTTGCCTCGGTCACCAAGAATGTGGTATCCAGATTCATCAAACATAACCTCATATGCCGCTATGGTATCCCCAAAAGGATAACCACCGACAATAGGACTAACCTCAACAATGCTATGATTATAGAACTTTGCACTCAATTCAAAATCAAGCATCACAATTCTTCTCCTTGCAGACCTAAAATGAATGGCGTAGTGGAAGCGACCAACAAAAACATTAAGAATATTATGTAGAAGATGGTAGTAACCTACAAGGACTGGAATGAGATGTTACCGTTTTCTCTTCATGGCTGTCGTGCTTCAGCTCGGACATCAACTAGGTTAACTCCCTTTTCTTTGGTCTATGGCATGGAAGTTGTTATGCCAGTGGAAGTTCAGATTCCCTCACTAAGGATTATGAATGATGCAGGCCTAGGCGAAGACGAATGGATTCAGACAAGATTGGATCAGTTGAACTTGATCGATGAAAAACGGCTGGCTGTTGTTTGTCACAGACAGATGTACCAAAAACATATGATCAAGGATTTCAACAAAAAGATCAGGCCTAGAGTATATCAAGCTTATGACTTGGTGATAAAGCGCATCATTCTTCCACAAGGAGACCCCAGGGAAAAATGGACTCCCACCTATGAAAGGCCCATTTGTTGCCAAGAGAGTGTTCTCTGGTGGTGCCATGATGTTGACTACCATGGACGGTGAAGACTTCCCACATCCTGTGAACATGGACATAGTTAAAAAATACTATGCATAAGAGACTCGTTAGGTTGACACACCTAGACAAAATAAGGGCATACCGGCAAACCAAAAGGTTTAGGCAAAAATTAGGGATATATGCAAAAGATTATACACCCGGCGAGTTGAAAACCCGAAAGGGCGACTTAGGCAGAAATTGGTTTCCTGGTGGGCTGAAAACTCGAAAGGGCGGTCCAGGCAAAAGTTAAGGATTTAAAGTGTATGACTATGTGCCGTTAGAATAACCACAGTCGACTTTATTACCAAGGTCCGAGTTCAAACAGTCCAAGATCAGTCCAATCAACTTTTGTCAACGACAAGGGGAATTCAAAGACATTGGGGCAATAGTAGATTTGGAATGCAATGAGATCACTTCCACATGGCTATTATTCTTGTTTTCAATTTTGTTTTCCTTTCGACGATTTCCTCTTACTAGGATCTCCATCTCTTTGTACAAAAAACGACTATTCATAGGAAAAATATCAATACAAATATACTTTAAAGTGCAAACTTCTTGTTTTTATTTTGAATGCAAAGAAGTCCAATGACTAAAATTGAACGAACATATGCATGTGAACATAATTAAAACTATTTGGCACTTGTGTCCTGCCAAGCAGCAACAATCATCTCTTTAATGCAGTTGAGATATCCCCACAGAGTTATCTCATTAGCATTATCCCCACAAGGCCGGCTACAATAAACCTTTTCCCAACAAAGTTGCCCAACAAAGCCCCTTTGCATAGGCTGGACCCAACCAGAGTCTCAATCTCTGGATGGCCTTCTCCCCAGCTGAGTTGGTCCTAAAATAAGAAGTCTTATGGATCTCTTCCTAAAAGAACTCACCTCATTAGCAGTTCGTCAAGTATTCCTCAACAGGGTTTATGTCCCCAACCGAATCTATCTCCCCAGTTGATTCTGTCTCCCCGGTTGAGTTTATCCTCTCCAGATTTAGTTTGCCTCTCATACTATTACAAATCAGAGGACCACAACCCTTGATCCCCAGTGAAGTCACCAACAAATTCATTGTTATCCTTGAAAGTTACCATGAATCCTGGACCTGACCAGATAACAATTTAAATTCAACAAGTTACTATGAAGCCTAGACCCGACCAGATAATAGTGAAACTTTTCAAATACTATGAAGCCTAGACCCGACCAGATAATATGAAGCCTGGACGTGACCAGATAATAGTTAACTTCTCAAAGATACTGTGAATCCCGGACCCGACCAGATAATAGTTGAACTCTTCGAGATATTGAAGAACCTAGACTCAACCAGACAAGGGTTTAACTTCTTCTCCCCAGTAGAGTTTGCCTCTACCCCGGCAAGTTACTGTGAAGCCTGGACCCGACCAGATATCAGTTCAACTTTATCTTTTTAAACGAGTCATTGTGAAGCCTGGACCCGACCAGATAGCAATTAACTTTATTCCCTCATAAATTTGTTGTGGCCTGGAATCCGACCAGATAACAATTAATTTCAAGCAAGTTATTGTGAAGCCTGGACCCAACCAGATAGAAATTAACTTCATCCACCTCAGAAATTTGTGAAGCCTAGATCTGACCAGATAACAGTTAATTTATTCTTCCCCAGTAAGTTACTGTGAAGCCTGGATCCGACCAGATATTAGTTCAACTTTATCCTTCCAAGCAAGCTACTATGAATCCTGGAGTTTGACCAGATAACAACTAGCTACAATCCTCAGCGAGTCACTACGAAGCCTGGACCCGACCAGATAATAGTGTAACTTTTATAAAAAAAAACTACGAAGCCTAGACCCGACCAGATAGTAGTTACCACTTCAAGTTACTGTGAAGCCTGGAACCTGACCAGATATCAGTTCAACTTTAAGAAATTTTATGTAAAGCCTAGATTCCAACCAGATAATAGTTAATTTAACTTTCCACTTCAAGTTACTACAAAGCCTGGAATACGACCATATAGCAGTCAACTTCATTATCCTCAACAATTTGCTGCCATGCCTGTATTTCGACCAGATAACAGCCGGTTTTCGATGCTCTCCAGTCAGGAATAATTCCCCAGTAGAGCATTGAACAACCAAAATTCCTAAACTCCTTCCCCAAACAGAGTAATGGACAATCCAAACTCCAAAACTCTTCAGTGCTCTCCATAGAGTCTTCTTAAACATACCAAGTTTTCCCCAGCGGAGTTTATCCTCAAACAACGAAACAGGAATTCCCAGCGGAAACATCCTAAAACAGGAGGAGCATACTTTTCATCCTCAGCAGTATTCTGGGAGCTCATTTCCCAAGGCTCATCAGCATTTTTGTCAAGGATTTATTTTCCTAGACAAAGACACGCTTCAAGGAACACAACACATTCATAAACCATAACGCATACTATGATACGGTGGGAGAACTGACTTGGTGTTTTCTTTTCGACCGCATTTGTGCGGATAGCAAGAGTCGCCACCGACTTTTCTTTTATCCAAAAGGAAAGGTAAAAAAGCACAGGAAAGACCTTTCGAGATTATTTCTCGGGTTCGGGGGGTAGATTATGAAAATGGAAGGTATTAGCACCATTTTCATCCATGGTTTTCCATGGGCTCTTAGTTACTCTCTAGATCACTTGCTTTTGTTTGAATGTGTTTGTGGTGTGGGTTTTGAAAGTATTTTGAAAATGTGACTTTGTAATGATTCTCGTTTCTATAAGAATGCGTACAAAGTGTTTGTTTCGAAAATGTTTTCAAGAAAGTGTTTGTGAGATGTGTTTTTGAAAGTGACTTTAAAAAGGGTTTTCTTTATAATGGCTCTTGTTTCTATAAGAACGCGTACAAAGTGTTGTTTTCAAAAGTGTTTCAAAATGAGAGTGTTGGTGTATAAAATGTTTTTGTTATGAGCAAGCGAGTAATTGAGAGCGAATCTACCTACTCAAAAGGTCTTAGATGTGTTTTCCCTCCTTCTTTAGATGTTGCTATCTTACCATTGTTTTGGTAAGAAGCCCTATCGTTGGATGTGAAGGGACGGGCGTTGGGACGTTTGTATAGTCATAGAAGACAACCCATGGAATGTTTTAGCGATGTCGTTTTAGGGACTAGATCATTTACCGAAAGCAACATCGAGGGTCATCGAGGGACTACGATCTTTTATATCGAAGGTTCTTTGCTAAAACGTCCAATATTCGAGGGACATGACTATTTTCCGAAAGGCAACAAAGTGAGATTACCCTAGAGGTGTTAGTATGCAAGTGTGTTAGTTTGCATGCATTTTGTCTTATATTTGAAAGTCATCTATTTATTGATTTTATCTTGCCATACATCCTATTTACTAACAATATATGAAAAGCAAGTAAAATACGGGAAATAAAATCTAAGCTATTACATCGCTTTAGGGGGGGTGGGGGTGCAATTTAACAATGGGGATGAAGTGGAGACTGAAATATTACAACCATATCGAATGATAATGAAAACAATGTAAAAACAGTGTAAAATAAAAGGAAAACTGCATTTTGAACTGCTATGTGTCGACCCATGCGGCTATGCATCGACACATAGCTTTTCCTTGCTCCTGTAAAACAAAATCTGCTCAGTATGAGTCGACACATAATGGGATGTGTCGACTCATGCACCTTCTTGCATCAACGTGAAACACATATGTATCGACTCACAGGCTTTTCCAGCTTCTGTTTTGTAACTTGAACTCAGTATGGGTCGATGCATGGGGGTTATGTGTCGACTCATACCCTATTTTTTCACTAGGATGAGTCGATACATGAGGACATGTATCGATACATGCTGCATTTTCCTGCCTTAAACATTGATTTACTGACTATACAGGTTAGTATATGATGGATAAATGTAAATAAAACATGATTGAATAAGCCTAAACCATAAGCAAATGATTAGTTCAAAGGGATAATAAAATACTACATCTTATCTTCAAAAACAACAAATCATTAATGATGTATGAAAAGATATCAAGTCAAGAAGACTTACCTTTTGGGTTGCACTGGCTGTTTTAAACCTAGATGTTTTCCAAATGTTAATATGGCCTCAATGAATTTCCAGAAAGCTACTTCGGGCTGTTGAAACTAAGTTAGGTTGTATTATGATGTTTTTGGTATTTTTGAAGGTGAAGATGAATAATACTACAAGGACTGTTTTTATGTTTGGACAGTCTTTGTAGATGAAGAGTTGTTTGGCTTATGGGAGAGTTTGTATGGTGGAGTAATGGGTTGGGGCCTTATTTTGAATAAGAACAGAACTTTTGTTTTGAAAATGAATGAGTCCAGTTTTTTCAAAGGATGTTGTTTTTCTGCTCAAAAACTCTCTATTCTCTCTCCCAAAATCCCACTTCAAAAATCCAACCCCTTTGTCTTATGAGACATTCCCTCTTGTAGACCTTTGACTGTGGTTTAGGGGGAAAACTAAGTAAGTTATTTTGAATTGTTTTTGCTTACTATTTTGACACTTTCTTCCCACAATTTTTCTTTGCCATTTTGGTGCAATTCTGGGGCTGTTGTGATGCAGGCTTGGGCAGACTGCATAGAGCAGTTTTGGACTGTATTGGGCAGCATGTATACTTGCGTTGCAGCATAGCACAAGATTTATTTCAGGGCAGCATGGGGTGTTGTGGCAATGTGGCATATCACATTTTTTTCAACTTGGACAGTATGATTTGTAGCATGGCACAAATTTGGTCTTGTGGAATATTTCATGTACATTATGTCAAGGGCAAAATAATGTGGCAAGGTTTTTTTTTGAGAGAACTCAATCAAGACATAGTTTTAGAATTTGTAATTTTGCAAAAATGCCACTTTGTAATAATTTGAATTACTTGCATCATTTTGAATTATTTGGAATTGTAGCAAAAAATGTCATGAAGTAAATGAAATTAACCAAGTATAGAAAATACTTAGAAAAATTTCAAAGTCTTGCAAAGTTGGATTTTTGATTCTCTTGATTTTTGATGATCAAACTCCATTTTTGGATGTCTTGACATAATGTGATTTTTGGGACTCAAATTTGGTCAAAAAGTCAAAGTTTGACTTTTTAGCGTCTGATGGACTTTTTCCAGCTTAAACTCCAATGTTACTCATTTTCCCCCCTTTTGATAATTTGAATGATTCTTATTAAAAAATGTGGTCTAAGGCTTAAAACTTGACTGAAGTAATTCTAAGAGTCCTCGAGACATGAGAGGGAAAATTTTAGGGTACAACAGCTGCCCATGTTCAATCTTCTTACACCTGAAGAGTTAGATTGGTAAATCTGCCATTCGTGACTTGAAGGTGGAAGATGATTGAACACTAGAGTGCCCAAAAAATTTGCACTCGATGATGTGTTAGTTGATTATGTAGGGAATGGGCTTAAAGATGCCATTTGGAGAGGTAATGGATAGTTGTTGGAGATGGGCTTAAAGATGCCATCTGAAGGTGATTGTATCTGGACTGTTTTTGAATGAGTGACAGAATGACATCCGAATCTGGATCGTATCTGGACTGTATTTGAAGGAATCTCGAGTAAGTATCAGAATGTCAGCCATATCTGGATCGCATCTGAACTTTCTCTAGAAGGAATCTGGAGTAAGTATCAGAATGTCAGCCATATCTGGATCACGTCTGAACTATTTCTAGAAGGAATCTGGAATAAGTATCAGAATGTCAGCCATATCTGGATCGCATCTGAACTGTTTCTAGAAGGAATTTGGAATAAGTATCAGAATGCCAGCCATATCTGGATCGCATCTGAACTGTCTCTAGAAGGAATCTAGAATAAGTATCAGAATGCCAGCCATATCTAGATCGCATCTGAACTGTCTCTAGAAGAGAATCTGGAATAAGTATCAAAATGTAAGACATATCTGGATCGCATCTGAACTGTCTCTAGAAGGAATCTGGAATAAGTATCAGAATGTTAGTCATATCTGGATTGCATCTGAACTATCTCTAGAAGAGAATCTATAATAAGTATCAGAATGTCAGCCATATCTGGATCACATCTGAACTGTCTCTAGAAGGAATCTGGAATAAGTATTAGAATGTCAGCCATATCTGGATCGCATCTGAATTGTCTCTGGAAGAGAATCTGGAATAAGTATCAGAATGTCAGCCATATTTGGATTGCATCTGAACTATCTCTAGAAGAGAATCTGGAATAAGTATCAGAATGTCATCCATATCTGGATCACATCTGAACTGTCTCTAGAAGGAATCTGGAATAAGTATCAGAATGTCAGCCATATCTGGATCACATCTGAATGGTCTCTAGAAGGAATCATAGGAGGTCTTTTTTGATAATGATATGTGATGAAGGAATGTGAGACGATTGCTACTTCAAAAGATGATGAACTTTATCTGTTGATTTATCTTTCCTGAAAAGGTAAAGGGTTAGTTGTATGAAATGTCATGATGTATGCATTGCGTAATGATGTTCTCAAAATAAATGAGATTTATGTATTTTGTATGCATGTGCTATGAATGTTGTTGAAATGTAATTTTGTCTTGGAGAATAAATCCTTGACAAGTGTTGGGGAGTTTATTAAATCCCGGATTGCTGTTGAAGAGTTGGTGTGCCTTCAAACTTTGCTTAGAATGTTTCCACCGGGGATTTCCTGTTTTGTTGAGGAGAACTCCACTGGGAGATGTTGAAAGCTCTGTATAGAGTGTTGATTCTTGCTTGGGGAAAAAAGAGTTCAGGAGTCTTAGTCGTCCGTTGCTCTACTGGGGAGTTGAAGTTGAACTGATATCTGGTCGGGTCCAGGTTTCACAGTAACTTGCTGGGGATTGTAGAGTAGTCTACTGGGGAAGAGGAGTTGTGGTCCTTTGATTTGTAGTAGTCGAAGCAGCCACCTCAAGCTGTGAAATCCTGTCGTTTTTTGGGCAAATAACCTTGTTGCCGGTCTTCTAGAGAGGTGATGACTTCGTTGGGGAAAGTCCTCGAGGATTCTTGAGGTTGTCTTAGCTGGGGAAAGGTTTCCAGAGGTTAAACTCTTGCTGGGAAATTATCCTATGAGAAAGACTTTGGGGAGACTTGTCATTTCCCCTAGCAGCAAATGTTTGTGGTATTGCCAAAAATGTTTGATTGTACATAACCCTTTGTTGAGATTGACGTTCAATGCTCCAAGTGACGTAGATGGAGACTTTCCCCTGGTTATTCTACAATTCTTGAGAGATCTCTTGGAATCTTGACTGGGCTGCCCCTGGTGTGCTGGATAGTGACATGTCATGTCCCCTTGTTGATAGGAGTTTTGACAATGGAAGTATCATCCTTCTTGAGCTGATTTTGTTCACTGAGAGAGCTTTCGTTCACTGGATATTCGTTGTGTGAATTTCTCCACTATCAAACAAATAGCCATATGCAAACAGTGATATTCAAGTAATGCAAATTTTATGCTTGTCTTGAAGTTTTGAAAAATGCATTTTTAGTAAGTAAAGAAGTTTGTAATTCAACTCTGGATTTTGAGTAAAGCCTTACAGGAGTCAGGATACCTTTTGTAACAGTATGCTTTCGAACTAATCCATGATTCAATTAGGACTTTTGAAGGGTTGTAACGTGGCTTGGTTCATGGTTTAAGAAACAAAGGATGAAGGCTCAAAGTGTATTTGTACCCACCCGTTCTTCGTGATGTTCTTCAGTCCTAAGCTCAGTTAATTGTATGTTTGAACTCCAATCGAGTCTGGAATGACGTTTTGGTGATGGTTCAGACAAGTTAAGTTTATCGGACATCAGTCATTTCTTGCAACTTTTTTCGTGTTGTTGAGAATTTGTAGTGACCTTTTTTTATTTGTTATCCCTGATTTTTGCCTGACTGTTCTTATTTTGAGTTTACAATCAGCGGGATACCCCAATTTTTCTTAAGTCTCCTTCACAGGTTTTGACTTAGTGGGCTTTTCCTTTTGAGAGATAATGACTACTTATGTGATAGGGAACCATCACTGTCTTTTGATTCCAGAGGAATGTTTTTGATGTCATTTGTTGTATTACGAGATGAGAGTTTGCGGCTTAACGCGCGTTTGAATTAACTGAGAGACTACCCTACCTCAGGTTTTGATTAAAGGTTTCAATTTGTGTTAAAACAGAAAACTTCTACTTCTTTAGCTTGAAGGGGTTGACTAGGGATTATCTTCCTTATAACTCCAGTCTTTAGGATTTAAAAAAAAACGCTTGTACATCGTCAGCAAGGTTTGTTCAAAAGCATACTATATGAGATTATGGCATTGTTTTTGTCATCCTCCCTCTAAAGGCTTGTGACTTTTAGCAAGATTTGAATGTCATAAAGTGAGTAAAAATCATAGTTTAAATGTAATGAAAATGAGTGGATCAAATCAAGACAAACATATGCAATGCATCAATAAAACAAAGTTTGACATTAATAGATAATTGTTTGAACAAGCAAAATAAATTACAACTTGAAAATTCAAATGAACAAAAGCTTTCAATGATTCGTCATAGGAGTAATGTTTATGTTTGGAGTCTCCGGAGGGTCAAACTAGATCTCCTTGGCATCAATCATGTCTTGGACCTTGTTCTTCAGAGACCAACAATTGTTTGTGTCATGTCCCGGACTATCAGAGTGGTATGCACACCTTTCATTAGGATGATAGGTAGGAGCGGAAGTATTTGGGTTCCGGAGAGGAGCCTTTAACGTAATCAGCTCTGCCTTCAACATGTGTTGTAGCGCTTGAGCCAATGACATGTTGATCTTAGTGAATTGTCTTTTAGGCGCGACCTCCTTATGCTGATGCCCCTGTCTTTGTTGAACAGGCGTAGGATTAGAGATCAAGTTTGCTCTTACGTGTTGGTCATGACGACTCTTTTGACCATACACAACATTGGACTCTTTCTTCCCATTGTATGGCTTTTTCTGAGCATCAAAAGGTGTAGCTCCTTGGATCTTTCCACTTTTGATGCCAGCTTCGACTCTATCGCCAGTTAGTATTAGCTCGGTGAACCCGGCTGAGGAACTTTCGATCAGGTGTTTGAAGAAAGGTTATGTTAAAGTTCCCATGAAGATGCCAATTAGCTCCCTGTCAGTTAAAGAGGGCTGCACCCTACCAGCCAGGTCTCTCCACTTTTGGTCATACCCTTTGAAGCTCTCGTTGGAACCCATGGTCATGTTCTGCAATTGCACACGAGTTGGTGCAAGATCAGCATTGTACTGATACTGCTTATAGAAAGCAGCAACCAAATCTTCCCAGGTGTGGATGCGTGAACTCTCCAATTGATAGAACCACTTGAGTTGAGTCCCTACTAGGCTCTCTTGGAAGAAATGGACCCAAAACTTTGGATCATTTGTGTATGGTTGAATCTTACGAACATAAGACTTTAAGTGCATCTTAGGGCAAGAGACTCCATCGTACAGGGAAAAAGTAGGGATTTTGAACTTTGGCGGGATGACCACTCCAGAAACCAAACCCATGTCTCCTAAATCCAAGCCAGGTATCTGTTGAATCTCCATAGCACTGAGGCGATCCTCCAACTGTTTGTACTTGTCATCAGTGGGAGGATATTGTTCCTCGGAGTAGTCAGCTTCAACTTCATCAATCTCCAAATTGTTGTCTTCTTCAAGACTATCCCCCGTTTTGGACGGAGTTGAAAGATCTAGAGCTCTCTTGACTGGTCCTCTAGGTCTTCTTCTCGGGTTCAGGACACCTACTAACTTTTTGGACTTCTTCCTCTTGTCTTTGAGAAGGAGAGTTTTCAGGTCCTCTTGCCCCTTAGCCATAGCCAGGAACATTTGTTGGAATTGAGCGTTTTGAGCTTGGAGATCTTTCACCATTTGTTCCATATCCATCTTACTGAAATAAACAACAGGAAGATAAGGAGACCTGAATGGGAGAAACCTGTCATGATATGATGCATGATATGTGGATGCATGTTTTCAAGGATCTCGCAGGGTAAACACAAGAAAAAGTTAGAAGTTGAACTTTGATCAACAGCTTTTATTGGAGAACTTTGTATTGGTAGATGTCCTTCCACGAGAATTAAGCTCACCATGTCAAGTGGGTTATAGCCCTTGACTCTGGTTTGTTGTACCTGATTTTGACGGTGTTTGGTTAGAGGAAAATAAATTCTCTTTCCCCTTGCTAGACGTTTGGTTAATCGTAACCTACACCACAGGCCCTTGAGATCCTTGAAATGGTTAAGGAAATGATATGGTATGATGTTATGATGTTATGTACAAATATGCGAGGTAAGCAAGTTTATATACAAACAATCATATTCACACAAAGCAGACAAGTCCTTATGTTTTGGCTTGTATGGATTTTGTAGGTAAGTACCCTCTTGAAGTTTAGTTGGCTCAACCTGTCCTAGTAATAGTGATCGGGTTCTAAAGGATCTCAATATCACTGACCTTTCTTTTAGGCATTGTCTCAGCTCAATCAATCTTTTATTGCGGCCGAGATATCCCAAAAGTCTGATCTCAATGAGTGTAGCATCGAGTATCAACCAATTTTCAGCTCTACACCGAAACCGGTTATTTCACTATGTCCTAATGGCCAAGTTGGTCAAGTAAGGTTCTAAGGTCAGTTAGTGCTTCATGACACCGCTCAGCGGCCCCATATTCTTCTCGTTTCAACACAAGGGATACCGATACCCACAAATGCGTCACACTAACGTAGCCATTCCTCTTGTATAACACATTTTCGCTGAGGAAGAAACTGCCTGCCAACCTTCTCAGTGTCTTTTTATCTTTCTTTGACGCACCAAACGGGTACTCTTAAGTCTGAAGAAAATGCTTGATATCATAATACCAAGGTTTCTCATCTGCTACCTGCTCTGTTGCAAACACATGAGCGGGCCTACCGAGCCGTCGAACTGTAATTCGGGGTATATCATTCCAAGCATTCACTTGGTACATGGAGGCCAGAGTTTCCAGAGCATCCGCCATATGATTTTCATCCCTAGGAATGTGATAGAATTCAACTTTATTGAATAAGGGTAATAATCTTATAGCATAATCTTTGTAAGGGATCAAGACAGAGTGACGAGTATCCCATTCTCCTTTAATCTGATTTATTACCAATGTTGAATCGCCATATACATCTAGAATTTTGATTCTGAGATCAATAGCTTCTTCGAGACCCATGATGCAAGCCTCATATTCTGCCATATTATTAGTGCAATCAAATGTTAACCTCGCAGTAAAAGGAATATGCGATCCATGAGGAGTAACAATCATAGCACCAATTCCTTTACTATAAGCATTCACAGCTCCATCAAATACCATACTCTAACGAGATTCAGGGTCGGGGCCCTCCTCGAGCAATGGTTCGTCACAATCTTTCACTTTCAAGAACATCACATCTTCATCGGGGAATTCATATTCTGCAAACTGATGATCTTCCACCGGCTGGTGAGCAAGGTAATCTGCCAACACACTACTTTTGATAGCTTTTTGAGTGCGGTACTCGATATTGTATTCAGACAACAAAATCTGCCAACGGGAAATTCTCCCAGTAAGAGCAGGCTTTTCAAAAATATACTTGATTGGATCCATTTTGGAGATCAACCAAGTGGTATGATTCAACATATACTGCCGCAAACGCTTTGCCGCCCAGGCCAAAGCACAACATGTTTTTTCTAGCAAAGAATACCGCGACTCACAATCAGTGAACTTTTTGTTGAGATAATAAATGGCGAACTCTTTCTTTCCCGTTTCATCCTGTTGTCCCAGAATACAACCCATGGATTTATCCAACACTGTTAGATACATAATTAATGGTCTTCCTTCTACAGGAGGGAGCAAAATAGTAGGTTCAAGCAGATACTCTTTAATACTTTCAAATGCCTTTTGGCAGTCATCCGTCCACATGCAACCTTGATCTTTCTTCAATAACTTAAAGATCGGTTCACACGTTGCAGTCATGTGGGAAATAAATCTGGAGATATAATTCAAACGCCCAAGGAAACCCCTGACTTGCTTTTTAGTTCTTGGTGCTGGCATTTCTTGAATTGCTTTACCTTTGTCAGGGTCAACTTCAATTCCTTTCTGGCTAACAATAAAACCCAATAATTTCCCCGATCTAACTCCGAAGGTGCATTTATTTAGATTCAAGCGGAGACGATATTTCCTCAAACGCTGAAACAACTTCAACAAATCTTCTATATGCCCTTCTTCAGTTTGGGATTTGGAAATCATATCATCAACATATACTTCAATTTCTTTGTGCATCAGATCATGGAATAGGATTGTCATAGCCCTCTGGTACGTTGCACCAGCGTTCTTCAACCCGAAGGGCATCACTCTGTAACAGAATGTTCCCTAGGGTGTGATAAACGTTGTTTTTTCCATGTCCTCTGGAGCCATTCTTATTTGATTATACCCAGAAAATCCGTCCAAGAACAAGAATACTGTGATCGGTGGATCTGGAACTGACTGTTTAACGCTGGTTCGCGAAATGTCGCGGAAGCAAGAGTCGCCACCGTCTTTTATTTTCTCCAAATGGAAAGGACAAAAGCACAGAAAAATTCCTTATTGAGATTAGTTCTCGGTTCGGGAGGTAGATTTATAGAAAGGGAAGGTGTTAGCACCCTTTCTATCCATGGTTATCCATGGGCTCTTAGATACTTGCTCATTTGTGTTTTCAAAAGGTTTGTTGGCTTTTCAACTGTGGGTTTGAAAAAAGTTTCTTTGAAAGTTTCAGTTCGACTCTTGTATCAGTCCTCAAGAGTGTTTGAAAAGTTGTTTTTGAAAGCTTTTTGAAAAGTGTCGGTGTGAAAATAAGTTTTTTTTTTATTTGTTTTGAATTTAGAGCAAGTACCTACGAGTCATCTACCTACCCTAAGGAATTCGTCTGTGTAAATGTCCTTAAAGTAGTGCCATCCCGCCATTGAGAGGTAGGCAGCACCACCGTTGGAGGTGTTCGGGTCAATTCGAGGTTTAGGGACAGTGTGGTCACCAGAGCAATAGGAAGACACCTTAGAAGCTACCCCCATGCAATATTCATGGACATGAGGACTTACTAAAACGTCCTCTACTCGACGACCACGTTTCGAGGGGCAAGGCAACAGTGAGGCGTACCCTAGGGGTGGTGTGTGAATTGTGCGTCATTTTCAATTATGTTTATCTTGTCCATGCATTGGTGATCTACGCTTTGTTTTTATTTTTGGCATTCATTCTTTCATGTGGTTATTAACAGTTAAAAGATGCGAGAATTTAAAAGTCCTACGCTAGTACAAAGGCGCGGGTCTACATCGCCAAATTAAACCAAGACCCGATTTGAAATAAATAAAGATGCGGAAGAATAAATATCCTAATTAATCTATTACAAGGCTTTGGGATAAATACATTATATTCACAAGAAGAAATAAAAGTAAATGCGAAAAGAAATGAAATCGGGAGTGCGAGGGTGTTGGACCCTTTAAAGGAAATTAAATTGAAATTAAAAATGAATTAATGATTAAAGAAAAAGAAATTATTTTTTGGAGTTTTTGTATTTATGGAATTTAATGAGAAACTTAATTGGAATTAAAACCCTAATTCTAACTCTTTTTAGTTTATTTGAAAAAATTAGAATTAAACCTAAAATTATAACTAAGTTAATTATTAAATTTTTTTACAAAATAATATTAATTAATATTAACAAAGCATATTTTTTATTATTTTATGATTTTCTGTTTTTTTGTATTTTCATATTATTAAAAAAATTAATTTGGAATTAAACAAAACAAATAATATAATTAAAATAAATAATAGAAAAGAAAAAAAAATAGAGAAAAGAAAGGCAAACATGGGGGGGTGGTTGTCCCAAATTGGAGGTGAATTTGCAGCAATCTGGCCCATTGAAATCTTGGCCTTTTTTGACTTTTCATGGATGCGTGTGGAGCGTTTGACTGATGTCCATGGTGGACTCCAGATCATGGCCATTGGATTGGAATTGTGGGGGTGCGTGGCAAGCAAAGACATGAAGCTGCATGGTAGGCCCTAGGAAGCATGCTACACAGAACCATGTTAGAAAGAAAAATATGGAATAAAGTGGGGGACCTGGGGATCGAACCCAGGTCCCAATACCTGCAAGCCAAACGCACTAACCACTGAACCACTCAAGCTTCTTTGTTATTATAGTGGGACGCAATTAATATATTTGGAAAATCAGGATTATGCTGGAAAAACAAAAAAGGGCGCCATTTATTCAAACCAACCAACCATAGTTCCACACGCAAGCATCTTCTTCCTTGGTCTTTTGTTTTGCCTGAAAAAATAACATCAAATAGCGGGGGTTTTAAACCCCCACTAACTCAAACCTGGAAAATAACGAATAGCTCATATGCAAATATAAATAGGGCGCGACTAGTGAGTTTGATTCGTTTTGAGGTCCTGAGTCCAATGGCATAGGTCTTATGGTTCAATTTTTCCATATGAATGAAGCCCTCTTTTTAAGCTTCTGAAACCCTAATGCGTGTTCATGGTAACTTTGCATACAGGCGTCCAAAACTCAATTGAATGGTACCAATGGCTTTAGAATCATCATGTTAGTATAAATCACATATTAAAAGTCATGAATAACGTATGAAAATGCAAACACGATTATCAAAATTTTACAGAAAAATTAGACTCCTATCTACCAATTCTTTGCGCTTGGAGAGTTGATTTTGATTGGAGTAGCTTCCTGGATGCCTTGGCAAGCTATTGGAATGGTTATTTTTCTTTGAGTTGCACTGGAACTGTGTTTTCAGTTTTGAAATTTTTGACAAAAAATGCAAAGTGTGTTTTCAGGTTTGGGCGCAGCTTCCAGGTCCTTTGCATTAGGTTTAGGTTTGTGTTTATATGAGGTCTGAATTAGGGTGAAAATCCAAACCAAAAACCTTTGCATTCATGAATCCAATATTTGATTTTTAATGTAATCTTTTCAATCTTTTTCATGCCCTTTTGATACCAATCATGGCCAAATCTTTCCATATTAGTGATGCACGAAATCTTGAGGTTTTATGGAGAGAATATGCTGCAAAAAAGGGATTGGAAAACATGGTTTTCTATTTTTGTCATATTTTATTTAATTAAATGAATTAATGGTGATAAAAATTCAAATAAATAATAAAAAATGATGAAATAATTCCCCTTTGGGTCAATGGGTCGTGCATAACTTTTGGATGATGATTCTTGGAAGAAATTGAGGCCCATTAGCAATTTTGAGGTATTTGAAGCAAAGTTGACTTTTCAAAATTCCCAAAAGTTTCCCAACTTCCACAAGGCATATCTTGCTCAATTTTTAAGCTTTGATCACGTTCTTGGACATTTTGGAAAAGTCTTGAAGTCCTCTACCCAATGCCTTTGGTCCCATGGCATTTTGATTTACCAATCTCAAGTTATGGTCTTTGACTTAAAGTGCCTTTTTGTTGACTTTTGAAAATGACCTATAATGTTGAGATTGATAACTTTTTGTGAGAGCATTTCTTGGACTTGAAGTGTGAAGAGGAGTTTTAGGAAATGTCATTCTCTTCAAAATGAGATTTGGATGGAATTTTTCTGATAAACCATGTGGAAGTTATGCCTTGGTCAAGTTACAGTTGACTTTTTCAACTGTCCAAATATGGAAACTTTTGCATCTTGAGACTTTTTGAGCCATGCCTTGAGAATCATGATCAAGAATTGATCAAATGATGTTTGTGGCTTCAAAACAAGATGTTGACCAAAAATTTGGACTTTTGACTGTCAAATGACCATTTTGCCCCTACAGTTGACTGTTGAGCAAATAGGGCTTTTGACTGTGCAATCTTGTGTTGTAAGTCTTGAAACTTGACATGAGGATACTTGACAATGTTTGTAGGCATGTGGGACTCGTTTGGACCCTTGGAAACTTCAACTTCTTTGTCAGAACCAAAACCCTAATTTTTGACTGTTAGGAGGCCCTTGAACTGTGCAACCCTTGGGAGATTTTGAAGCATGCTCTTGGCAAATCTTGAAGAATATGGGAGGGGAAATATTGGGGTACAACAGTTGCCCCTGTTCAATCTTCTTAGACCTGAGGATGTAGATTGGCTGACGTGCCTTTCGTAATCCGAAGGTGGAAGATGATTGAACACTAGAGTGCCCAGAAATTTGCGCTCACATGTTGGCAGTGTGATGTGGGGAATGGGCTTACATATGCCATTTGGAGATTGATGGATGGGAAGATGGGCTTATAGATGCCATGTTGAGAGGTGATGAATAGGTGGATGGGTTTATAGATGCCATCTGGGTGTCGATCGCGTAAGAGATTCCTTAGCGAGAACTTGCATACCTGAAAAAAGCAAATGATTACCTGGCCTGTTACAGGAGCTGGTCTTCAAACTCTTTGTGTAAATGTGCCCTGACTGGTTATAGGAATTGAATCCTTAAACCTCCTCAGACGTGCCCTGGCGAGATACAGGAGTCGAGTCTGGAGTTTCAAAAGGTGATGAATGAATCAGGGATGGTTACTACCTCAACGAGATGGTGAGAGAACCTTGGACGATTACTACCTCAACAGGGACGCTGAGAGAACCTTGGGGCGATTACTACCTCAACAGGAACGCTGAGAGAATCTTGGGGCGATTACTACCTCAACAGGAACGCTGAGAGAACCTTGGATGTCTTCTACTGGGATAAGAATCAGGGAGATCTTAGGGTCGATCTGGCTGAACCAGAGAAGGCCTTTGACTGGATAAGAATCAGGAAAATCTTAGGGTCGATTTAACTGAACCGGGCAAGGTCTTGGAATATCTTCAGCTGGATAAGAATCAGGGAGATCTTAGGGTCGATCTGGCTGAACCAGAGAAGGGCTTTGACCGGATAAGAATCAGGAAAATCTTAGGGTCGATTTAACTGAACCGGGAAAGGTCTTGGAATATCTTCAACTGGATAAGAATCAGGGAGATCTTAGGGTCGATCTTCCTGAACCAGAGAAGGCCTTTGACTGGATAAGAATCAGGAAAATCTTAGGGTCGATTTAACTGAACCGGGCAAGGTCTTGGAATATCTTCAACTGGATAAGAATCAGGGAGATCTTAGGGTCGATCTGGATGAACCAGAGAAGGCCTTTGACCGGATAAGAATCAGGAAAATCTTAGGGTCGATTTAACTGAACCGGGCAAGGTCTTGGAATATCTTCAACTGGATAAGAATCAGGGAGATCTTAGGGTCGATCTGACTGAACAGGATAAGGCCTTTGACTGGATAAGAATCAGGAAAATCTTAGGGTCGATTTAACTGAACCGGACAAGGTCTTGGAATATCTTCAACTGGATAAGAATCAGGGAGATCTTAGGGTCGATCTGACTGAACCAGAGAAGGCCTTTGACTGGATAAGAATCAGAAAAATCTTAGGGTCGATTTAACTGAACTGGACAAGGTCTTGGAATCTTCAACTGGATAAGAATCAGGGAGATCTTAGGGTCGATCTGACTGAACCAGAGAAGGCCTTTGACTGGATAAGAATCAGAAAAATCTTAGAATCGATTTAACTGAACCAGTCTAAAGTCTTTGAAATATAGCTGAGAACTTAACTGGATCTTTCCTGAAAGGTAAAGGTCAGTCATATGCAATGCATGATATGGATCAAGCAATGATGTTCTCAACATAAATGAGATTTGTAAGATATGATGCATATATGCATGCTACAATGATGTATGAAAATGTGATGTTTATGAATGTATCTTTGTCTTTTGGGAAAGTAAATCCTTGACGGGTGCCGGGAAGTTAAATCCTGGGCTGATGTTGGAGAATAGTGCTTTGTTGTTTCCGCTGGGGATGATAGTTGCAAGAATACCGGTAGGAGAAGATAACTCCGTTGGGGAATAAACTTGGCGAATAGATTACTCTGCGGGGAGAAAATTATTCTAGCGATCTTGCCGGGGAATAATACTCTGTGGGGAGAGAGGTACCTTGCTGGGATATTGATGATAACTCCGCTGGGGATACCGTTGTTATGTTGGAAATGTTAATAGACTTCGCTGGGGATAAGAAGACTTCGCCGAGAACGATCTTTCCGTGGCTTTTGGCTGAGGATAACCCAATTATATCCTGGTAGGGAAATAACCTTTGAATAAAGCCGGGGGGACACGTTCGTGCTCTGCGGGGGGCAAGCTTCCAGAATCTACTGGGGATAAGCTTCCTGTTGGGGAGATAGATTCAAACTTTCCTGGGGAAATCTTGATTGGACTCTCCTGGGGATATTTTGAACTATATTGGGGAAGTGACTCCATTGAATGTTTGATATACCGCCGGGGAACAATCTTTAGGTCAAGACTGCTGTTGCACCCCAAAATTTTCCCTCCCATATTCTTCAAGAAATTGCCAAGCCAAGTCACAAAACTCCCCAAGGATTGCACAGTGCAAAGGTCTCCTATCCAGTCAAAACTAGGGTTTGTGTTCTGATCAAGAAAATGGAGTTTTCAAAGGCCCAATCAAGTCTCATATGCCTACAAATATGGTCAAGCATCCTCATATCAAGTTTCAAGACATTCAGTTCAAAATTGCACAGTCAAAACCCTAGATTGCACTACAGTCAACTGTAGGGGCAAAATGGTCATTTGACAGTCAAAAGTTCAAATTTTTGGTCAACATATCATTTTGAAGCCACAAACATCATTTGATCAATGCTTGATCATGATTATCAAAATTTGGCTCAGAAATCATCAAAGATGCAAAAGTTACTATATTTGGACAGCTGAAAAAGTCAACTGAAATTGACCAGGGCATAACTTTCACATGGATTATCAGAAAAATTCCATCCAAAGCTCATTTTGAAGAGAAAGACATTTCCTACAACTCATATTCATATTTCAAGTCCAAGAAATGCTCTCACAAAAAGTTATCAATTTCAACATTATAGGTCATTTTCAAAAGTCAACAAAAAGGGACTTTAAGTCAAAGGCCATAACTTGAGATTGGTAAATAAAAATGACATGGGACCAAAGGCATTGGTTAAAGGACTCAAAGACCTTTCCAAAATGTCCAAGAACATGAGAAAAGCTTAAAAATTGAGCAAGTTATGCCTTGTGGAAGTTGGGACATTTTTGGATATTTTGAAAAGTCAACATTACTTCAAATGACCTAAATTTGCTAATGGGCCCATTTTTCTTCCATGATTCACCATTCTAAGCATGTGCACGACCACTTGGCCCAAAGGGAAGTATTTTCTCATTTTTTATTTATTTATTTGAATTATTATTTATATTAATTCATTTAAATTATTTAAATACATGAAAAATATCTAAATGAACCAAACAAATCTTTTTGTACACATTTCAGCTTCAATATTTTGTGCACATCCCAACATGGAAAGAATTGGTTTGATTTGAGCCTAATTGACACCAAATACACATGAAAAAAGATTCAAAAAGATCTTAGAAAATCAATTTGCAAAATCATTGAATGGAAGAGATTTGATTGAATTTCTTTGACCTAATGCCTCCACTACATAACCAGGAACCTAAACCTAATTGTATTGGACAAAAAGCTGCGCTAAAGAACCCTCTACAAACTTGGAAAATTCTCAAAAAAGGTCAATACTGAAAACCACTTTTGAGGGCGATTCAAAGGATAATTCTTGTTCTATCAGCATCCTGAAGCCTCCCTGAACGATTCTCAATCATTAACATCCATCAAAACGCCCAGAATTGGTACCATGGATTCAAACTGTGTCAAACAAAATGCATAATCGTGTTTTCACATTTAGACATTTTCATTATGTTTTTTCTATGCATTCATATTAACTAACGTATTCTGAAGCTAACCATGTAGTCTAATTTCGTTTTCATGCCATATTTGGAGATTTGCCATTGACAACTGTTAGGGTTTACAGAAGCTTGAAATTGGGGTTTCTCAAATAAGGCAAAATTGGAGGCTGAGACCTAGACCATTAGAATGAGCGTGCTTGGACGAAGAGATTAACATACTCGCGCCCAATTTATGAGCGTTCTACATCTAATCGCTATTTTCTGGTATATGGTCTTAGGCAACATTTGCAAAACCGTTGCCTCATGTTTGTGTTTCAGGAAAAAGAAAGAAGACGAGCTCGTTGTCAAAACGTGATAGGCCAGTTTGAATATTTCGCGCGCTCTCCACTAACGCCTTCGTTTCTTTTTATATTATTTATTTGTTACTTTTATATCAAATACGTCAAAGCGCTTCAGTGGCAGGTGTATCCCTTTGCAATGTCCAAGACCTGGGTTCGAGTCCCAGGTCTAAGTTACCTCAATATTATTTTTCAACGTGTGTTCAGGTGCAGGCATAACTTTGTGGATCACCATACACTCACCATATCAAGCCAGCCACGTGCTTAGTGGAATCAGATCAAAGGCTGAGAATTGATGGATACCATGAGGATGAGTCAACATGCACGTACGTGTCATGCAAAAGTCAAGAAGGGCCACTGCTTGTTGGGCCAGATTCCTCATAATTTGACCTCACAATTGGGACTGAACCCCCCCCTGGTTTGCAATTTCTTTCTTTTATTTTATTTTTAATTATTATTTTATTTTCTTCATTGTTTTATTTTAGTTAATTATTTCTATAAAATATAAAAACCTCATGAAAAACTCAGAAAAAGATAAAAAATGTAATAATTATTTTATGTTAATTATTTTCATGAATAAATTGTATAATTGAATTTAGTCTTAAATTAGGTTACAATTTAATTTCTTTTCATAATAAAAATCCAAAAATATAGAATTAGGTTTACTTTTTATCCCTTTTAATTTGTTTCCTTTTTTACCATAATATTATTTATTTATTTATTTTTATAATTAAATTGTACATAAAAAACTTAGGTTTAATTTAGGTCAAATTTCAACATTTTTCTTAATAATCTTAAAAATAAATAGAATTAGGGTTTAACATTTCATTTTAGTTTTAATTAATTCTTTTTCTATTAAATCTTAAAAAACATAAAAATACCAAAAACATTCTCTTTTAATTTTTAATTTTAATTTAATGTTGCAAAAGGGTCCAACGCCCATGTTCTTAAATTTATTTAATTTCGCGTATTTATTTTATATTGCTTAAATAATTATGTACCTCTCCCAAAGCTTTGTAACTTAAACTTTTCGCACTTTTATTTGCTTTATTTACTTTCCGTCAAATCGGGTCCGGTTTAATTTTGGTGATGTGGACCCGCGCCATTTGTAATAGTTTAGATTTATTTTCCCGCAAATATTTTAACTGTTAACCAAGCATGAAAGAATGTATGGACCATAATAAAATCAAGCGTAGATCACAATGAACATGACAAGACAAATATCAATGAACGACACACGAATCGCACACACCACCCCTAGGGTACGTCTCACTGTTTCCTTGCCTCGAAAGGTGATCGTCGAGTAGAGGATGTTTTAGTAAGTCCTCATGATCCGGGAACCTGGCATGAGGGTAGCTTCTAAGGTGTCTTCCCATTGCTCTGGTGATCACCATGTCCCGAACCTCGAATTGACCCGAACACCTCCAACGGTGGTGCTACCTACCTCTCAATGGTGGGATGGCACTACTTTAAAGGACATTTACACAGACGAATTCCTTAGGGTAGGTAGACGACTCTAGATACTTGCTCTAATTTCAAAAACAAATCAAAAAATCCTTTTCACACCGACACCTTTTCAAAAAGCTTTCGAAAGCAATTTTTCAAACACTCTTGAGGACCGATACAAGAGTCGAACTGGAATTTTCAAAGAAACCTTTTTTAAAAACCCACATTGAAAAGCAAGCAAACATTTTTGAAAACACATTGAGCAAGTATCTAAGAGCCCATGGATAACCATGGATAGAAAGGGTGCTAACACCTTCCCTTTCTATAATCTACCTCCCGAACCGAGAGCAATCTCTATAAGGAATTTTTCTGTGCTTTTGTCCTTTCCATTTGGAGAAAATAAAAGACGGTGGCGACTCTTGCTTCCGCGACATTTCGCGAACCAGCGTTAAACAGTCAGTTCCAGATCCACCGATCACAGAACTGGCGACTCTGCTGGGGAACTCTTTTTAAAGTGGGGTGTACCTTAGGGCTAGGTCATAACTATGTTTTCAATTGTCTTCTTTGCTTGCTTTATTATTGTGGGTTGCTTGGGAGTTCTATAGATCCTAACCCGGATCTGGGGATACCTTTCTTAGAAAGTAGCAACAAGGCTGTGAGGGAACTGTGCGGGGTATACCGACATGGTTGAAACAGTCTGCTACGTTGATGTGGCACTTTGGTGTGTACCGGTAACCCTTGAGTTCAGTCAAGGAGAGTACGGGGCCTCCGCGTGGTGTCGTGAAGCATCAACAGACCTTAGGAACCTTAATTGAACTATCTTGGCCTCTTTAGGGTAGTGAGATAACTGACTTTGGTGCAGTCCGAGGTTGGTTGATACTCGATACTACACTCAATTGAGGGTTGCTTTCCTGGAATATTTCGGTCGCCAGTTCAGTGGCTAAATCGAAACGATGAACAACGAAAGCAATCCAGTGATATTGGGACCCTTAGAACCCGGTTACTTCTAATAGGACAGGTTGAACCCATCAACTTCAAGAGGGTAGTACCTCAAACTTCATGCTGGCCTAAACCCTAAGGGCTTCTTTTGTGTGACTTGTGTGCCTTCATACTTGAACTACTGGCATGCTTATCATCTGACCCTTGAATTTCTTGCAGGGTTTGTTTATAGTCCTTAATTGGGACTCATAACAAAATATACTGAATTTCTTGCAGGGTTTGTTTATAGTCCTTAATTGGGACTCATAACAAAGTATACTGAATTTCTTGCAGGGTTTGTTTATAGTCCTTAATTGGGACTCATAACAAAATATACTGAATTTCTTGCAGGGTTTGTTTATAGTCCTTAATGGGGACTCATAACAAAGTATACTGAATTTCTTGCAGGGTTTGTTTATAGTCCTTAATTGGGACTCATAACAGGGTTTACCTACATCACCCCATGCATAGCATGACATCATACCATTGCATACCATTGCATACATCCTAACCCATTTCAAGGATCTCAAGGGCTTGTGATGCAGGTCATGATAAATCAAACATCTAGCCAGGGGCAAAGAGGATTTATTTTCCTCTAGCCAAGGTTGTCGGGGGCTATGACCCACTGGATATGGTGAGCCTTTGACTCTTGACGAAGGACTCTCAACAATACGAAGTTCTTTCAATCAAGCTACCAAATCCCAAATGCTAACAAATTTTTGTCTACCCCGCGAGATCCTTGAAAACATTACATGCATATCATACATATCATTGCATTGCAGGTATCCCTTTGACAAGTTGCTTACCCTTCTCCGCTGTTTATTTCAGCCGATCGTCATGAATCCTGAATCATCAGCCGAGCAGACCATCAAGGCCCTCCAGGCTCAGAACGCCCAGTTCCAGGGGTTGATCATGAATTTGACCCAGGGGCAACAAGATCTGAAAGCTTTGCTCTTGAAGAAGGACAAGAAGAAGAAGAGGACTGTTTTGTTCAACCCTAGGCGCAGATCTGGGAACACACTGCCGACTGAAACTGAGAGGACTACTCCATCTGTGAGGGAAAGCAGTCACCATGAGAGAGAGGCGCCTAGTCCAGTGGTCTCCGACAACGAGACAGATTTCAACGACGAACAATACCCTCCGGCTGAGGACAAGTACAAACAGTTGGAGGATAGGCTGAATGCTATGGAGATCCAACAGGTACCTGGGCTGGATTTTGGAGATCTGGGTTTGTCAACTGGTGTGGTTATTCCTCGGAAGTTCAAAGCACCATCCTTTACCAAGTATGACGGGGCGTCTTGTCCCAAGTTACATCTCAGGTCCTATGTTCGGAAGATGCAACCATACTCAGCAGATAAGAACTTGTGGATCCACTTCTTCCAGGAGAGTCTTTCAGGGACTCATCTCGAATGGTTCTATCAGCTAGATGGGACCAAGGTTCATAACTGGGAGGAGTTGGCTACTGCTTTCTACAAGCAGTATCAATATAATGCCGACCTTGCTCCTACGCGTACCCAACTCCAGGGTATGTCGTTAGGATCAAGTGAAGGTTTTAAAGAATATGCGCAGAAATGGAGGGATCTTGCTGGAAGGGTACAACCACCTCTGACTGATCGGGAACTTGTCGATATGTTCTTGGGGACCCTGTCTGGTCCGTTCTACAACCACCTAATTGGGAATTCGTCTGCTGGATTCACAGATCTTATCTTGACTGGAGAGCGAATAGAAGCTGGCATCCGGTCTGGGAAAATTCAAGAGGCTGCACCTTCTGATAAAAAACCTCATCATGGAAAGAAAGAATCCAATGCTGTGCACGGTAAAAAGAGCCGTCATGAGATAGGGGAAATCCAGATCTCCAATCCTGGACCTGCTCAACAAGGACAGGGGCAGCAGTGCAAGGAGAAACGACAGTATACCAAACTCAACATGTCGCTGGATCAAGCACTACAACAAATGTTAAAGGCAGGGCTGATCACCTTAAGGGCTCCCCTTCGGAATCCGAACACTTCTGCTCCCAACTATCACCCCAATGATAGGTGCGCATATCATTCTGATAGCCCGGGGCATACTACGGACAACTGCTGGCCTCTCAAGAACAAAATTCAAGACATGATCGACGTCGGGGAGATTCAGTTTGAAGTGCCTGAGACTCCGAACATAATCACTGCTCCGTTACCTAATCGTTGAAGACCTTTTGTTTATTTGAATTTCTGAGTTGTGTTTTTCTTTGCTTATATAAACAATCAATGTCATAGCAAACTCTTTTATTCTATCAATGCATCGCATATGTCTGTTTTGGGAATTAATACAATTGTTTTCATTATATTCAAAATTCTTTTCATATTTTTTCTGATGATCAACCCTTGGTTAATAATTCTGAGCCTCTTGAGGGAGGATGACGAAAACGATACCACAATCTACAGTATGCTTTCGAACAGACCCCGCTGATGAGGTACATGCATTGTTTCAAATCCTAAACACTGGAGTTATAAGGAAGATAATCCCTCGTCAACCCCTCTGAGCCAAAGAAGTAGGAGTTTTTTTATTTTCGAAAATCAGAACCCTTAATCATAACCTGGGGCAGGGTAATTCTCTCAGTTGATCCAAGTGCATAACGAATGGCACCAAGGAGGTCCTTGCAAAACAAAAAAAGACAGTGATGGTTCAGAACAATCATAAGGACAGGCAGTCATTATCAAAAACAAAATCATAAATGAAAAGCCCATTAAGTCAAAACCCAGGAAGGAGACTTACGAAACTGGGGCATCCCGCTGACTGTAATTCCAAAAAAGGAAACAGTTCAGGCAAAAAAAAGAAAGGGATAACGAAATAAAAAAAAGAGGTTCTATAAACCCTCAACAAAAAGGAATGACTGCCTATTCAAAATAAGTTATCAACATCCGAATCATCACCGAAAAATCAGAGCGAAGACTCAAACAAGGTCTAACGTATGATCAACTGAGTTTAGGTTTGGAGAACATCACGAAGAGCGGGTGGGTACAAATAATTTGAGCCTTTATCCTTTGTTTCTTAAACCGTGAACCAGGCCACGTTATAACCCTCAAAAGTCCTAGCTGAAGCATGGGTTAGCTCGAAAGCATACTGTCACGAAAGGTATCCTGACTCCTTAAGGCCTACGGTAAATACGGAGTTGACATCACGTTTTACAAACATTCACTTGTTTTATGAAAAAAAGAATGCATTTTCAAAATCCTTGAGACAGACATAAGCTTTGCATTTTTAACATAACTTTGTTTGCATATGACTTTTTGTTTGAACAGCCTAGCAATTCGCATGACGAAAGTCTAATGAACAAGAGTATCTCCAATCAAGGGGCATGGCATGACTATTGTCCATCATCTGGGGCAGTTAGGTCAAGATCCAGAGAATCTCTCAAAAGGCCAAAAAGCCTGGGGCAAATCTCTGCCTGAGTCACTTGGGGCACTCCAGCAACGAATCTTGCACGATCAAACATCTTCTGGTAACATGGCAACACAAACAGCCAGGGGCACCTCCCTGCATTCTAAGAACATGGACATAGTCGAAAAGATACTACGCAGAATCAAAGACCCGCTAGGTTGACACACCTAGGCAAAAAATAAGGGCTTCCCGGCGAACCAAAAGGGTTCGGGCAAAAATAAGGGATGAAATGAAAAAAATCTGTACACCCGGCAAGTCGAAAACCTGAAAAGGCGGCTTGGGCAAAAATGGGTATCCCGATGGACTGAAAACCCGAAAGGGCGGTCCAGGCAAAAGTTAGGGATTAAAGCGTACGACTATGTCCTGCCATCTGTCTACCAGAAGAAGGTTTGTCCATCCACAACTATCAGCACCCCACAAATGCCTCCCCCATAGAAACAGGGGCAATAATGGGTGGTCTGAGCAATCTGATTGTTCTGTCCTCCAGGGTATCAAGGTAGGTCCCGTTGAAGAACATAACCAACACAGTTCAATACCTCCCCAGGAGAGTCCAATCCAGTTTCCCCAGGAAAGTTGGAATCATCTCCCCAAGCAGTAAGCTTATCCCCAGTAAGTTACGGAAACTTACCCCTCTCAAGGCACGAACGCGTCGCCCGGCTTTATTCAAAGAGTTATTTCCTTAACAGGATATAACTGGGTTATCCTCAGCCAAAAGCCACGGAAAGAGCGTCCTCGACGAAGTCTTCTTACCCCAGCGAAGTCTATCAACACTTCCAACATAACAAGGGTATCCTCAGCAAGTCATTCTCAACAATTCAGCAAAGCATCTCTATCCCCACAGAGTATTGTTTCCCAGCATGGTCACTAGAGTATCTTTTCTCCCCGCAGAATCCGTCATTTGCCAAGTTTATTCCCCAACGGAGTTATCTTCTCTTACCGGTATACTTGCAGCTATCATCCCCAACGGAGGCAAAATCTGTTCTTCAACCTCAGCCCAGGAGTGACTTCCCGGCACTCGTCAAGGATTTATTTTCCTGAAACGAAAACATATGTTCATAAACATCATATCTTCGTACATTATAGCATGCATATGCATCATGCTAAACAAATCTCATTGAAGACATACAGTTCATGCAACATGATTTTGCATACAATTATGTTTTGCCTTTTCAGGAAAAAGATCAATACAAAAATGACTACTGTCAACTATCGCAATTCTTTCTAGATATAGTTTCGGATATGATCCAGAGATGGTGACGTTCTGATACTGCTTCCAGATTTCCTTCTAGATATAGTTTCAGATATGATCCAGAGATGGTGACGTTCTGATACTGCTTCCAGATTTCCTTCTAGATATAGTTTCGGATATGATCCAGAGATGGTGACGTTCTGATACTGCTTCCAGATTGCCTTCTAGATATAGTTTCAGATATGACCCAGATATGGCGACGTTCTGATACTGCTTCCAGATTTCCTTCTAGATATAGTTTCAGATATGATCCAGAGATGGTGACGTTCTGATACTGCTTCCAGATTTCCTTCTAGATATAGTTTCGGATATGATCCAGATATGGTGACGTTCTGATGCTGCTTCCAGATATCCTTCTAGATATAGTTTCAGATATGACCTAGATATGGCGACGTTCTGATGCTGCTTCCAGAGTTCCTCCCAGATATAGTTTCAGATATGAACCAGATATGGTGACGTTCTGATGCTGCTTCCAGATTTCCTTCCAGATATAGTCCAGATATGAACCAGATATGGCGACGTTCTGACACTTATTCCAGTTAAAGACATTTCAAGGCCTTCTCTAGTCCAGCTAAATCGACTCCCAACAGATTTTTCTGATGAAGACTCAGTAGAAGTTTTTTCAGATGTTTCCCTCTCCGACGATGAGTGTGAGGTGATAATCTCCTTATGGTCCCCTCTCCGACAAGTGCGTGAGGTGGTAATTCCTTTTTCAGATGTTTCCCTCTCCGACGATGAGTGTGAGGTGATAATCTCCCTATGGTTCCCTCTCCAACGGTGTGTGAGGTGGTAAGTCCTTTTCAGATGTTTCCCTCTCCGACGATGAGTGTGAGGTGATCATTCCTTTCAGATTATAATTGCCTATGGTTCTCTGCCCAATACGGCGAATATAATGATTCCCATCAAGATTTTCTCAACGAGCGTTGTTGAAGTTAAAATCACCCAAGGTTCTCTTATCATTCATACTAAGGCCGTAACCATCCCTGGTTCATTCATCACCGTTTGAAGCTCCAGACTCAACTCCTGTAACCAGTCAGGACACATCTATACAGAGCATCTGAAAACCAGCTCCTGCAACGTGTCAGGTACTCATTTTTTTCTGTTTTGCAGGTATGCAGGTTCTCGCTAAGGAATCTCCTACGCAATCAACATCCAGATGGCATCTATAAGCCCATCATCCTATCCAGCAATCTCCAAATGGCATCTATAAGCCCATTCCACCATCACTGCTACTATGTGAGCGCAAATTTCTGGGCACTTTAGTGTTCAATCATCTTCTACCCTCGGATTACGAAAGGCACGTCAGCCAATCTGCATCCTCAGGTCTAAGAAGATTGAACAGGGGCAACTGTTGCACCCCAAAATTTTCCCTCCCATATTCTTCAAGAAATTGCCAAGCCAAGTCACAAAACTCCCCAAGGATTGCACAGTGCAAAGGTCTCATATCCAGTCAAAACTAGGGTTTGTGTTCTGATCAAGAAAATGGAGTTTTCAAAGGCCCAATCAAGTCTCATATGCCTACAAATATGGTCAAGCATCCTCATATCAAGTTTCAAGACATTCAGTTCAAAATTGCACAGTCAAAACCCTAGATTGCACTACAGTCAACTGTAGGGGCAAAATGGTCATTTGACAGTCAAAAGTTCAAATTTTTGGTCAACATATCATTTTGAAGCCACAAACATCATTTGATCAATGCTTGATCATGATTCTCAAAATTTGGCTCAGAAATCATCAAAGATGCAAAAGTTACTATATTTGGACAGCTGAAAAAGTCAACTGAAATTGACCAGGGCATAACTTTCACATGGATTATCAGAAAAATTCCATCCAAAGCTCATTTTGAAGAGAAAGACATTTCCTACAACTCATCTTCATATTTCAAGTCCAAGAAATGCTCTCACAAAAAGTTATCAATTTCAACATTATAGGTCATTTTCAAAAGTCAACAAAAAGGGACTTTAAGTCAAAGGCCATAACTTGAGATTGGTAAATACAAATGACATGGGACCAAAGGCATTGGTTAAAGGACTCAAAGACCTTTCCAAAATGTCCAAGAACATGAGAAAAGCTTAAAAATTGAGCAAGTTATGCCTTGTGGAAGTTGGGAAATTTTTGGATATTTTGAAAAGTCAACATTACTTCAAATGACCTAAATTTGCTAATGGGCCCATTTTTCTTCCATGATTCACCATTCTAAGCATGTGCACGACCACTTGGCCCAAAGGGAAGTATTTTCTCATTTTTTATTTATTTATTTGAATTATTATTTATATTAATTCATTTAAATTATTTAAATACATGAAAAATATCTAAATGAACCAAACAAATCTTTTTGTACACATTTCAGCTTCAATATTTTGTGCACATCCCAACATGGAAAGAATTGGTTTGATTTGAGCCTAATTGACACCAAATACACATGAAAAAAGATTCAAAAAGATCTTAGAAAATCAATTTGCAAAATCATTGAATGGAAGAGATTTGATTGAATTTCTTTGACCTAATGCCTCCACTACATAACCAGGAACCTAAACCTAATTGTATTGGACAAAAAGCTGCGCTAAAGAACCCTCTACAAACTTGGAAAATTCTCAAAAAAGGTCAATACTGAAAACCACTTTTGAGGGCGATTCAAAGGATAATTCTTGTTCTATCAGCATCCTGAAGCCTCCCTGAACGATTCTCAATCATTAACATCCATCAAAACGCCCAGAATTGGTACCATGGATTCAAACTGTGTCAAACAAAATGCATAATCGTGTTTTCACATTTAGACATTTTCATTATGTTTTTTCTATGCATTCATATTAACTAACGTATTCTGAAGCTAACCATGTAGTCTAATTTCGTTTTCATGCCATATTTGGAGATTTGCCATTGACAACTGTTAGGGTTTACAGAAGCTTGAAATTGGGGTTTCTCAAATAAGGCAAAATTGGAGGCTGAGACCTAGACCATTAGAATGAGCGTGCTTGGACGAAGAGATTAACATACTCGCGCCCAATTTATGAGCGTTCTACATCTAATCGCTATTTTCTGGTATATGGTCTTAGGCAACGTTTGCAAAACCGTTGCCTCATGTTTGTGTTTCAGGAAAAAGAAAGAAGACGAGCTCGTTGTCAAAACGTGATAGGCCAGTTTGAATATTTCGCGCGCTCTCCACTAACGCCTTCGTTTCTTTTTATATTATTTATTTGTTACTTTTATATCAAATACGTCAAAGCGCTTCAGTGGCAGGTGTATCCCTTTGCAATGTCCAAGACCTGGGTTCGAGTCCCAGGTCTACGTTACCTCAATATTATTTTTCAACGTGTGTTCAGGTGCAGGCATAACTTTGTGGATCACCATACACTCACCATATCAAGCCAGCCACGTGCTTAGTGGAATCAGATCAAAGGCTGAGAATTGATGGATACCATGAGGATGAGTCAACATGCGCGTACGTGTCATGCAAAAGTCAAGAAGGGCCACTGCTTGTTGGGCCAGATTCCTCATAATTTGACCTCACAATTGGGACTGAACCCCCCCCCCCTGGTTTGCAATTTCTTTCTTTTATTTTATTTTTAATTATTATTTTATTTTCTTCATTGTTTTATTTTAGTTAATTATTTCTATAAAATATAAAAACCTCATGAAAAACTCAGAAAAAGATAAAAAATGTAATAATTATTTTATGTTAATTATTTTCATGAATAAATTGTATAATTGAATTTAGTCTTAAATTAGGTTACAATTTAATTTCTTTTCATAATAAAAATCCAAAAATATAGAATTAGGTTTACTTTTTATCCCTTTTAATTTGTTTCCTTTTTTACCATAATATTATTTATTTATTTATTTTTATAATTAAATTGTACATAAAAAACTTAGGTTTAATTTAGGTCAAATTTCAACATTTTTCTTAATAATCTTAAAAATAAATAGAATTAGGGTTTAACATTTCATTTTAGTTTTAATTAATTCTTTTTCTATTAAATCTTAAAAAACATAAAAATACCAAAAACATTCTCTTTTAATTTTTAATTTTAATTTAATGTTGCAAAAGGGTCCAACGCCCATGTTCTTAAATTTATTTAATTTCGCGTATTTATTTTATATTGCTTAAATAATTATGTACCTCTCCCAAAGCTTTGTAACTTAAACTTTTCGCACTTTTATTTGCTTTATTTACTTTCCGTCAAATCGGGTCCGGTTTAATTTTGGTGATGTGGACCCGCGCCATTTGTAATAGTTTAGATTTATTTTCCCGCAAATATTTTAACTGTTAACCAAGCATGAAAGAATGTATGGACCATAATAAAATCAAGCGTAGATCACAATGAACATGACAAGACAAATATCAATGAACGACACACGAATCGCACACACCACCCCTAGGGTACGTCTCACTGTTGCCTTGCCTCGAAAGGTGATCGTCGAGTAGAGGATGTTTTAGTAAGTCCTCATGATCCGGGAACCTGGCATGAGGGTAGCTTCTAAGGTGTCTTCCCATTGCTCTGGTGATCACCATGTCCCGAACCTCGAATTGACCCGAACACCTCCAACGGTGGTGCTACCTACCTCTCAATGGTGGGATGGCACTACTTTAAAGGACATTTACACAGACGAATTCCTTAGGGTAGGTAGACGACTCTAGATACTTGCTCTAATTTCAAAAACAAATCAAAAAATACTTTTCACACCGACACCTTTTCAAAAAGCTTTCGAAAGCAATTTTTCAAACACTCTTGAGGACCGATACAAGAGTCGAACTGGAATTTTCAAAGAAACCTTTTTTAAAAACCCACATTGAAAAGCAAGCAAACATTTTTGAAAACACATTGAGCAAGTATCTAAGAGCCCATGGATAACCATGGATAGAAAGGGTGCTAACACCTTCCCTTTCTATAATCTACCTCCCGAACCGAGAGCAATCTCTATAAGGAATTTTTCTGTGCTTTTGTCCTTTCCATTTGGAGAAAATAAAAGACGGTGGCGACTCTTGCTTCCGCGACACTTCGCGAACCAGCGTTAAACAGTCAGTTCCAGATCCACCGATCACAACTGCCGGGGACGCTTGTTTTAAGAATATCTGTATATCGTGCTGGGGAATGTTGAGATCTATGGGGATACCCAACTTCCTTAAGGCTGATTGTATAACTTTGCTTGGGGAGAGTGCATTGACTTACTGACTCACTCTCTGGGGATTTAAGATATACTGGTTACGTTCTTTAGCTGAATCTACCTTGATAACTTGGTGGACAGAACAATTAGATCGTTTAGACCACTCATTATTTCCCTTGTTTCTAATGTTACCAGTAATTAATCCTTTGTTTCGTATGCATATATTTATGAGTTAGCAATTAGTGTCAAATGCATATATCACAAATTGAACCTTGGACGTTCTTCGCAAAACAAAACAGAAAAGGAAAAAACAATTGGCAATATTAACTGAAAAGTGAATTTATATTGATTTTTGAATTGCCTGTAAATAGACGTTTATGTATAAGAGGCTGACGTCCTAGTAAGAGAACGCCGTCGAACAAAAGAATTTATACAATTTGTACAAAGGAATATAAAACAGCTGTGTGAAAAGAACAATCCCACTGGGTTCCAACTCTGCTATTGCCTTTATATCTTCGAGCGTCTCATCACTTGATGACCTAGTTGAAAATGAAGCTGATTGATCGATGCCGTCTGAGCTTGATACTGATACCGGATTCTGGATGCAAAGTGATCCAATGAGACATAGTATTACGCTTTATCCCTAACTTTTGCCTGGACCGCCCTTTCAGGTTTTCAGTCCACCGGGATACCCATTTTTGCCCAAGCCGCCTTTTTAGGTTTTCGACTTGCCGGGTGTACAGATTCTTTTCATTTCATCCCTTCATTTTGCCCGAACCCTTTTGGTTCGCCGGGAGCCCTAATTTTTGCCTAGGTATGTCAACCTAGCGGGTCTTTTTTATGCGTAGTATCTTTTTACTATGTCTGCATTGGCGGGGTGAGGAAGGTCGTCACCATCCATGTTGGTTAGAATCATGGCTCCTCTTGAGAACACATGCTTAACCACAAATGGTCCTTCGTACGTAGGGGTCCATTTGCCCCTTGGATCACTCTGAGGAAGGATGATGCGCTTGATTACCAAATCCCCAACTTGATATTCTTGTGGTCTGACCTTTTTGTTAAATTCCCTGATCATCCGTTTTTGGTACGTTTGACCATGACAGATAGCAGCAAGTCTTTTTTCATCAATGAGGTTTAGCTGATCAAGTCGTGTCTGGATCCAATCATCTTCGCTCAGATCTGCATCTTTCATTATCCGGAGAGAAGGTATCTGCACTTCGATCGGTAAGACTGCCTCCATACCGTAGACCAAGGAGAAAGGAGTTGCCCCGGTTGACGTCCTAGCTGAGGTACGGTACCCATGTAGAGAGAACGGTAACATCTCGTGCCAATCTTTATAGGTCACTGTCATCTTCTGCACAATTTTCTTAATGTTTTTATTCGCTGCTTCTACAACCCCATTCATCTTCGGCCGATAAGGAGAAGAGTTGTGGTGCTGTATCTTACACTGCTCGCAGAGCTCAGTGATCATCTTGTTATTGAGATTGGTACCGTTGTCTGTAATGATTCTTTCAGGGACGCCATATCGACAGATCAGGTTATGCCGAATGAACCGTGCCACAACGTTCTTGGTTACTGTGGCGTAAGAAGCTGCTTCAACCCACTTCGTGAAGTAATCGATCGCTACCAAGATGAAGCGATGCCCGTTGGACGCCGTAGGTTTAATCTCACCGATCATATCTATACCCCACATTGCAAAAGGCCAAGGTGCAGTCAGAACATTTAGAGGAACTGGAGGAACATGCACCTTGTCTGCGTAAATCTGGCATTTGTGACATGTCCGAGAATGTTGGTAGCAGTCGGCTTCCATTGTGGACCAGAAATACCCTGCCCGAAGGATCTTCTTTGCCATAGTGTGTCCACTGGAGTGTGTTCCGAAGGTACCCTCATGCAGTTCTTCCATGATCCTTTCTGCTTCAGTCTTATCCACACAGTGCAGTAAGGTCGAATCATGGTTTCGCTTATACAGAATGCCATTGCTAAGGAAGAACTTCGCTGCGAACCTTCTCAGAAACTTCTTATCATTGACAGATGCACCGTCAGGGTATTCCCGAGCTTCCAAATATCTCTTCACCTCATGGTACCAAGGTTTCTCAGTCACCAATTCAGTCTCAAGATCACAACAGTATGCTGGTTCGTCCAGTTTCCAGATGATGATCTGGGGAGCCTCATTGTCCCATTTGACTTTGAACATGGAAGACATCGTAGCTAACACGTCCGCTAACTGATTCTCCTCTCTCGGGAAATGTTCAAAGGTTATCTCTGTGAAGTGGGGGATCAAGGTCAACACACATTCTCTGTAAGGAATAAGATTCGGATGTTTCGTATCCCACTCTCCTTTGATCTTATTGATCACGAGAGCGGAATCTCCGAAGACACTCAGAAACTTGATCCTTAAGTCGATCGCAGCTTGGAGACCCATGATGCACGCCTCATACTCCGCCATGTTGTTGGTGCAGTTGAAACATAGTCGGGCAGTGAGTGTAGTATGAGTGCCTTGAGGGGATATGATCACAACGCCGATGCCGTTACCCAAAGCATTGGAGGCTCCGTCAAAGTGCATAGACCATCGGGATCCTTCCTCAGGTCCTTCATCCGGTCCAGGTACTTCACTATCATGATACTCTCGTCTGGAAACTCGAAGTTCATTGACTGATAGTCGTCTACTGCCTGATGTGCCAAGTGGTCTGCCAGTACACTTCCTTTGATGGCTTTCTGAGTTGTGTACTGGATGTCGTATTCTGTCAAGATCATTTGCCATCTTGCTATTCTCCCAGACAGAGCAGGCTTTTCAAATATGTACTTTATAGGATCCATCTTTGAGATCAACAAGGTAGTGTGAGTCAGCATATACTGTCTCAGCCGGCGAGCAGCCCATACCAAAACGCAGCAAGTTTTCTCAAGCAGTGAGTATCGGGTCTCACAGTCGGTAAACTTTTTGCTAAGGTAATAAATGGCATGCTCTTTTCGGCCAGACTCGTCATGCTGCCCCAGCACACACCCCATTGAGTTGTCAAGAACTGTCAGGTATAATATCAGAGGTCTCCCTTCAACCGGTGGCATGAGAATGGGTGGTTCTTAGAGATACTCTTTGATTCTGTCAAAAGCAACCTGTCATTCATCATTCCAACGTACTACCTGACCTTTCTTCAGCAACTTGAAGATTGGTTCACAGGTGGCAGTCAGGTGTGAGATGAATCGAGCAATGTAATTCAGGCGTCCTAAAAAGCCTCTGACCTCTTTCTCTGTCTTGGGAACTGGCATCTCTTGAATAGCTTTAACCTTGGCAGGGTCCACTTGAATACCCTTATCACTTACAACGAAGCCTAGCAGCTTTCCAGATCTTACCCTGAAGGTGCACTTGTTCGGGTTCAACCTCAGCTTGTACAGTTTCAGACGGTCAAACAGCTTCTGCAGATGATCAAGGTGTTCTTCCTCAGTTTGGGACCTTGCGATCATGTCATCAACATATACTTCTATCTCATGATGGATCATGTCATGAAATAAGGCAACCATGGCACGTTGGTAGGTAGCCCCAACATTTTTCAATCCAAAAGGCATGACCTTGTAGCAGAAGGTGCCCCACTGAGTAACAAAGGTAGTCTTTTCCATGTCTTCCGGAGCCATCTTGATCTGATTGTAACCTGAAAAACCGTCCATGAAAGAGAACACCTTATGCTGAGCAGTATTGTCAACAAGGACATCAATGTGAGGTAGGGGAAGTCATCTTTGGGGCTGGCCCTGTTCAAATCTCTGTAATCGACACACATTCTGACCTTTCCATCTTTCTTTGGTACTGGCACCACATTAGCAACCCACTGAGGATAAGAAGTCACTGCAAGGAACCCGGCATCAAACTGTTTCATAACCTCGGCTTTGATCTTTTCAGACATTTCTGGACGCATACGGCGGACCTTTTGCTTAACCGGAGGGCAGTCTTCCTTGGTAGGCAAATGATGAACCACAATGTCAGTATCCAACCCGGGCATGTCTTCGTAGGACCAGGCAAAGATTTCCATGTAATCATGCAGCATCTGAGTCAACCGTTGCTTCACGCTGAGCTCTAGGTTGGCACCAATCTTGACCTCCTTTCTGTCCGTCTCAGTACCCAGATTTATCGTCTCCACTGGCTCTTCATGTGGTTGAATTGCCCTCTCTTCCTGGAGTAACAGTCTTGCAAGCTCGCCAGGCACTTCGCAATCATCTTCACCTTCGTCTTCGGCTAAGTTGATCGGATTTTCGAAGTCATAACTGGCAGTAGCAGAGTCGTTACCAGTGAGATCCAGAGTGGATTGAAACCTGTATGAGTGAGTGTGTGTAAATACAGCTGTTTTGCAATATATAAAGAAAGAAAATGAGCATAAGATTTGAAATGCGAGAAAACGTCCAAGGTCTTTATTCATGATATATGAAATGACAATTAATATACCCTCACAAATGAAGCCACGGTGCCCCAGGTAAGACACCGGGCCATAGAGTTTTAATTCATTGTTTATTACAAATAACAAAAACAAAGGAGTTTATTACTGCGTAACAAAAGTGACAGGTAGGTTGTCTTTTGCAATCCAATTGCTAGGTCCATTGTCGGTCGTTGGATAAATCCAGCTGTCGAACTCAGCTTCATCCACTTTATTATCCTCCCTGATAGCATTCACTCCATGGTTAGGCATGGGAGCAGTCACCACATTGGGCTTCTCAGGTGCCTCAAACTGTACCTCCTTGGCATCAATAAGATCCTGCACTTTATTCCTTAAGGCCTAGCAATCGTCAATAGAGTGCCCCGGGCTATCGGAGTGATAAGCACAGCGGGCATTTGGATTGTACTTTGGAGAGGCAGTATTCACAACCTTTGGGGCCTCTCTAACAGTCACCAAATTGGTGGATAGCAACTGTGGCAAGATTTGTGATAGGGTCATACTCAGCCGGGTAAACTCTCTTATGGGTCTCTCAGCCCTTTGTGGATTGGTTTGCCGAGGAGCGGCAGCAGGCTTAGCAATCATCACCGCGTTGACAGATTGGCGGCGTTATGGTTTCTCTTGCCTCCTAGGCCCATACACAACACTGGCCTCCTTTTTAAAGGGTTTCTTCTCAGCACTTGAAGATGCACCCTTCTGAATTTTTCCGGACTTCATTCCAGCCTCTATTCTCTCCCCAGTCAGAATAAGATCAGTGAACCCTGCAGACGAATTACCGATAAGATGATTAAAAAATGGCCCAGATAGGGTCCCCAAGAACATATCCACCAGCTCACGGTCAGTTAACGGAGGCTGCACCCTGCCAGCCAGATCCCTCCACTTCTGTGCATACTCTTTAAAACCTTCGCTTGATCCTAGCGACATACCCTGGAGTTGGGTACGTGTAGGAGCAAGGTCGGCATTATATTGATACTGCTTATAAAAAGCAGTAGCCAACTCCTCCCAGTTACGAACTTTGGTCCCGTCCAGCTGATAGAACCATTTGAGATGAGTCCCTGAAAGACTCTCCTGGAAGAAGTGGATCCATAAGTTCTTGTCCACTGTGTACGGTTGAATCTTCCGCACATAAGATCTGAGGTGTAGCTTGGGGCAAGACGCCCCGTCATACTTGGTGAAAGATGGTGCTTTAAACTTGTGAGGAATAATCACACCAGTAGATAAGCCCAAGTCTCTGAAATCCAGCCCAGGCACTTGTTGGATCTCCATTGCATTCAGTCTATCTTCCAATTGCTTATACCGGTCTTCAGCAGGAGGATACTGTTCCTCATTAAAGTCAGTCTCGTTGTCAGAGACTACTGGACTTGAAGCCTTTCCCCCCTGGGGACTGCCTTTGCCTACAGAAGAACCAGCTTCTTCATTCTGCAGAGTGTTGCCAAACCTTCGGCCCGAGTTGAAAAGAACAGTTCTCTTCTTCTTCTTCTTCTCCTTCTTCAGGAGTAAAGCCTTCAGCTCTTCTTGGCCTTGAGCCAAACCCATGATCAGCTCCTGAAATTGCGCGTTCTGCGCCTGAAGGGCCTTGATAGACATCTCGGTTGATGATGAGTCAGGGTTCATGATGCTGAAATAAACAGCGAAGAACAGTAAGCAACCTGAAAAGAAGAACACCTGCTATGCACATGATGAATGGAATGCGTATGATTTATGTTTTCAAAGACAATCGGGAATCAACTTTGTAAACAAAAAGGAACACACTTCATTAGATTCAACTTTGAAATTTAAATTGTTCAACAGGTTGCCCTTAGGCGTTACATAAGAGGGAAATACTGAAAAGGGAAATAAAACTGTAAAAGAACATCCAGAGCTCCTTATTGATCCCATGGTCTCCTCTTCTCAGTACGGATGTAGTCATTCAGAGCTCGCTCATTCTCCAACTGCTTTGTCAGCTTCTGGATTTTCAATTCCTGCTCGTTGAACTTTTCTCGATACGAATCCCGTTCTTCTCGCAGTTGCGACCAAGACCTCTTTAATGTTTCATAATCAGTAGGTACTTGAGGAGGGAGGACAGTTGGAGGAGCCCCATCTTTGTCAGGATACTCAAGAATGACGGGTCTGACAGCTTCGTATGGCATACCTAACTTCTGAGCACGGATGCGAACCCATTTGTAGTAGGCTTCCATAGGTAGAGAAGTCTTTGGCCCTAACTCTTGTGGATCAGCTTTATGAACTTTGTCCCAAGCCTTGATGAACCTACGACGCAACTCGTCACTATCCACCTAAAACTCAAAACTGATGTGAGGCACCAACATCTCATGAGGCCCTGCTCTCCTGGCCCTTCCAAACTGACGGAGTGCTAGACATGGATTGTAAGAGATCCCTCCTTGAGTACCAATCAAAGGAACATTAGGGTATTCCCCGCAACAATCAATAACAGCTATCTCATCCAAACCTCTGAAAGTCAAAATGATGTCTTTATCAGTGAGAGACATTAACCTATGAGCCCAACCTCTTCCTTCTTGGTTCTTCAGCACGAACTTAGGGAGGTGCGAAATAAACCACCTCACCAACAAAGGGATACAACACCACAGAGTTCCTCGTCTTCGGGCAGTACGAGCATAAAGTTGTTGCAGGATGTCACCCAAGAGAGTGGGCACAGGATTCTGAGACATAAAGATCCTTATGGCAGTGACATTGATGAAGTTGTCAGGATTAGGAAATAAGACTAGCCCATAGATTAAGAGAGCCAAGATATCTTCATATGCCCTAAAGTCCAAGTCATTCCAGAAACTATTAGCTTTACCAATCAGAAACTTGGCCAAGAAACCCTTAACTCCGCTTCTAGTCACCCAGTTGTCCATTACTTCTTGGTGAGTCAAGGGAAGAGCTGCAGCAACCTCCTCAAGCCTGAGGGTCTTTTCCCAACCAGTGAAGGGAGTCTGATCCAAGATAGGGATACCAAGTAAATCAGAGAATTCTTCCAGGGTAGGGACCAGCTGGAAGTCTTGAAAGGTGAAGCACTGGTACAGAGGGTCATAGAACTGAGTCAAGACACTCATCAACTGTTGATCCCGCTTTGTAGTGACTAAACTGAGAAGAGAACCATGCCTCTGGATGAAGGAAGTGGTATTTGGAATCCTGCTAACCAACTCTTTAAGCAACTCAGGTGGGTGAACAAAGTTGAACTGGATAGTATTCCTTCGCATAGGCATCATGATGTCCTACAAAACAGAGCAAAGGTGAAACCCTCTTATCTTTGAAATGGTCAGTCCTTATGCAGGATGCATGCAATGTTCATGATGTTATGATGTTATGATAAAGCACACCACAAATATTTACAAAGGCAAACATGATAAGGCACACCAGTCACACAAGACAAACCCTTAAAGTTTAGGCCAGCATGAGGTCTAGGTATTACCCTCTTTCAGTTTGTTGGTTCATACCTGTCCTATAAAAAGTAACCGGGTTCTTAGAGGATCCCAATATCATTGACTACCCTCAATCGGTCATAACTCCAGCATCGCAATCTTTTCTTGCGGCCAGAACCATCACGAGAGTTTAGCCTCAATGGGCGTAGCATACTGCTACTGTTCTAATGGCCAAGTTGTGTCATTTAAGGTTCTAAGGTCTGTTGGTGCTTAATGACTCCTCAGAAGACCCATATTCTCCTCGTTGCAACACAAGGGATATCGGTACAGACCAAGGCGCCACACCAACGTAGCCACTGCTTCACCCATGTCGGTCTACGCCGGACAGGTCCCTCACAGCTTATGCTACCTAAACAGGGTATCCCCAGATCCGGGTTAGGATCTATGTAACTCCGATGCAACCCACAATTTAAAGCAAACAAGTCAATACAATTGAAAACACAGTTATGAACTTAGTCCTAAGGTACACCCCACTTTAAAATAAGTCCCCAGCAGAGTCGCCAGTTCTGTGATCGGTGGATCTGGAACTGACTGTTTAACGCTGGTTCGCGAAATGTCGCGGAAGCAAGAGTCGCCACTGTCTTTTATTTTCTCCAAATGGAAAGGACAAAAGCACAGAAAAAATCCTTATTGAGATTAGTTCTCGGTTCGGGAGGTAGATTTATAGAAAGGGAAGGTGTTAGCACCCTTTCTATCCATGGTTATCCATGGGCTCTTAGATACTTGCTCATTTGTGTTTTCAAAAGGTTTGTTGGCTTTTCAACTGTGGGTTTAAAAAAAGTTTCTTTGAAAGTTTCAGTTCGACTCTTGTATCAGTCCTCAAGAGTGTTTGAAAAGTTGTTTTTGAAAGCTTTTTGAAAAGTGTCGGTGTGAAAAGAAGTTTTTTTTTATTTGTTTTGAATTTAGAGCAAGTATCTACGAGTCATCTACCTACCCTAAGGAATTCGTCTGTGTAAATGTCCTTAAAGTAGTGCCATCCCACCATTGAGAGGTAGGTAGCACCACCGTTGGAGGTGTTCGGGTCAATTCGAGGTTTAGGGACAGTGTGGTCACCAGAGCAATAGGAAGACACCTTAGAAGCTACCCCCATGCCATATTCATGGACATGAGGACTTACTAAAACGTCCTCTACTCGACGACCACGTTTCGAGGGGCAAGGCAACAGTGAGGCGTACCCTAGGGGTGGTGTGTGAATTGTGCGTCATTTTCAATTATGTTTATCTTGTCCATGCATTGGTGATCTACGCTTTGTTTTTATTTTTGGCATTCATTCTTTCATGTGGTTATTAACAGTTAAAAGATGCGAGAATTTAAAAGTCCTACGCTATTACAAAGGCGCGGGTCTACATCGCCAAATTAAACCAAGACACGATTTGAAATAAATAAAGATGCAGAAAGATAAATATCCTAATTAATCTATTACAAGGCTTTGGGATAAATACATTATATTCACAAGAAGAAATAAAAGTAAATGCGAAAAGAAATGAAATCGGGAGTGCGAGGGTGTTGGACCCTTTAAAGGAAATTAAATTGAAATTAAAAATGAATTAATGATTAAAGAAAAAGAAATTATTTTTTGGATTTTTTGTATTTATGGAATTTAATGAGAAACTTAATTGGAATTAAAACCCTAATTCTAACTCTTTTTAGTTTATTTGAAAAAAATTAGAATTAAACCTAAAATTATAACTAAGTTAATTATTAAATTTGTTTACAAAATAATATTAATTAATATTAACAAAGCATATTTTTTATTATTTTATGATTTTCTGTTTTTTTGTATTTTCATATTATTAAAAAAATTAATTTGGAATTAAACAAAACAAATAATATAATTAAAATAAATAATAGAAAAGAAAAAAAAATAGAGAAAAGAAAGGCAAACATGGGGGGGTGGTTGTCCCAAATTGGAGGTGAATTTGTAGCAATCTGGCCCATTGAAATCTTGGCCTTTTTTGACTTTTCATGGATGCGTGTGGAGCGTTTGACTGATGTCCATGGTGGACTCCAGATCATGGCCATTGGATTGGAATTGTGGGGGTGCGTGGCAAGCAAAGACATGAAGCTGCATGGTAGGCCCTAGGAAGCATGCTACACAGAACCATGTTAGAAAGAAAAATATGGAATAAAGTGGGGGACCTGAGGATCGAACCCAGGTCCCAATACCTGCAAGCCAAACGCACTAACCACTGAACCACTCAAGCTTCTTTGTTATTATAGTGGGACGCAATTAATATATTTGGAAAATCAGGATTATGCTGGAAAAACAAAAAAGGGCGCCATTTATTCAAACCAACCAACCATAGTTCCACACGCAAGCATCTTCTTCCTTGGTCTTTTGTTTTGCCTGAAAAAATAACATCAAATAGCGGGGTTTTTAAACCCCCACTAACTCAAACCTGGAAAATAACGAATAGCTCATATGCAAATATAAATAGGGCGCGACTAGTGAGTTTGATTCGTTTTGAGGTCCTGAGTCCAATGGCATAGGTCTTATGGTTCAATTTTTCCATATGAATGAAGCCCTCTTTTTAAGCTTCTGAAACCCTAATGCGTGTTCATGGTAACTTTGCATACAGGCGTCCAAAACTCAATTGAATGGTACCAATGGCTTTAGAATCATCATGTTAGTATAAATCACATATTAAAAGTCATGAATAACGTATGAAAATGCAAACACGATTATCAAAATTTTACAGAAAAATTAGACTCCTATCTACCAATTCTTTGCGCTTGGAGAGTTGATTTTGATTGGAGTAGCTTCCTGGATGCCTTGGCAAGCTATTGGAATGGTTATTTTTCTTTGAATTGCGCTGGAACTGTGTTTTCAGTTTTGAAATTTTTGACAAAAAATGCAAAGTGTGTTTTCAGGTTTGGGCGCAGCTTCCAGGTCCTTTGCATTAGGTTTAGGTTTGTGTTTATATGAGGTCTGAATTAGGGTGAAAATCCAAACCAAAAACCTTTGCATTCATGAATCCAATATTTGATTTTTAATGTAATCTTTTCAATCTTTTTCATGCCCTTTTGATACCAATCATGGCCAAATCTTTCCATATTAGTGATGCACGAAATCTTGAGGTTTTATGGAGAGAATATGCTGCAAAAAAGGGATTGGAAAACATGGTTTTCTATTTTTGTCATATTTTATTTAATTAAATGAATTAATGGTGATAAAAATTCAAATAAATAATAAAAAATGATGAAATAATTCCCCTTTGGGTCAATGGGTCGTGCATAACTTTTGGATGATGATTCTTGGAAGAAATTGAGGCCCATTAGCAATTTTGAGGTATTTGAAGCAAAGTTGACTTTTCAAAATTCCCAAAAGTTTCCCAACTTCCACAAGGCATATCTTGCTCAATTTTTAAGCTTTGATCACTTTCTTGGACATTTTGGAAAGTTCTTGAAGTCCTCTAACCAATGCCTTTGGTCCCATGTCATTTTGATTTACCAATATCAAGTTATGGTCTTTGACTTAAAGTGCCTTTTTGTTGACTTTTGAAAATGACCTATAATGTTGAGATTGATAACTTTTTGTGAGAGCATTTCTTGGACTTGAAGTGTGAAGAGGATTTGTAGGAAATGTCATTCTCTTCAAAATGAGATTTGGATGGAATTTTTCTGATAAACCATGTGGAAGTTATGCCTTGGTCAAGTTACAGTTGACTTTTTCAACTGTCCAAATATGGAAACTTTTGCATCTTGAGACTTTTTGAGCCATGCCTTGAGAATCATGATCAAGAATTGATCAAATGATGTTTGTGGCTTCAAAACAAGATGTTGACCAAAAATTTGGACTTTTGACTGTCAAATGACCATTTTGCCCCTACAGTTGACTGTTGAGCAAATAAGGCTTTTGACTGTGCAATCTTGTGCGGTAAGTCTTGAAACTTGACATGAGGATACTTGACAATGTTTGTAGGCATGTGGGACTCGTTTGGACCCTTGGAAACTTCAACTTCTTTGTCAGAACCAAAACCCTAATTTTTGACTGTTAGGAGGCCCTTGAACTGTGCAACCCTTGGGAGATTTTGAAGCATGCTCTTGGCAAATCTTGAAGAATATGGGAGGGAAAATTTTGGGGTACAACAAATACCTTGAATTTTGATGTGCTATCCACTAACATATCAATGTGTGGCAATGGAAAATCATCTTTTGGACTAGCTTTATTTAGATCTCTGTAATCTATGCACATGCGGACTTTTCCGTCTTTTTTCGGTACTGGGACAATATTGGCAATTCATTGAGGATACACTGACGTCACAAGAAAACCTGCATTAATCTACTTTAGGACCTCCTCTTTAATATTTACTGCCATATCCAGGTGGGTTCTTCTCAACTTTCGTCTGGCGGACACTCTGGCTTCAACGAAAAACGATGCTCGATAATGTCTGTATCTAGATCAGGCATATCTTGATAAGACCAACCAAAAATATCCACATACTCTTTCAATAGCTCAATCAAACCGCTTTTTACATCAGGATGCAACGATGCTCCAATCTTGACTTCCTTCGGATCTTCCTCTGAACCCAAATTAACCACTTCCAAAGGCTCTTTGTATGGTTCAATGGTAATTTCCTCGTGCTCAAGAAACCGTGAGACCTCTTCTGGAATCTCATCATAATCTTCTTCTTCAGCCCCAAACACATGAAATTCAAAGTTGGGAGAGGGTGCAGGGTCATTGTATTCAACAGGTTTTTTAATTAATCTGCTCATATGATTTATGATTGCTTTTAGAAACTGACACATATAAGAAGTGATCATGTAGATTAATTTTCAGTTATTATTTATTTTGAAAGGTTTTTTTTTACCATTTCCCAATAAAAAAGTAGAAAATAAAAGACACAATTGGAAGCAAAGACAACTTTTATTAATGATCTTAACAGTTATAGCAAACAGATAAGCCTGACAACATTAATACTTCCACCTTGGGCAGAGTGAAAGCTTTTCAAAAGAAAGAAACAGATTAAAAAAACAAATTACTTTGAAACATGTATGCAAGAAGGAATATCAATGGTGACCCAGTTTTGAACTCGGACTCCACGCGTCACATAATTCGGTACTTCCTGCTCCGCTTCATCCTCTTCAACAACATTAATTCCAGACCCAATCGGATGGAGATAGCCTCCGCTGCGGAAAACATTCCGATAAATGTTCACAGAAGACTTTGAATTCAAACCTTCGCCTTTGCCACTCCTTGAAGAGAAACCCAAACCAGCTCCGTTTTTGTTCACATGTGGATCCACAAGTCGTCCTCAAACTGCATTATGACCATTGCGCACCACTTGCTGCGCATCCTTCAGGGAAACCACAAAATTCTCATTCTTCCTTATGTTTTCAATGGATAGGGCTTGGAACTGGGTTCCAACAGCAGCTTCATCCGCTTCTACAATACTGAAAGAGGATAAATGGGGTATCAACAATTCCTGCTCCCCATTTATGATCACTACCTTCCCTTCACGCACAAATTTTAGCTTCTGATGCAAAGTTGAAGTGACAGCCCCTGCTTCGTGTATCCATGGTCGTCCAAGCAAACAACTATATGCGGGAATAATGTCCATTACCTGGAAAGTTATCAAGAACAAGTGCGGTCCTATATGGATGGGCAAGTCCACTTCACCGATGACTAATTTTCTCGACCCATCAAAATCCTTCACAATGATGCCACTCGGGCGCATAGGTGTTCCCTGATACTTTAACTTCATGAGGGTACTTCTCGGTATAACATTCAACACAGATCCGTTATCAATTAGCACATTGGACAACGAATCCTTCTTGCAATTCATAGAAATGTGGAGGGCCAAGTTGTGATTCCTCCCTTCATCTGGTAACTCATCATCGTAGAAACTCAAGTTGTTACATGACGTAATGTTTCCAATTACGCTGCTGAACTGTTCCAATGGCATGTCATTCTCCACAAAAGCTTGGTCTAGTACTTTCATTATTGATTCTCTATGAGCGAAGGAATTCATCAATAAAGCTAGGATGGATATCTTTGAAGGAGTCTGTAATAGCTGATCCACAATTTTGTAGTCGCTCATTTTAATTATCTTCAAGATATCATCCACTTCTTTCTCTAATGTAGCTCCACTAGTCTCTCTTGTAGCCTTCTTCGGTTCATCATTCTCAGCAATTTTCTTTCCAGCAACAACGTCTTTTCGAATAACTGCCACAAACACATGACCACTACGGGTCACCCTGCTACTGTCAGCTATATTTCCAACATCTGGCATTGGCTGGATGAGAACTTCCACCCCATCTTCCAAGATTGTAGCGTTGTATTTGTAAGGCACAACCTTATCCGATTTATAGGGAACAAGACTTGGCAGACTAATTACCAGTGGGGTAACAGTTGGTTTGCTATGGTACTCCACCTCAAGATGAGCGGGTATACCAAAACAAGGTACAACGACGTTTACACCTTCCTCGACACAATCAGCCCTCAAAAGACCATTTCCAGTCAACAAATCTTCATCTGAAGAGAAAAACTCATCCGTGGAGGCATATTCTTCCTCTGACTCTTCCCCCATCAAACAAACTTCAACCATATCAATCTCATGATAATCATCTCTCTGACCTGTGATCTTGATAGTCCCATCGTCTAATAGAAATTGAACACCCTCTCTCACAATAGAATATCCTCGGGGGTTTTGACAATAAACTATGCAAGATCCATATTGGTGTTCCACCTGACTAGCAGTACGACAAAAGGTAGCATGCAACTGTACGAGATCTTCATTCAAATACTCCACATCGAAAATTCTGAATTCACCAGGACATCCAGAAACCATATTCACTTCCTCTTCATACTCTGCCCTAGGCCTGATTATATGATTAAACCTTCATCCATCATCTCCTATAAACCAGCCTTTATCTTCTCACAACCCTGTATATTTATACTGCAAATAGCACAACCGGCATGGTCATGCGCATAATAACTGAATTCATAGAGGTCTGCGTGCATTTTCACCAAATCTCCTCTAACTAGATTAATGTTAAAAATATGGAAGTCACCTGGACAACCGGCCACCATATTTATAGCATTTACTCCCCCGTGCTTGGGTAGAGGATTATATTTCACATTAGGTCCCATGTCCTTGAAAGATAGAATTCCAGAATTCACCAACTTTTTCACTTCAGTCTTCAAAGGATAACAATTCTCAACACTATGCCCTGGTGCTCCCTGATGAAAAGCACACGTTTGGTCTGCCTTGTAATACCAAGGAAATGGAGATGGTATTGCTGCAGGTGGTCGTGTCTGGACCAACTTCTTCTGGATCAATGCTGGTAGTAGCTCTACATAACTCATGGGAATAGGGTCATAGTTCTCCCTTCTCTGATTATTCCCCTGGTTACCCTGCTGGGACTGTCTCTAATAAGCAACGGTAGTTGGAGCGGCATTCATAACAGGAGTAACTGAAGTAACTTGCTGGTGACGCTGATAATTCCTTCTAGGAGCATTCACTCTCCTCTCTTGTATGACAGCGTTGGTATCTCCCTCTTTATTTTTTGTAAACCCATAAGCTGGCTTTTTCACACCTCCAGACCCTTCTCCCTTTGTCAAACGGCCTTCTCTTACTGCCTCTTCTAGGCGGATACCCATTCCTACCATCTCTATAAAATCACTCGGGGAACTTGCTACCATTATTTCGTAGTAGAAGGAACTCAGCGTCTTCAGAAAAAATTTAGTCATTTCCTTCTCCTCCATGGGAGGAATCACTTGTGCCGCCACTTCGCGCCATCTCTGCACATACTCTTTGAACGATTCTATGTCTTTCTGAACCATGGCTCTAAGCTGGTCACAATCAGGCGCCATGTCCATATTGTACTTGTATTGTTTTATGAATGCTTCTCCCAAATCATTAAAGGTATGAATGTTGGCACTATCTAAACTCATGTACCATTTCAACGCTGCGTCAGTCAGACTATCCTGGAAAAAGTGAATCAACAGACATTGATCATCGGTGTGGGTAGACATTCTCCTTACATACATCACCAAGTGAGCACGAGGGCAAGTTTTGCCCTTATACTTCTCAAACTCAGGGACCTTGAACTTAGCAGGCACTTTGACATTCGGGACCAAACACAGCTCATTCACATTCTGCCCAAATAACTCTTTTCCCCCAAGAGCCTTCATCTCTCTTTGCATTCTATCAAACTGTTCTTGGAAATCATCCATTCTGTCAAAAAGACCCAAGTCTTCACTCGCTGGAGGGAAAGGACGACACACATCTTCATTAACAATTGGAACCAGATTCATCGAGGGAGGTGCAGCAGGAGAAACATGCACCACATGAGGTGCGGGAGTAACAATATTTGGAACCACTAGAGCATCTTGGGGGCCCAAATTGAAACCTTCAGGTGCAAAATTCTCTGGTATTCCCCACGGATAACCCTGAGGCATACGGTTTTGAACAACAGTCGGAGTAGCGGATACAGGAACAATAGGAACTTCAACATTTACCCTTGTTGGTTGAGGTTGAACACTCGGTGGCTGATTCTGAGCAACCACCAAAGCTTCCATCAGAGTAGTCAAATTGGCCAAGCCAGCCTTTAAAGCAGAAACTTCTTCGCGCAGCTCGCGATTCTCCTGTTCCAAATTGTCCATCTTCTTTTTGAAATTAGCCCGAGTGTTGTAGTGATGAGTCAGCTTGCTGAACGAAGTAAAAAGCTGGGTAAGACACCTGGATATGCATAGTAAATGCAAGAAATATGTGCAATATGATGCATGATATGCAATGCACATGATTTATTTTTTACTTTATTGTTTAATATTTCAAGGGATTTAACATTTATAGACATATTGCAAACATCAAAATAATAACGCATTTGAAATACTGAAAACTTTTATTATAATAACTTCAAAATGGGTTACAAGTTTCAATGATCTCAAGTACAAGACGAGAATACAATCTAAAATCCCGAGAAAAGGAACTGATAGAGATCAATCTGTACGCTGGTGCTTCCTTGTGAGTCTGGCAATCCGAGCTCTCAACCTCTGGTTTTCTTCCACATGTCTGATGGCAACCTCCTTCCAATCATCTTAATCAGGAAGTGAATGACCAGCACCTGTTTGAGGCTTAGGGGAAAATAAATACCCTTGCCTCTCCATAGACTCCACCGCTCGACTCTCAAGGATCTCGATCAAATCATTTTTCTCCTTCAAGTCTGCTCTATAGGAACTCTCTAAAGTATGGAACTTGTTCTTCCAAGCATCTCTTTCCTGTTGCATCCTAACCAAAGCAAGTTGCAGCTCTTCTAGATCATCTAATAAGGGAGGAGTGGTCTTCTCAAACAAATCAGGCATGGGTGTCTCCCGAGTATACCGCATCTTCAACTGAATGGCTCTCGATCGGACCCACTGAAGATATGGCTCCAAAGAAACAGCACCCCTAGGTCCCAAATCCTTCCTACTCTTCTTATGAATGTGACGCCAAGCCTTCTCAATCTGCTCCTTAGCTTCCTCTGGTCTTCTCCTTCCTTCATAAAGAAACTACTCAAATGAATACTATTCGGTTTATCCCTCATCAAATAACCACGTAAGTTTAAGATTACGCCTAAGAGGGGGGGTGAATTAGGTGGTGGTCGATTTTTGACTTATTTTATACTTTCTGGTTTTGATTTAGTGCTTTGAAAACTGTAAGGTACAGAAAGTAAAGAGACACGGAGAATTATCCTGGTTCCTTCCACACCCCGGAAGTACGTCCAGTCCCCTTGCAAACACGCAAGAGATTTTACTATTTTGTTAGAACTTTTACAAGACTCTTCCTAGTCTTATCAACTAAAGAACCTAACAAATAACCAAGAACACCCTCTTGGATTTCCAATAAGTCTAATGAGAATAATCCTCTCAAAAGATACCTCTTGTTTCCAACAATGGACAACAAGGAACAAAAGTAATCTAATACTTAATTCCAACAATCCTGGAAATAAGTTACACTTTGTATGATTTTATGAAGTATGATTTCTTGAAAGATGTTGATCACATAGAGTGACTTCTTTGAAGTTTCTTCTTTCTTCTCTTGTAAGCAATTCAAACTGTAACACAATGGTTAGATAATGCTCAAAGATTTATGTTCTTTATATGTGTGAAAGTGCAGAAAATCTTTGTTCTTAAAAGTTAAGAAATATGAAGTTTGAATATTTTATAAAGTTCAGATTTTATTGCATAAGAGAAGAGTTGTTTTTTGTTTTGAAAGATTTTGTAATATATAGTAATCAAGATACCGTTCCAAATGGACACTTTTCTGTTTGAAAAACTTGACAAGATGCAATGTTTGATCATGCAACTATTGGAGAAAAGGTGTGAAGGATATCTTGAAATCAGTTCAGATTTTTTAAAATTTTCAATGTGCAAATCGATTAACATAAGATGCAAATCGATTGCACGGGTTTGTAACGTTCAGAATTTCAAAAAACTTGAAGTGTAAATCGATTAGCATGTTGTGTCAATCAATTTACAAGAGTTAAAAATCAGTTTGTTCTGTGATCAATCGATTTACACAACATGTAAATCGATTGCTGGCAGGAGCAATCAGTTTTTTGAAAAAGCATGTGTAAATCGATTTACACGAGATGTTAATCTATTTACAGCAGAGAAAAACTTAAAAATTGTTTTGAAATATAATTGAAGTGTTGTGGCAAGTGTGTATATCATTTTTGAGCATTTCTAATCAATGTAGTTCAATTGAGAATTGATATACTTGATTGCTTGCCATGATCCTTGAAGCTTTGAGTGAATGATGCTTTAAGTTAATTTCCACTTCTTTTCCTTCTTGCCATAATGCTTGTTTGTCTTTCATCAAACTAGCTTGTTTTTCTTTCATCAAAACTAAAGTTGAGTTGAGGCTTGAGATTACATTCTCCCCCTTTTTGATGATGACAAACCATTTTCCTTTATGTGTTGTTCAGAATTTGAGCAGAATGTGTTTTCTCCCCCTGAGAAGATTTCTCCCTCTATGGAGAAAAATATTTGAAAGCTTGCTCTGTAAAGACAATGAAAACAAACAACCATAAAGTGCTATTACATCTTTCTCCCCCCTTTGACATTATCAAAAAGAAGGGAAAGATACAACAAGAAAAGATAACAGAATAAAATATATGAACATGAACTAAAACAAAAACTTCTAAAATTATCGAACAAAGTTTAAGAACACAATACATAAAACTAACACTTGAAATACAACAATACAAAAACCATAATGATACTTATAACAAGAAATTAATAACATTGATCAGGAACATTTTAGAAAGGTCCTTGATATGGAAATTGTTATTGAAGAGGTGGTTCGGTGTATTGAGGAGGCGGAGGTGCAGGATTGGTTGGGTCGTATGGAGGGATATGAAGATGTTAATAGAGATATGAAAATTGTTGGTTCACATCATTCTGAAAAGCATTTATTCGAGATGAGGTAGAGTCATTTATCTCAGTCCATCAAGCATTGATGTTAGAATTGAGAGAAGCAAACTTTTGCGTCATGAAATCCATAACATCTAGATTTGTTGGACCAGAAGAAGCAGCAGCAGGAGGAACTTCATGGTCTTCTTCATCTGCATTATTACCTTCATCGCCGACAACATCCTCTCCAATGTAAGTGATGGTCTTTGCTTCAGCATTGAAATGAACACCCATCCTTGAATCAACATTTTTGATGGAGATCCTAGTGGTGATTGGATCCATTTCAATCCGCTCAAATCCAGTGAAATCTATATCAAAAGCTGCCATAATCCTTGTGATGAAATATGCATATGGTAGAAAGGTGGCCCTTACGGCAACTTTTAGCATATGTACCACAAACAATTTTGCCCAGTTAACCGGAATTCCATTTTTCCTTGCATAGATGATTTGCAGTTCTAGGTCGGTCACCGTACAATGATTCCCTGCTCTAGGAAACAGAATATACACCAGAAAATAGTGAAACAACCTATCATCAATATGAAAATTTCCAGCACTCCATGTGTCCCTAGCTGGAATAACCCCGCCAAGACTTCGAATCCGCTTGTCACGGTATTCAGATTCTGATAACCTTCCAATGCTATAGAAAAATTCTCGCTTCTGATAATTTTCCCAAGCAGCATCTTCTGGATCATAGAGGGTACTTCCAGAATATGGAATGTTCAAAATTCTGCCAATAGTTTTGGAATGCAGAGGGATTCTTTTTCCAAGGACATAGGTATAACATTTGTTGTTGTCATACCACATATTGCTGTAGAAAATTCTAACCAGATCCGGGTAATAGAAACCATGTGAAGATATTAATGGTTCTAAACCATAAGCAATTAAATCTCTTTGAAACGAGAAGCATTCATCTGGAAAAGTAGATAACATACCAAACTTTGGAGCAGAGATGATTTTCTTTTGAAAATGCTTGATAAATCTGTCCCGCTGTGGATCCGAGAGGTATTCGAGCACAGATTTTTCAGATGTTGACGCAACTTGCTTCTTTCCTTTCTCTGAGGCAGATGCTTTTCTCTTAGGAGCCGTGGATCTTGTTAGGGTTTTGAAAAGAGAGATATAGATTTCTTTGTGTTGTTATGAGAGAGAGTGTGTTGGTGTTATGAGATAGTTTTGGTGAGTTTAAATAATAGAGAGAGTAAGTGAGGTCTTTATGAGGTTTTAATTTGGTGATTTGGTCAAGGTTTCATTGATTGGTCAATAGTAAGGTGGGAGGTTGAGAGACAATGAAAGTTTGACCAATATATTAAAATCTCATACAAGTATCACATGTTAAAAATTAAATTGCATAGAAAAAATACACAGAAAATGCTTCAGATTCTGTGGTAAATCGATTTGCCCCTTGGTTAAATCGATTTACACAGAACATTTTTATGAAAAACTAATTTTCGTTCAGTGGTAAATCGATTTACATATTGTGTAAATCGATTTACACAAAAGATTTTATTAAAAAAAATGATTTGCTTCAGTGGTAAATCGATTGACATATGGTGTAAATCGATTTACTTAAAGAAAAATTTAAAAAATCATTATTTTTAACATTTGAAACAATGTCTAACCACATATATATGTACATTAAGGTATAGTTAAGGATTTAGTGCACCTTATATATCTTGTTCATCGAGGATTCCAAGTTCACGATGAATTTTAAAAAATGCATCCTTAAGATTTAGCCGTGTAGATACTCCTTTGCTAATATCTCCAATTATGTTGTCAATTGGATGATCACGATGAGTTATCCATTCTTGAGGAAGATCATCATCATTTTCATTTTGATGTGAAAGTTCATGTGTTTGTTCCGGATTGACAATTTTTCCATCTCCGCGGGAATTCTCATGAGATAGATCTATAGAATCATCATCATCACAAATAACAACTTCCTCCTTGGAGGTGTTAGATTCATCAAAAGAAACATGCATTGATTCTTCTATAGTTAAAGTTCTTTTATTGTAAATTCTAAAAGCTTTGCTAGAAAGGGAGTAACCAAGAAAAATACCTTCATCCGATTTTTCATCGAACTTACCGAGATTATCTTTGTCGTTGTTAAGGACAAAACATTTGCACCCGAAAATATGAAAGTCAGAGATATTTGGTTTTCTTCCTTTGTAAATCTCATATGGAGTTTTCTTTAGTATAGGTCTTATGATCACGCGATTGCTTACATAACATGTCGTGCTTACCGCATCCGCCCAAAAATATTTAGGCAAACTTGAGTCACTTAGCATGGTTCTAACAAGCTCCACCAAAGACCTATTTTTACTTTCAACTACTCCATTTTGTTGTGGAGTTCTTGGTGCTGAAAAATTGTGGAAGATCCCATTTTCTTCATAAAATTCTTCAAATAGACTGTTTTGGAACTCTCCACCATGATCACTTCGGACTGATGTTATCTTTAATGACTTCTCATTTTGAACTTGTTTTGCATATCTCTTGAATGCCTTGAATTCTTCATTCTTGTGCACTAAAAACAAAGTCCAAGTGAAACGGGAAAAATAATCTACAATAACTAAAGCATAAATGTTACCTCTGAAGCTTCTTGTTCTAGAGGGACCAAAAATATCCATGTGCAACAATTGAAGTGGTCTTGTTGTTGAAACCATATTCTTTGGTTTGAAAGTTGATTTGGTCTGTTTGCCCTTTTGGAATGCACTACATAATTTGTCTTTGATGAACTTCATCTTTGGTAGACCAATAACTAAGTCATGCTTAACCAATTTGTTCAAGTGCTCCAGGTGAATGTGAGCAATCCTCTTGTGCCATAACCAAGCGTCATTGTTGTTTACCATAAGACATTGTACCTTCATAGACAAATCATCTAGAGTAATCATAAAAATATTGTTAGATCTTATACCTTTGAGTTTTACCTCATTGGTTGCCTCATCCATAATAAGGCATTCTTCTTTGTTGAATTTGATCTTGAACCCTCTATCGCAAAGTTGACTTATGCTAAGAAGGCTGTGCTTTAATCCATCAACATAGAGAACATCCTCAATTTGAATGGATGGAGGTGTGCCAACTATTCCAACGCCAAGAATCATTCCATTGGTGTTGTCTCCATAAGTTACATACCCTTTGGCTTTATGTACAAGATATGAAAATTGGTGTACATCTCCTGTCATATGCTTTGAACATCCACTGTCAAGATACCAAACATTTGATGTGGATTTCAAGCATACCTACAAAAACAAATTATTTCTTGTTAGGTACCCAAGTTGCCTTGGGTCCTTCATAGTTAGTTCCCTTTTCACCCATGCATAATGTCCACTAGCCATACTGAAATTTCTAATATAGCATGCATTGGGTGTGTGTCCAATAATACCACAGTAAAAACAGTTTGGAACAAATTTGCTCTTGTATCTAGGAATTTGTTTTCTTTTAGATACATTAGCCTTTTTTTTTATGATTATGAACAACTTGCTTCTTTTCTACTTTCTTGGGATTGGAACTATTACTAGCCTTTACAAAAACAGTGGGATTGTTACTTGGTTTCTTAGTATTCACATAACCAATACCTCTTTTATCATTTGGATAACGTTGTTGGCTTAGTAATCCTTCCAATCCTATTTGTCCTTTTTCATATCGTTCAATGACTCTTTTCAATTGAACAATTTGAAAGACATTTGATTCACACTTGGAGCATGCAAAGTTTTCCTTTTCTTTAATAAAATTTTGTTTTTGAAGATCAAAATCTTTAGTCATGGTGTCAATTTTTTCTAGACAAATTAGAAGTTATTTTTCTTGTTTTGACACCTTTTTGTATAAACTTTTGCATTCTTTCAAGAGTTCATCAATTGCACCTTGAACATCATCATCAAAAAGATTAAATTCATTACTAACCTCTTCTTCATCGTCGGAGTGATGCGATGCCATTAAGGCTAAGTTTGCACATTCGTCGCTTTCCGATTCCGATGAACTGCTCATATCATTATCTTCCCATGCTATGTAGGCTTTCTTTTGTTTTGAGTCGTTTCCTTTGAATCCATTTTTCTTTGGGAGATTTGGACAGTTTGGCTTGATGTGTCCTTGCTTTCCACATTCATAACATGAGACATCTTGTGTTGATGTGGAGGCTTCTCTTTTCTTGAAGTGCTTTCTCTTATGTGCATGAGATCCGCCTTTGTCATTTCTTCCAAAAAACTTCCCAAGTCTTTTCACAAGAAGCATGAATTTTTCATCTTCTTCCGGATTGTCTTCTTTTACCACTTCCTTTGAATCAATTTCTAAAGCAATGTTTTTGGACTTCTTTTCTAGATTCTCATGTTTTTCAAGTCTACTGAGTTTCGTTTCGTATTCTTGAAGTTTGCCAAATAATGTAGCGGAAGTCATTTTGGAGAGACTCTTCTTTTCTGAGATTGCCGTTACCTTTGGTTGCCATTCCCTAGTCAATGATCTAAGGATTTTCAAGTTGAGTTCATCATTTGTCAAGGTTTTACCAAGAGCATTTAAGTGATTTGTCAAATGCACAAATCTCTTTTGTAAGTCAAGAATGGATTCTCCGGGCTGCATTCGAAATAGTTCATATTCTTGACTCAAGGTATTTATCCTTGATCTTTTTACTTCAGCCGTTCCTTCATGAGTTTGAACCAAGGTATCCCAAATTTCCTTTGCTGTTCTGCAGTTTGAGACACGGAAAAATTTGTCCATACTGAGTGCACCTTGAAGAAGGTTTATTGCCTTTTTGTCATAGAGAACTTTCTTTTTATCATCATCGTCCCATGCAGTTTTGGGCTTTGCAGACCCAACGCCATTGATTACCATTATCGGGATAAATGGACCATTTTCAACAGCATCCCATACTTCCTCTCCTTGTACTTCTAAATGCGCCTTCATGCGTATTTTCCAAAAGTCAAAATATTCACCATAGAATAGAGGAGGCTTGTTGTTACTACCACCATCTCTGAAAACGGGTTGATGATTTGCGGAAGCCATTTTGGATCTCTAGGAGCAGGTTACCTATAACCTGCTCTGATACCAATTGTAAGTTTAAGATTGCACCTAAGAGGGGGGGTGAATTAGGTGGTGGTCGATTTTTGACTTATTTTATACTTTCTGGTTTTAATTTAGTTCTTTGAAAACTGTAAGGTACAGAAAGTAAAGAGACACGGAGAATTATCCTGGTTCCTTCCACACCCCGGAAGTACGTCCAGTCCCCTTGCAAACACACGAGAGATTTTACTATTTTGTTAGAACTTTTACAAGACTCTTCCTAGTCTTATCAACTAAAGAACCTAACAAATAACCAAGAACACTCTCTTAGATTTCCAATAAGTCTAATGAGAACAATCCTCTCAAAAGATACCTCTTGTTTCCAACAATGGACAACAAGGAACAAAAGTAATCTAATACTTAATTCCAACAATCCTGGAAATAAGTTACACTTTGTATGATTTTATGAAGTATGATTTCTTGAAAGATGTTGATCACATAGAGTGACTTCTTTGAAGTTTCTTCTTTCTTCTCTTGTAAGCAATTCAAACTGTAACACAATGGTTAGATAATGCTCAAGGATTTCTGTTCTTTATATGTGTGAAAGTGCAGAAAATCTTTGTTCTTAAAAGTTAAGAAATATGAAGTTTGAATATTTTACAAAGTTCAGATTTTATTGCATAAGAGAAGAGTTGTTTTTTGTTTTGAAAGATTTTGTAATATATAGTAATCAAGATACCTTTCCAAATGGACACTTTTCTATTTTAAAAACTTGACAAGATGCAATGTTTGATCATGCAACTATTGGAGAAAAGGTGTGAAGGATATCTTGAAACCAGTTCAGATTTTTCAAAATTTTCAATGTGCAAATCGATTAACATAAGATGCAAATCGATTGCACGGGTTTGTAACGTTCAGAATTTCAAAAAATTTGAAGTGTAAATCGATTAGCATGTTGTGTCAATCGATTTACAAGAGTTAAAAATCAGTTTGTTCTGTGATCAATCGATTTACACAACATGTAAATCGATTGCTGGCAGGAGCAATCAGTTTTTTGAAAAAGCATGTGTAAATCGATTTACACAAGATGTTAATCGATTTACAGCAGAGAAAAACTTAAAAATTGTTTTGAAATATAATTGAAGTGTTGTGGCAAGTGTGTATATCATTTTTGAGCATTTCTAATCAATGTAGTTCAATTGAGAATTGATATACTTGATTGCTTGCCATGATCCTTTAAGCTTTGAGTGAATGATGCTTTAAGTTAATTTCCACTTCTTTTCCTTCTTGCCATAATGCTTGTTTGTCTTTCATTAAACTAGCTTGTTTGTCTTTCATCAAAACTAAAGTTGAGTTGAGGCTTGAGATTACAAACCAAGCTATCGTCGTGCAAGAACAGGGTTATAGTTAATTCCTCCATTTACACCAAGAAGAGGTACATTAGGGAAACTACCACAATTGTCAATAATCTCTATATCCTGATAAGCTCGATGATACCAATCAATATCCGAGTGAGTAAGTGCCATGATCTTAGGAGCCCAACGAGGTTCCTTCTTGACATCCCAAAAAGCATCAGACTGAGGCATATGAGAGATGAACCACCGGTACAACAAAGGCGTGCAACAGATAATCATTCCCCCGTGATAAGAACTCCGAAGATGAACAGAGTAATAAGCATCACCCAACAGTGTAGGAACTGGGTTTCCAATCATGAAAATCCTGATGGCGTTAATGTCGACAAATTTGGCCACATTAGGGAATAAGAATAATCCGTAAGCAAGTAAAGCAAAGATGGCCTCAAAAGCAACCGTACTCTTCATTCTGGCAAAGTAACGAGCCTTCTCCAATAAGAACTAAGCTGGTAACCCTCTAATCCCTCCTTTAGTAGTCATATGGGCTTCCACCTCAGACTTCCCCAGATGAATTAAAGCAGCAATCTCATGTGGTTTTGGCTTACCCTCCAAACCAGTAAAAGGGACACGATCGGTAACGGATAAATCCAATAGATAAGAATACTCCTCCATTGTAGGCATCAACTGATAATCGGGAAAAGTAAAGCAGTGATACACCGGATTATAGAACTGGACCAAGGTCGAGAGAAAACCCTCCTTCATCTTCAGTTTCATGAGAGGAACAATGGATCCATACTTCTTCCGAAAGTCTGCAGGACACTCTATCTCTAGAATTAGACTGGTCAACTCATCTATCTTGGGATCCTTGAAACTGTATTTCCTGGTCTTTCTCTTTCCAGAATCCATGGTTAAAAGTACCTGAGATATTCACAAATAGTCAACCTTTAAATCCCTTGAAATATTGTTTTCTTCAAAAGATGCTTATGAGTGCATGGATGCATGATGCAACAATCACACACAAGATCACACATATAGGATTCATAGGTTCAACGTCACGAGCATGAGGTCGAAGGTACTACCCATAAGGTGTTGGTCTAAGAGTTATCACCTGCCAAACAAGGTTCTAGAGGTTCCCAGAGTCTACATCCTTCCTTCGGATATTACCAACTTCTCGATTAACTCGGTAATTAGTAATATTCTCAAGAAAGACTCGTCGGATCGTAGTATCGCGTGACAATTATTTCTGGATTACTCCGTCATAGCTTCCGCACTACACCTAAAAGGCCAATATGGTTTTGGTATTCTACGGTCCTCAGTTTTAGCAGGCTCACAGGTCGAAAGCAATACGTCTTCCCGATTACTCGGTAAACGACACTACAGTCAAAGGGGCCTCCACTGAGTGGGGGATCTCATTCCTCCTTTTTTGGGATTACTCCCTCAAATTTAACATGACTATACCGCCCGTCCTATCTTAAAGTTTGCCCAAGTCCGGGTATAGGACTTATGAGTAATCACCAAGCACCCTGAAAACCAGGAAAATCAAAACAAACATATATACAACATATAACACATAAACAACAATAACACATATACATATATAAACAAAGATAGGATTAACCCACTTAGGGATGGACCAACAAGAGGTCAATCTTTCCCCAGTGAAGTCTCCATTTTTCTGTAGCGGTAGAAATGTTCAAGACTAAGCCATTGGATTTACTAGACTTTATACAAATCAAAAATAAAAATCACCACCGTGCTTTATTATTTCCAAAGGAATGGGAAAAGAGCGAATAACCCAAAAAAAGGGGGGAAAGATTCAAGGTAAGGGGGTTGGTTATGCAAAGGGAAGGTATTAGCACCCTAAACATCTATGGTACTCCGCAGGAGCCTCTTTGTAAAATCTGTATATTTTTGCTATAAACTGTGTTATATATGAAATGGATGGTGGAGGTGAGAAAATAAATATTTTATTTATGATTTTTGCACCCGCCGCAGTTGTGAACCTTTAGTGCCTACGTACCACTTTTCGTCCAATAGGGGATCAGGGTATACGTAGTTCCTATTTTAAAAGATTGAAACACAAGTGTGTTGATTGATTTTAAGAGATAAGACATCATCGTCATTGTCCGTGTGGAAAACATACTTACTACCCACAATCATGAGAAAGGAGAATTTGCATCATCTCAAAGTGGAGGATATGGCTTGGATTTTAAAATCAACAATGCCTCACTCAACACCCAAGTGGAAAATATCTCTCTTCACTAAATATTGTAGAAGCATAGTTGTTTGCATCACTACAAGGATTGACAAGAGCCTTAATCTTTTGAGAAAAGAGTTTTAAAGATAAAAGCCAAAGTGGAAAAATGGTTTGAAATGAGATTGGTGGACTTTTAGTCTTCTCACAAAAATGTCAAGGTATTATTAAATTAATTGAAGTTTATTTATGAAAATATTTTTTTGAAAATGCATGGACATAAGTCCAAGTTTATTATAAAAGGGGTTTAAGTTCCAAAACAAGAAGAGTTTTCAAAAGGATGGAGAAGATTTTTTGAAATTAAAGAAGATGGGAGGGGAAGAAGAGGCTATCCTAAAGCATAAGGTAAAAGCTAAAGATAAGGACCATCTAACCAATAAGAAGCCAAAACTTGATATTATGAGCCAAGATAAAATTCCCATTCTTTGGATTGAAACCAAGCAAGCAAAGATACTAGACCTCTTCAAGTGTATTAAGTCATCTAAAAAATTAGGCAGAGTAACGGCTGTATGCGGGTGAATTCCAGATTACAAAACAAAGAGTGTAATCACAAAAACCTGCACACAAAAAACAAACAAGCAACCCAATGTCTTGAGTTAAACCTCAAGAGCTCCAGACAAAATAATCATATAAGATCACAAGGTCTCCAAGATAGGCCAAGGTTTCTAATCCTAAGTCCAAGGAAAAGTCCACTGCTCCATCATGCCAAGTATAGTAACCAAATAGTCCAAGTTCCATTAAAAGCTTTTTAGGGTTTATGTTGATTATTAAGTATCTTAGAAAAAGGAAAAAGAAAAGCTTAAGTGATCAAAGTAAAAATGACAAGAAAATAAATGCTCAAATGAGCAAAGATGAAAATGGAATGAAATGTAAAAATGCTAAAAGATAAATAATACATAAAGCATAAAAGAATAAAAAGAATAAAATAAAGCAAGTTAATAATTAGTGGTTAGTTGGATGACTATCTTGAAACTTGCATTTGGAACTTATTAGAGGATTGGTAGAACCAAAGCCTCCACACAACAAGTTACATTTGCTTTTTGTCAAGTATATCATCCATTTGGAATTCTCATAAGTACCATTCAATGATCAACGATGTTTAAGTGATTCACGTTGACCAAAGGTGTTGTAGATCCATTAGAGGATTGGTAGAACCAAAGCCTTCACACAATGAATCTCAAGGTTATTGGATCAAAGAGATTCAATTAACATACTTGGGCTTGCAATCATAAGTTTGGGCCACGAATGATCATTTATTCGAATCGGGACAAAATTTAGCGCTATGTTAAGCAATCGTAAGTGGACTTATATAGAAGTCGCACCTATTTTGAGGTCGGTCAATAGCAATCTATGCACCATTTATTTTGAGATATGATATAGAGATCATGCTCCAACAACATCTAGTGCAAGAAGAAGGGAATGAGATGAAGGGGAATTAGGGTAAAAAGAAAACTACATTTAAATTAATATTTAATCAAACTATTATTAAAATCATTTATCCATTTTTTTGTGGAGTTAAACTCAACACCATGGAGCCAATGATGTTAATAAAGCCATGACCAAAAAAATCAACCCAAGACAGCCAGAAAATATTCACAAAATGATATAATATTTAATATATATGTATTAAAGGATGCAAAATATTAAAATTAACTAAAAAATAATGGGGGAAATATCAATAATATTCAAATTAATCAAGAAATGAAAAATAAGACCTTAGAAAAATCAGAAATGGGTCCAAATATTTTTATAAAAATTTTGGGAATTTTTAAAAGTCAGAAACTACTTTTAAAAATTAAAATAAAAGGGTAAAATAAACAAAAATGGTAAAAAATAGTAAAGTCAGAAACAAAAATAAAATAAAGTCACCAATATTTGTCACAATGTCATTGGATCATCCCATAATTTTTCCAGAATTAAAAAATGTGTAAAAGTATTTTTAAACATTTTAAACAAATCAAATGGGTGTAAAATTCATAAAAAATACCAAAACACAAAAATAAATTATGAAAAAATAAAAATCAGAAAGAGAATAATCAAAAATATTTTTCATAATTTTTTCAGATTTTTTTGACTAAAAATAAATTTTCTATGATTTTTTGAAATTTAAAACAATTAAAATATAAAAATTAGAAAAAGAAAATAAAAGAAAAAGATGTGGACCATTGGATGAGAGTCAAAACTCATTAGTAATCAAATCAAAAGGATCTGGCGCGTTGTGCATATCATGGTCTTTACTGAATAATGTACATAATTATTTAATAAATTAGAATTTGAAAATAACAAATGTCACGCTTTCATTAGTTAGAAGATGACACGTTGGTTATCTTCAACCTCCAGCCCTCAGAATTGCAGGTCTCCCCAACTATAAAATTAGATGCTCAGACCTATGCCATTCGCTTCGTCTCTTCAAAATGAAGACAACCAAACCTTCGTGACAAATTTATATAAACTGTAACTCAAGCAATTTGCAAAGAAAGTTTTGAAAGGGGATTTGAAAATTCATGGTCAAAACGTGCTTCCAGGTGAAAGTAACTGTTGCGACTAGAACCAGGGCAACAAGAGCAACACAATGATACCAAAGTTTTGAAGAATTGATGAAGGAATCTACCTATTAAAGTTGAGTTACAGAGCTCTGAAACTGGACTTCTATGGACCAATGTAGCGCACGATTCCTGAATGTAAATTGTGATACGGTGGGAGAACTGACTTGAGTTTTGCGATTGTATTCGCACTTGTTCGGTTTAGCAAGAGTCGCCACCGACTTTTTATTTTATCCTAAAGGAAAGGTTAAAAAGCACAGGAAAAACCTTTTGAGATATTTCGTGGGTTCGGGGGGTAGATTATGAAAAGGGAAGGTATTAGCACCCTTTTCATCCATGGTTATCCATGGGCTCTTAGTTACTTGGTTTTTAGATCACTTGCCTTGATTTTTGATTGCTTGAAATTGTGGTGTATGTGTGTGTTTTGAAAATGTTTTGGAAATAGACGCCTTTGTTTCGGCAAACATTATAATGACTCGTGTTTGAGTATATACAACGGTGTGTATCTTTTCGAAAAGATGTTTCAAAATGTTTTTTGGAGAGTTTGTTTTGAAAGTGTTTATGAGGTGTGGTTTTTGAAAAGGAGGCAAGTGTTTTTGCAAGTTGATCTCAAGTAACTAAGAGTTTTGTCTACCCCTATTATACTCAAAGGTTTTCTCCATGTTTTCAACCCCTTTTAACAATTTTGTTCCACCATTGAATTTGGTGGACAATCTTGCGTTTAGGAAGTTTAACAGGACGGGCGCGGGTCATCGTACGGACCATGAATGCAATGGTGCCAAGTGTCTTTGGCAATTTGCTTTGAAGGGACTATGATCATTCCGTTTAGGAAACTTTCGAAAGCGTCATCGAGGGACTTATGATCATTTTGAATTGTTTTGCCAAAGAAACTCGAGGTGCGAGCATGGCCCATTTTGGAAGGCAACATGTGGGATTACCCTAGGGGGTGCAAGTGTGGTTGTGTATTGAGTTCATGTATTTGTTTTGTATTAGGTTATCTAGCGTTTGATTTTATGTACATGCAAACCCTAGGTCTAATCATGGTATAATTCGAAAGCGGTAAATTGCGGGAATTTTAAAGTCTACGCTATTACAAATAGTATCCGGGAGTGGGGGTACAAATTCACAAAGGGGGGGTGAGACTCAAATAATTACAACCAAATTGAATCACGATCAAATGTAATCAATGTATAGCAAAGTATAAGAATAGCAAATGTATAATGCATCAAATGTAAAATGTATTGTGTAGGTGTAAGTGTAATTTATTTGCAAGTTGTGAATTTAATAAATTAAGTATGTTTGATTTAATAAGTATTATTATCCACATTTGATTTAAATTTGTATCTTTATATTTTTTGTTTAATATGTACAAAGTAAGGAAATTTAATTAAAGAAAGGAAAATATATTTAAATTCTATTCTTTTATGTATTTTTTAGTATTAATGTCTTTGTATTATGTACAAATAATATTTTTTTAAGAAAAGAGAAATATTTAACTTAAAAAATTGTTTTTATGTATTAATGTTTTTATATACAAAAACTTTAATTAAAAAAGAAAACTCAAACTACAACCTATTTTTTATGTATCTTCTATAAATGTTTTAAGTTAAATTTACATTAAACATAAAAAAAGTTTTAATGAAAGAAAAGAAAAAGATTTTTAAGTTTTAATTATTAATATAATTCAGTGTTTTAAAAAAAGGGTTAGTATATATTTTTATCAAGAGAAAGAAAAATGTTAAGTTATATATAAAAAGAAACGGGCTAAGGGGTTTTGGGCCCAAGTGAAAGAAAACAAACAGCGAATGGGGGGGGGGTGTTAATTGAACGGGCTTAAGCATCTTTGTGGGGCGACCCGGCCCATAGCATTTTACACGTTTCTTTTGCAAGGGTTTCTTTTGAGTTGGTTCATTTGGGATTTAGGGTTTGTAACATGCAGAGGCGCCGTTCACTTGCTCTTCATCTTCTTCGTTCGTTCTCACGCCTTCGCCTCTGAACGCCTCTCCGTCTATGGCCGGCCATCGCCACCGTCCCTCCTTCCTTCCTCCATGGACGGATCAAACCAAAACGCGAAAAGGGTAACGACCTGGAACGTTTTTTAGGTTTTTGATTTTTGATTTTGCATGTTCTGATTTCCATTGTGTTCTGATCTTAAATGTTTTTGTTGTTTCTGTTTGAGGTATGAAAGGGAAGGGAAGAGAATATATTACCTTGACCCTTGGAGACGGAGGATAAAGTGGATTGGGAGGCGCTGTGGATGGCCAAACGGAGGGATATGCGTGAGGTTGAGCTCGCTTGCTTCGTTGGAGAACCTGGTACTCTGGTATTTGTGTCTTACTTCTTTTTGTTTGGTGATGAAATTCTGAAAACAAATCTTTATCCTCTTCACTTTTGCTCGTTTTTGTTGCCTTGTATGCTTCTGTATGTTTAGTTACCTTGATGATTTTAGATGATGAACCCCTTTTGGTTCTGAGAACCTCGCTTGAACTGGATCTTGTTTCACTTCTTTTCCTCTTCCTTCTGGTTGCCTCGATGTATGCTTGTCTTTGATGGCCTTTTCCCAGTGATGAGCCCTAGGTTCTGAGGGTCTGGATGCTTGACTTTGAGTTGCCTCCTCGTGATTGTTTCTGGATGTTGGTATGCTGAGATTTTGTTGGTTGATGCTTATGGTTGCTTTGGATAATGTTGGTGTTGGCCCAGTGAGGGAAGTTTCCTGAGGGCTTTGATTGTTGGGTTGCCTGTTTGAATGCTTGTTAACCCAATGATGAAGTTTTCTGAGGGCCTCAATAGGTTTTATTGAAAACTGGACAGTTCAGGTTATTAGCTTGACAGTTTAGTGTTGTTTGACAGTTTAGAGGCTTATGATGTTTGGATATGGCTTTGGCTTGATGCTTTCAGTAGGTTTGACACGTTGATGGTGTTTTGGGCTTGGAGACTGGTTAGGCCTCTTAGCGTTTTCTGTGAACTGGTTTTTTGGTTTGATAGATTATGGTCTTGGTGAGGCTTATGTTTCAGCTTGGCATGGTTTGGACATCACAGGTTTTAGGTTTTTGGTTGTGCTGTAGGTTGTTTTATGGCTAGGCTTGATATGTGAGTTTTTTGTATTGCAGGTTTAGGCTCCTTGTAAGTTGGTCACAGGTTTGGGGTGTTTGTATATTTGACAGGTTTTCTGGTTGTTTTTTGAGGCGTGGACAGTTTTTGCTTCTATCCTTTTAGGCTTGTGTTGTCTTCCATATATGTTTAGGCTTTTTGGCGCCTCTTATTTTTGAATGCTTCCAGACTTGATATCTTTTCTTGGTCAAGCTGGTGGGCAGGTTTGCAAGGTTTGAGAATTTCATTCTTTGTGATTACCTCTGCTGCACATGTTCTGTCTACTTCTGAACAGCTCTGATACATGCCTCTTCTAGCCTTCAGCCTGCTGTAACATAATCTGCTTTCCTCTCTCTTCCCCTCTCTTGACAGATTTTAAACATTCAATATTGTTTATGTTTGTCTTTTTTCTGAAAAAACAAGTGGTTGAAAATGATGAGATGGAATTAGCTTGCAATCTACTCTTTCTCTGCATATTTGCATATCTCTTTTCCATACTTTGTGCTTCTTGACAGCATTGATCTTTTGGCAGCTTGTTGACTTTGGACTTAGTTTGCTTTTGGACTTAAACTTGCATATGCTGTTTGTTTTGAACTATGCAGATTTTGAATTATGTAGCATGCTTAAGAATTTTGAATCTTGTGTAAAACTCATAACTTTGTGCATTCATGTTTTATTGCAAGCCTTCCACCCTTCTTTGTGAACTGGGAGAAATCCCGCGATTTGCAAAGAGGGTAAAACTGATTCCGGCCATTTGTTTTTAATGATGAATTCTCTTTTATCTGTCTGTCTCTTTAATTATTTATCTGCTTCAATTGACTTTTTCTTCTTTCTTTCGCAGATAAAATTAAATGGAGAGGAAAAGCAACAGATGGAGGATGAAGAATTGAAGACTTAGAAAAATATTAGGATAGTTTTATTTAAATTTAAATAAATGTAATATTATTATTGTAAATACTCTGTAAACGAATACTTGTATTTAAATAACAATTGTAACAAATATTTAAGATGAAATAAAAATTCCTTTTATCCAATTAATTCTTTTCTTCTTTTCCATTGTTTACTTTATTATTTATAATTCTTTAAATTAACATAATTGAAAATAAATTCCAACTATTTTAATCTCAGAATAATAAATAATTAAATAAACATTCTTTCAGCATTGATCAATTAATAAACTTGGCGCTTCCAACATCCAAATCACTGCACAGTCAATCACAACAACTGCCCAGACGTTTCTCCTTTTACTGATTTTAACAAACAATGCAAATTCAATCCAAATGCATCTTTTCAATGATTAAGTCAAACAATGCGAATTCAATCCAAATGTCTCAGCCCATATCTCGGAACAACTTGAAAAGCACTGTGGGGATTTAATTCTTTCTGAGAATGCGCGCATAAAAACCCTAATTCCTGATCAAATGTCAAAGAAACGTTCGCCTGATCAAAGTCGAGCCAAAATCAACCAAACCCTACGCAAACTGTTTGAATTGTTCTAGAGCCATGAAAACCAATGAAAACCCTAATTCTGTCTGACTGACGAGAAAAGTCTGTTTGACCGATTCTTGAGCCAGTTTGAAAAATTAGGAAACGTCTGAAACTGTGATTTCTTATGGAAAAATATGAGGGAAAATTTTGGGGTACAACAGTTGCCCCTGTTCAATCTTCTTGGACCTGAAGAGTTAGATTGGCAAGTTTGCCTTTCGCGACTCGAGGGTAAAAGGAGATTGGACACTAAAGTGCCCAAACAATTTGCACTCGGTGATGTGATGGTAGAGGAAATGGGCTTAAAGATGCCATTTGGTGATGGGCTTAAAGATGCCATCTGGAGATGTCTGGAGGGGGATGGGCTTATAGATGCCATCTGCAGGTGATTGTTGAACTGTATGTTACTGGTGAATGGACGAGTATCAGGAAGGTATCCATGTTTTGGAACATCCCTGAACTGGGGGTCTGAATCAAGCAATAGGTTGACATCCGTGTTTGGAGAATCTATAAACTGTTTTCAGGAGCTGAAGTTGAATAAGCAATAGAGCAGCATCCGTTGTTGGGAAGCGTCTGTAAACTGTTTTCAAAAGTTGAGAAGAAACTGAACAATCGATAGATTAACATCCGGTGTTGGGAAGAATCTGTAAACTGTTTTCGGAGGTCTGAAGCAGGAACCGGTGTAGGGTTTCCTGATGATGAGTCCGTGTAAAACTGCATTTGGATGAATCTGGAACAAGTGTCAGAATGTCTCCGTGTCTGGGTCACATCTGAACTATTTCTAGAATGAATCTCGGAAGATGACGGTCTTTGTCTGTCGATTGATCTCACCTGAAAAGGTAAAGAGTTAATCGTATGCAATGTCATGATGCATGATGCAATGTATGTTATATCAATGTTCATGATATGAATGTGATGAATACGCATGTAAGCTAATGAGCTGTCTTGCTGAGGATAGAAGAATCCTGGATGGCTGAAGATAAAGGAATCTTGACTACTGCCGGGGAAAATAAATCCTTGGCTGCTGGGTAGGGCAAGAATCGTTGATCGTTGAAGATGAGGAGTCCTGGGGCCACTGTTGGGGGATCAGAAGCTTGGGTTGTATGCCAAGTTACTGGGGAATTCTTGTCTTGAGAAGGTCTTCACTGGAGAATATTCGAATATTCTGTGAAGAACCGAGAATGGGTCTTCATTCTGCTGATGCTTAACTGTTATCCGGTCGATCTCCAGGCTTTCACAGAAGCTTGTATTGTCATCTGGTCGTAATCCAGGCTTCACAATAGCTTGCTAAGTTGCCTTCCGGTCGTATCCGGGCTTCAAGGCTTATGTTAAGGATATACTACTATCTGGTCGATTCCAGGCTCCGTAGTACTTTAACTGTTGTTCTGGTCGTAATCCAGGCTTTACAGAAGCTTGTATTGTCAACTGGTCGTAATCCAGGCTTCACAATAACTTGATAAGCTACCATCCGGTCAAATCCGGGCTTCACGGCTTGTGTTGAAGATATACCACTATCTGGTCGATTCCAGGCTTTGTAGCATTCTTGACTGTTGTCTGGTCATAATCCAGGCTTGGCGATTATCCGACACTGTTATCCGGTCGCAGTCCGGTCTTCACAATATGCTGTAGAGATTAAGATACTATCCGGTCAAATCCGGGCTTCATAACTTGAATTTTGGATATCCCACTATCTGGTCGTAATCCAGGCTTTGTGGTAATCTGACACTGTTATCCGATCGTAGTCCGGTCTTCACAATGACTTGTAGGGGATTAAACTATTATTCGGTCGAATCCGGATTTCATAGCTTGCTCTGAGGGGATACCACTATCTGGTCGCAATCCAGGCTTTGCGGTAGCTTGACACTGTTATTCGGTCGTAGTTCGGTCTTCACAATGTGTTGTAGTGATCAAGATACCATCCGGTCACATCCGGGATTCATAACTTGAGTTTGTGAGAATTTGATCTTCGACGACTGTAGCTTCTAACAAATGATGAAGGAGTTTTTGAATGACCGATCAATCTGAAATGTGACTTGTTCTGGAGAATAAATCCTGGACAAATGTTGGGGAAATAAACCCATAATGGAAGAACACTGGGGTTACTGAGGATGAGAAATCCTTGTTGTCTGCTAATCTGCTTGGGGAACAAGATATGCACTTGTTGGGGGATCTTAGGACCACTGCTGGGATTGGAACTCCTTGGTGACTTGTGAGGTGAGAGAATTCTAATGATCTCTGCTGGGGAGTTCAGGACGTGGTAGACTTAAGCTGGAGAGGTAAGATTTGAGAATCTTTGGTCTGGTGGGAAGTATCTATGTAGGGAGGATGCTCACTGGTCTGGTTCCAATGGGGATTGATAGTTGGAAGTTTTAGCTCCGCTGGGGATATTGAAACTTGACTCTGATGGGATTTAGCTTCTGGAAGGTTCTCAGGCTGGGGAGATCAGTTTTGGAGAAAGCTCTTGTTCTGCTGGGGATCCTAGAGTTAAACTCTGTTTGGGGACTCCTTCTGAAAGGGCATCGAGACATCTATCTGTACCTTCCACCTATCAGTAATCGTCTTTTCCTGATTTGAGAGGAAATGACTATGTTCAAATGCATATGCCTACTTAACAAAACATTGGACGTTTCTCGAGTAAACATAAGTGTGAAAAAACGACAAAGCAAATTTGCGTATTTGGAAAAATATTTGTATTAACTTTCTATGAGTGTCTTTTTACAAAGGAGACAGGCATCCTAGTAAGAGGATGTCGCCGTAGGAATTGAAAGTTTTATACGAAAGCAAGATGGCTATGTGAAATAATTCTATGGGATTCTATTCTGCTATAGCCTTCACAACTCTGAATATTTGTCCATTCGATGCTTCGTCTGCCGATGACTGGATTGATCAGAAGCTTGGAGTTCGTTGATGAAGAGACTGTCCTTAAAGTGATCCGATGATACATAGTCATACGCTTTAATTCCCTAACTTTTGCCTGAACCGCCCTTTCGGGTTTTCGGTTCACCGGGAAACCCCTTTTTGCCCAAGCCGCCCTTTCGGGTTTTCGACCTGCCGGGTGTACAGATTTTTTTTTGTTTTATCCCTAATTTTTCCTGAACCGCTCTTTCGGGTTTTCGGTTCACCGGGATGCCCATTTTTGCCCAAGTCGCCCTTTCGGGTTTTCGACTTGTCGGGTTATTTCATGCGTAGTATCTTTTGACTATGTCTGCATTCGCGGGGTGCGGCAAATCATTGCCATCCATGGTGGTCAGAATCATCACACCACCAGAAAATATGTTCTTAATCACAAACGGTCCTTCGTAGGTAGGAGTCCATTTGCCCCTGGGATCACTTTGCGGCAAGATAATGCGCTTGATTACCAGATCCCCAACTCGATACTCCTGTCGTCTGACTTTCTTGTTAAATGCCTTGATCATCCGTTTTTGGTATGCCTGACCATGACAGATAGCAGTAAGTCTTTTTTCGTCAATTAGGTTGAATTGATCAAGTCGAGTCTGGATCCAATCATCTTCGTTTAAACCTGCATCCTTCATTATTCGGAGAGAGGGTATCTGGACTTCAATAGGCAAGACCGCTTCCATGCCATAGACCAAAGCAAAGGGAGTTGCCCCTGTTGACGTTCGTGCTGAGGTACGGTACCCATGAAGAGCGAACGACAACATTTCATGCCAATCTTTGTAGGTCACTGTCATCTTCTGCACAATCTTTTTGATATTCTTATTAGCTGCTTCTACAGCCCCATTCATCTTCGGCCGGTAGGGAGAAAAGTTGTGGTGCTGTATCTTGAATTACTCGCAGAGCTCAGTGATCATCTTGTTGTTAAGATTGGTACCATTATCCGTAATGATCCTCTCAAGTACACCGTAGCGGCAGATCAGGTTATGCCGAATGAACCGTGCCATGACATTCTTGGTTACCGTAGCATAGGAAGCCGCTTCAACCCATTTTGTGAAGTAATCAATTGCTACTAGGATAAAGCGGTGCCCGTTAGATGATGTAGGTCTGATTTCTCCGATCATATCAATGCCCCACATCGCAAAAGGCCAAGGTGCTGTCAAAACATTCAGAAGAACCGGAGGAATATGCACTTTATCAGCATAGATTTGGCATTTATGACAGGTCCGGGAATGCTGATAACAGTCGGCTTCCATTGTGGACCAGAAATATCACGCCCGAAGGATTCTCTTTGCCATGGTATGTCCACTGGAATGTGTTCCAAAGGTACCTTCATGCAGCTCTGCCATGATCTTTTCTACTTCAGTCTTATCTACACAACGTAGTAAGGTTGAATCATGGTTTCGCTTGTAGAGAATGCCATTGCTGAGGAAGAATTTTGCTGCAAACCTTCTCAGGAACTTCTTGTCATTAACAGATGCGCCTTCGGGATACTCTTGAGCTTCAAGGTACCTCTTCACTTCATGATACCAAGGTTTCTCTGTTACTTCTTCGATCTCGAGATCGCAGCAATGTGCGGGTTCATCTTTCTTCCAAATAATGATCCGGGGCACCTCATTGTCCCATTTGACTTTGAACATAGAAGACATCGTAGCTAACGCGTCTGCTAACTGATTCTCCTCTCTCGGGAAGTGTTCAAATGTTATCTCTTCGAAATGGGGAATCAATGTCAGCACATATTCCTTGTAAGGAATAAGATTTGGGTGTTTCGTATCCCACTCGCCTTTGATCTGATTGATCACGAGAGTGGAATCTCCGAAGACACTCAGAAACTTGATCCTTAAGTCAATTGCAGCTTGAAGACCCATGATACATGCTTCATACTCTGACATATTGTTGGTGCAGTCGAAACATAGTCGGGCGGTGAGTGGAGTATGAGTGCCTTTAGGAGATATGATCACAGCGTCGATACCATTACCCAAAGCGTTCGAGGCTCCGTCAAAGTGCATAGACCATTGAGATCCTTCTTCAGGTCCTTCATCCGGTCCAGGTACTTCACAATCAGTCACTACCATGATATCCTCGTCTGAAAATTCAAAGTTCATTGGTTGGTAATCGTCCACTGCCTGGTGTGCCAAGTGGTCTGCCAATACACTTCCCTTGATTGCTTTTTGAGTCGTGTATTGGATGTCGTATTCCGTCAAGATCATTTGCCATCTTGCTATTCTTCCGGACAAGGCGGGCTTTTCGAATATGTACTTGATTGGATCCATTTTTGAAATCAACAAAGTAGTGTGAGTCAACATATACTGTCTCAGCCGGCGAGCAGCCCATACCAAAGCGCATCAAGTTTTCTCGAGCAGTGAATATCGGGTCTCACAAACGGTAAACTTTTTGCTAAGGTAATAAATAGCGTGCTCTTTTCGGCCAGACTCGTCCTGCTGCCCCAGCACACACCCCATTGAGTTGTCAAGCACTGTCAAGTATAAGATTAGAGGTCTTCCTTCAACCGGTGGCATAAGAATGGGTGGTTCTTGGAGATACTCTTTGATTCTTTCGAAGGCGGCCTGACAATCTTCGTTCCAACGTACTACTTGATCTTTCTTCAGCAGCTTGAAGATTGGTTCGCAAGTAGCGGTTAGATGCGAGATGAATCGGGCAATGTAGTTCAACCGTCCTAGAAAGCCTCTGACTTCTGTCCGGCATCTCTTGTATGGCTTTCACTTTGGCAGGATCTACTTGAATACCTTTGTCGCTTACGATGAAACCTAGCAATTTTCCAGATCTCACCCCAAAGGTGCACTTGTTTGGGTTCAGCCTCAGCTTGTACAACTTCAAACGGTCAAACAACTTTTGTAGGTAGTCAAGGTGTTCTTCCTCAGTTTGGGACCTTGCGATCATATCGTCGACGTATACTTAAATTTCGTGATGGATCATGTCATGAAATAAAGCAACCATGGCATGTTGGTAGGTTGCCCCAGCATTTTTCAACCCAAAAGGCATGACCTTGTAGCAAAAGGTGACCCACTGAGTAACAAAAGTGGTCTTCTCCATGTCTTCAGGAGCCATCTTGATCTGATTATAACCGGAGAAACCGTCCATGAAGGAGAAAACTTTATGCTGGGCGGTGTTATCAACCAGAACGTCGATATGAGGTAGAGGGAAATCATCCTTAGGGCTCGCCCTATTCAAATCCCTGTAATCAACACACATTCGGACCTTACCATCCTTCTTCGGTACTGGCACCACGTTGGCAATCCACTGAGGGTAAGACGTCACCGCTAGAAATTCGGCATTAAATTGTTTCATAACCTCGGCTTTGATTTTCTCGGACATTTCTGGACGCATCCGGTGGACCTTTTGTTTCACCGGAGGGCAATCTTCCTTGGTAGGCAGATGATGAACTACTATATCGGTATCCAACCCAGGCATGTCTTTGTAAGACCAGGCAAAGATTTCGACGTATTCATTCAACAGCTGTATCAGGCGCTCCTTGACACTTGGTTCCAGATTGGCCCCCACTTGTACTTCCTTCCGATCTTCCTCCGTCCCTAAGTTGACAGTTTCCAATAACTCTTCGTGAGGCAAGATGGCCTTTTCTTCTTGCTGTAAAAGTCTGGCCAGCTCTTCCGGTACTTCACAACCTTCACCATCTTCATACTCAGCTTGATTGACCAAATCTTCAGAGTTATTGAAAGACGTAGCAGAATAGTTACCCATAGAATCCAGAGTGGAGGGGTACCTACATTCGTGAGTGTGGGTGTGTGTAAGGGATAGCCATCCTTAAACAAACAAAATGCAAAAAGGAAAGAAAATGAACACAGCAGTTTATCAATGAAAAACGTCCAATGAATCATTAAACATGGCATGTGGAAATGAAAATAGTCAAATCCCTTACAAATGGACCTACATGCCCTGGGCAAGACATGAGGTGAAAAAGTAGTGTACGGATTGTTCAAGAGTAAATATTACAAACCCACAGGAAATGTTTGACAGATAATTACTGATTAATAAAAGTAATGGGGACAAAATCCTTTACCTCCCAGTTGTGTAGTCCTCCTTTGATGGTTGGGTAGATCCAACCTTCAATGTCGGCCTCTTCGTCTTCACCCTCCAAAGCGTTGATTCCATAAGGAGAAATCTTGACGGGCGTTCTTTCAATCTTTGAGCGGCGCATAGCTTTCTGCCCCGCGACAGTGAATCCTAAACCAAACTTGTCTGTTTTGTGAGGAATATCGGGCAACTGACCCCATGTTGATCTCTTCCCTTCCTTCAATGCAGCCTTTGCGTCTTTCAGAGATGCCATCCTGGCCACCTGCTTCGGTACCTCGGCAACCACTCTTGCTACTGCCCCTTCAGGAGAGACTTCCTCGAAGTGCTGAAATGGTGTTTCAATGAATTCCCCTTCCACCTCTACATACTGAAAAGAGTTCAAGTGGCTGATCATGTACTCCTCTTCACCATGTACGGTTATGATTTTTCCTTTGACAGGGTACTTCAACATTTGATGCAAGGAAGAGGTGACAGCCCCCGCATGATGGATCCAAGGCCTACCTAGTAAGCAAGAGTATGAGGGACGGATGTCCATCACATAGAAAGTAGATTTAAACACCTCAGTGCCCACCTTGATGGGAATATCAACTTCCCCATGGACCATTCTCTTCGAACCATCAAAAGCTCTGACAATAATATCACTTGGCTTCAGCTCTAAACCTTCACAATCCAGCCGGTCCAAGGCTTTCTTAGGCAGTACATTTAGCGAAGAACCAGTGTCGACCAAGACATGTGCGAGAGTGGTCCCTCGGCACTCGACTAAAATGTGCAAAGCATCATTGTGGTTTCTACCTTTAGGAGTTAGGTCGGCATCAGAGAAACCTAATCCATTGTCTGCAGTAAGGCTGGCCACGCAATTTTGGAATTGGTCTGCAGAGGTTTCCTGGGGCACATGGGCTGCCTTTAGGAATTTTATCAATGCTTTAGCGTGTGCCTCAGAGCAAAGCAGTAACACTAACATGGAGATCTTCGAGGGGGTTTGCCCCAGTTGCTCTACCACATCATAATCACTCTTTTTAATTATCTTCAAGATCTCCTCCATCTCTTTCTTAGAGGTCTCCGGGATGACCAAAGGTTGAGCCCTCGTCCTGACGAGCTCATCTTGGACCCCTTTTCCCTTATCAGCTGGAGAAGGAGGGACAACAACAGGAATAACAGTTTCTTCAATCAACGGAGTTTCGGCGGAAAGTTTTATTGGCGCATGATTAACTCTGGCAGTAGCTGAGGGTCCAAAGATTGCCTTTCGGGGGCAATCTCTGGAGAAAATATTCTCCCGCTTCGGGTGATCTTGCTTGTACCAGCAACGTTTCCAATGCTGGCATCCTCTTCATCAGAGCTTTCTTCGGCCACTTCAACTTGTTTAACACCATGGTAGTAGATGTCTCCACCGTAATCCCATGGTATTGACTTGTCAGAACTGTAGGGGACAGGCCCAGGCATAGTTATTTTCAAGGGAACAATCTTTGTAGCTGATGTAATCTTAACAGGCTTTCTGACGACCTTGGAAAGATTGGCATGAATGGTGATAATTGAGACATCTTCAGTAGGGGTTGGAATAGCAGGAATCTTCTCAAACAGAATTTGTCGACTGTCCATCAGGCTTTGGATGCCTTTCTTCAGTGACGGGCAGTCAAATGGCAGAGAGTAACAACAGTAGCAGTCTTCTTTGCAACCCGGGAAAATCCCGGCTCTTAGCAGGTTTAACTTGATTGTTAACAGCGGAGTCATCAGGTCATTGACATCAGAAACATACAAATCTTCCTCAATAGCATTGACATTTCGACCATGTTTCGGCATCGGAGCAGATATCACGTTCGGCTTCTCCGGAGCGTCGAACTCCACCTCTTTCGCATCTATCAAGTCTTGGATTTTATTTTTGAGCGCCCAACAATCATTTGTGTCATGTCCGACGCTATCGGAATGGTAGGCGCACTTAGCATGGGGATGATAGTGCGGTGAAGCAGTATTCACAACTTTGGGCGCTTCCCTAATCTTGGTGAGATTCAACTTCAACAGGTGTGGAAGAACTTGCGCAGGTGTCATATTGATACGGGTAAACTGCCGTGGTGGCCGTTCTGCCCATTGCTGTTTAGGTCTGGACTGGTTATTGCGAGGCTGATCGTTTGATGGATTTTGGATCATTACAGCCCTCAAAGTCGACCGACGCTCACTTCTTCCTACTCCTCTCTGAGAGTACACAACAGTCGTTTCCTTCTTCGTCGGAAATGATTTCTTAACAGTTGTAGATGCAGAGGCCTCCTTCTGAATCTTCCCATTCTTGATACCGGCCTCTACCCGCTCGCCAGTCAAAATTAATTCCGTAAACCCTGCGGAGGAGCTACCGATCAGGTGATTAAAGAATGGACCAGACAGGGTCCCTAGGAACATATCAATAAGCTCTCTATCAGAAAGAGGTGGCTGCACCCTTCCAGCCAAATCGCGCCATTTTTGGGCATACTCCTTGAATCCCTCACCTGAGGCCATCCCCATACTCTGTAGCTGAGTACGGGTTGGTGCCAGGTCAGAGTTATACTGATATTGGCGATAAAAAGCGGCTGCCAGATCCTCCCAACTATGTATCTCTGATCTTTCCAGCTTGTAAAACCAGTCTAACTGGGTGCCAGACAGGCTATCTTGAAAGAAGTGTACCCAAAGGTTTCTGTCAGAAGTGTGAGGTTGGATTCTTCGGACGTACGACCTTAGGTGCATTTTTGGGCAAGACAGCCCATCGTATCTGGCAAAAATTGGTACTTTGAACTTGGGAGGGATCACAATTCCAACGATTAATCCCAAATCTTCGAAATCCAAGCCTGGAACTCTCTGCAGCTCCATAGCTGCCAACCTCTCTTCCAAACCTTTATACTTATCATCGGAGGGCGGGTATTATTGATCCGAGTAGTCTTCGTCCTCTTCAGCCTCCTCTTCTTCCATATCAGACTCGGAAGGTACTGCAGCCGCATTCCCTTTACTGGTTCCCTCCTCAGAAGTAGGGAGAAATTCAAGCACTCTTCTGGCTTCACTTGCAAACCTTCTCCCCAAGGTAGCCACCCCGACTCTCTTCTTCTTTTTCTTTACTTGGTCTTTGTTCCCAAGCAGGGTTTTCAGATCCTCCTGACCCTTAGCCAAGGTCATCAGGAGTTGTTGAAACTGTGCGTTTTGAGACTGCAAGTCCTTGACCGTTTGCTCGAGATCCATCTTACTGAAATAAACAGCAGAAAGATAAGGAAACCTGGTGTGGAGACCTGCTTATGTACATGATGAATGGTATGCTTATGTATGCAATGCATTCAAGGATTTTAGAAATTCACAATTGTTGCAAACAAAGAGGAACACACGTCATATTAATAAGAAGAAATTTGTCAGTACATAAATGCCCCATGGGCCAAATATTACAAAAACTTCTCAAGGTAAAAATACATTGCGCATCCTCTTTGGTGCGATGTAGGTGTTGAGAGTCTCTTCCTCATGGAGTCGGCGGGTGAGCTCTAAAACCTTCTTCTCGCTGGCGTAGAAGCTGGCTTCAAAAGTATCTCTCTCTTCCCTGAGCTGGATCCAACTCTTCTGCATCTCCTCCCATGACGTTGGCATGTCGGGGTACCGGACGGTGTAGGGAACCTCTCCTTCCCTGACGGGCTCTCTAATCACAGGGAGAACATGAGGGTAAGGCATCATTAGACTCTGGGCTCGGGTTCGTACCCACTTGAGATAAGGCTCAAGAGGGATGGAGTTCTTGTGCCCCAGCGTCTTAGTATCTACCTTGTTAGGCATCCTCCAGGCTCTGATGAATCTTTGGCGAAGTCCTTGCGCATCGTTGTTGAAGTCAAAAACTAGGTCGGGAATCAACATGTCGTGGGGGCCATCCCTCCGTGCATATCAAAACTGTCTCAAAGCTAGACAAGGGTTATAGGTAATGCCTCCCCTAATTCCAAGTAATGGAACATTAGGGAACTCTCCGCAGCGATCAACGATGATGATATTCTCTCTGGACCGAGAGCACCAATGCACATCAGAGTGGGTGAGGGTCATCAACCGTTGTGACCACTTTAGGCCTTGGTCATTCTTCAAAACAGACTGTGGAAGGTGCGAAATAAACCACCTTGCAAGGAGAGGAGTACAGCACATGAGAACACCCCTCTTTCTCATTGTTCGAGTGTAAAATGAGTGAAGAACGTCCCCAAGCAATGTTGGTATTGGATTTCTGGACAAGAAGATTTTGACGGCGTTGACATCTACAAGTTGGTCAGGATTTGGGAACAAGACCAACCCATAGATAAGAAGGGCCACAATTTCTTCAAAGGCTTGCAGGTCCAATGAATTCCAACATTCTTGTGCCTTCTCAAACAGGAATTTTGCTAAGAAGCCTTTGACACCGCTTCTAGTTTCCCAATGCCCCTTGATATCGGATGGTTGCAAGTGTAGTGCTCGAGCAACATCTTCAGGCTTTGGTTCCTTTTCCGTACCGTTGAAAGGTAGTTGATTAAGGATAGGAATTCTTGGGAGTTGAGAAAATTCCTCCAAAGTGGGCACCAATTTATAGTCGGGGAATGTGAAACAGTGGTGAAGGGGGTCAAAGAACTGAAACAACACCTTTACCATGTCCTCTTCAATGTTGGTGCCGACTAGGTTGAGCAGTCTACCATGTCTTTCACTGAAGGGAGAGTTTTCTGGAATTCTTGATGTGAGCTCCTTGAGTTGAGGAGGGATCCTCACAAGGTTGACTTGGATGGTTTTCTTGCGAGGAACTTCCATGACCTACAAAACAAGAACAAAGATGAAGATCTAAACCCTTGAAATGGTTAGTATATGCATATGATACTTCATGATGTTTATGATGTATGCACAAACATATGTACAGGAAAATCACACAAAACCCTAGTTTCAGGCTTGCATGGGTGTCATAGGTAAGTACCCTCTTGAGTGTAGTTGGCTTAAAAACCTATCCTATAAAATAGTAACCGGGTTCTAAGGAGCTCAATATCATTGGATTGTTTTCTGTGTTCATCGTTTTGATTTAGCCACTTAACTGGCGACCAAAATATTCCAAGAAAACAACCCTCAATGAGTGTAGTATCAAGTATCTACCAACTTCGGACTGCACCAAAGCCGGTCATCTCACTACCCCTAATGAAAGGCCAAGATGGTCAAGTAAGGTTCTAGGTCATTAGTGCTTAGTGACATTGCTCAGCGGCCCCGTACTCTCCTTGATTGAACTCAAGGGTTACCGGTACTCACACATATGTCGCACTAATATAGCTATTGCTTCAACCGTGTCGGTATACCCCGTACAGTTTCCACAATGTATTGCTATCTATGAATGTTTCCCAAATCTGGGTGTAGGTTTTCAAGCCCAAACAAGAGAACCACAAAGGTAAAGCAAGCAAAGCAAACAATTAATCATGCAAGAGGGTGATCTAAAAAACCCTAAGGTAACCCCACTTTTAAATTGATCACCAGCAGAGTCGCCAGTTCTGTGATACGGTGGGAGAACTGACTTGAGTTTTGCGATTGTATTCGCACTTGTTCGGTTTAGCAAGAGTCGCCACCGACTTTTTATTTTATCCTAAAGGAAAGGTTAAAAAGCACAGGAAAAACCTTTTGAGATATTTCGTGGGTTCGGGGGGTAGATTATGAAAAGGGAAGGTATTAGCACCCTTTTCATCCATGGTTATCCATGGGCTCTTAGTTACTTGGTTTTTAGATCACTTGCCTTGATTTTTGATTGCTTGAAATTGTGGTGTACGTGTGTGTTTTGAAAATGTTTTGGAAATAGACGCCTTTGTTTCGGCAACCATTGTAATGACTCGTGTTTGAGTATATACAACGGTGTGTATCTTTTCGAAAAGATGTTTCAAAATGTTTTTTGGAGAGTTTATTTTGAAAGTGTTTGTGAGGTGTGGTTTTTGAAAAGGAGGCAAGTGTTTTTGCAAGTTGATCTCAAGTAACTAAGAGTTTTGTCTACCCCTATTATACTCAAAGGTTTTCTCCATGTTTTCAACCCCTTTTAACAATTTTGTTCCACCATTGAATTTGGTGGACAATCTTGCGTTTAGGAAGTTTAACGGGACGGGCGCGGGTCATCGTACGGACCATGAATGCAATGGTGCCAAGTGTCTTTGGCAATTTTCTTTGAAGGGACTATGATCATTCTGTTTAGGCAACTTTCGAAAGCGTCATCGAGGGACTTATGATCATTTTGAATTGTTTTGCCAAAGAAACTCGACGTGCGAGCATGGCCCATTTTGGAAGGCAACATGTGGGATTACCCTAGGGGGTGCAAGTGTGGTTGTGTATTGAGTTCATGTATTTGTTTTGTATTAGGTTATCTAGCGTTTGATTTTATGTACATGCAAACCCTAGGTCTAATCATGGTATAATTCGAAAGCGGTAAATTGCGGGAATTTTAAAGTCTACGCTATTACAAATAGTATCCGGGAGTGGGGGTACAAATTCACAAAGGGGGATGAGACTCAAATAATTACAACCAAATTGAATCGCGATCAAATGTAATCAATGTATAGCAAAGTATAAGAATAGCAAATGTATAATGCATCAAATGTAAAATGTATTGTGTAGGTGTAAGTGTAATTTATTTGCAAGTTGTGAATTTAATAAATTAAGTATGTTTGATTTAATAAGTATTATTATCCACATTTGATTTAAATTTGTATCTTTATATTTTTTGTTTAATATGTACAAAGTAAGGAAATTTAATTAAAGAAAGGAAAATATATTTAAATTCTATTCTTTTATGTATTTTTTAGTATTAATGTCTTTGTATTATGTACAAATAATATTTTTTTAAGAAAAGAGAAATATTTAACTTAAAAAATTGTTTTTATGTATTAATATTTTTATATACAAAAACTTTAATTAAAAAAGAAAACTCAAACTACAACCTATTTTTTATGTATCTTCTATAAATGTTTTAAGTTAAATTTACATTAAACATAAAAAAAGTTTTAATGAAAGAAAAGAAAAAGATTTTTAAGTTTTAATTATTAATATAATTCAGTGTTTTAAAAAAAGGGTTAGCATATATTTTTATCAAGAGAAAGAAAAAAGTTAAGTTATATATAAAAAGAAATGGGCTAAGGGGTTTTGGGCCCAAGTGAAAGAAAAAAAACAGCGAATGGGGGGGGGTGTTAATTGAACGGGCTTAAGCATCTTTGTGGGGCGACCCGGCCCATAGCATTTTACACGTTTCTTTTGCAAGGGTTTCTTTTGAGTTGGTTCATTTGGGATTTAGGGTTTGTAACATGCAGAGGCGCCGTTCACTTGCTCTTCGTCTTCTTCGTTCGTTCTCACGCCTTCGCCTCTGAACGCCTCTCCGTCTATGGCTGACCATCGCCACCGTCCCTCCTTCCTTCCTCCATGGACGGATCAAACCAAAACGCAAAAAGGGTAACGACCTGGAACGTTTTTTAGGTTTTTGATTTTTGATTTTGCATGTTCTGATTTCCATTGTGTTCTGATCTTAAATGTTTTTGTTGTTTCTGTTTGAGGTATGAAAGGGAAGGGAAGAGAATATATTACCTTGACCCTTGGAGACGGAGGATAAAGTGGATTGGGAGGCGCTGTGGACGGCCAAACGGAGGGATATGCGTGAGGTTGAACTCGCTTGCTTCGTTGGAGAACCTGGTACTCTGGAATTTGTGTCTTACTTCTTTTTGTTTGGTGATGAAATTCTGAAAACAAATCTTTATCCTCTTCACTTTTGCTCGTTTCTGTTGCCTTATATGCTTCTGTATGTTTAGTTACCTTGATGATTTTTGATGATGAACCCCTTTTGGTTCTGAGAACCTCGCTTGAACTGGATCCTGTTTCACTTCTTTTCCTCTTCCTTCTGGTTGCCTCGATGTATGCTTGTCTTTGATGGCCTTTGCCCAGTGATGAACCCTAAGTTCTGAGGGCCTGGATGCTTGACTTTGAGTTGCCTCCTCGTGATTGTTTCTGGATGTTGGTTTGCTGAGATTTTGTTGGTTGATGCTTATGGTTGCTTTGGATAATGTTGGTGTTGGCCCAGTGAGGGAAGTTTCCTGAGGGCTTTGATTGTTGGGTTGCCTGTTTGAATGCTTGTTAACCTAATGATGAAGTTTTCTGAGGGCCTTAATAGGTTTTGTTGAAAACTGGACAATTCAGGTTATTAGCTTGACAGTTTAGTGTTGTTTGACAGTTTAGAGGCTTATGTTGTTTGGATATGGCTTTTGCTTGATGCTTTCAGTAGGTTTGACACGTTGATGGTGTTTTGGGCTTGGAGACTGGTTAGGCCTCTTAGCGTTTTCTGTGAACTGGTTTTTTGGTTTGATAGATTATGGTCTTGGTGAGGCTTATGTTTCAGCTTGGCATGGTTTGGACATCACAGGTTTTAGGTTTTTGGTTGTGCTGTAGGTTATTTTATGGCTAGGCTTGATATGTGAGTTTTTTTGTATTGCGGGTTTAGGCTCCTTGTAAGTTGGTCACAGGTTTGGGGTGTTTGTATATTTGACAGGTTTTCTGGTTGTTTTTTGAGGCGTGGACAGTTTTTGCTTCTCTCCTTTTAGGCTTGTGTTGTCTTCCATATATGTTTAGGCTTTTTGGCGCCTCTGATTTTTGAATGCTTCCAGACTTGATATCTTTTCTTGGTCAAGCTGGTGGGCAGGTTTGCAAGGTTTGAGAATTTCATCCTTTGTGATTACCTCTGCTGCATATGTTCTGTCTACTTCTGAACAACTCTGATACATGCCTCTTCTAGCCTTCAGCCTGCTGTAACATAATCTGCTTTCCTCTCTCTTCCCCTCTCTTGACAGATTTTAAACATTCAATATTGTTTATGTTTGTCTTTTTTCTGAAAAAACAAGTGGTTGAAAATGATGAGATGGAATTAGCTTGCAATCTACTCTTTCTCTGCATATTTGCATATCTCTTTTCCATACTTTGTGCTTCTTGACAGCATTGATCTTTTGGCAGCTTGTTGACTTTGGACTTAGTTTGCTTTTGGACTTAAACTTGCATATGCTGTTTGTTTTGAACTATGCAGATTTTGAATTATGTAGCATGCTTAAGAATTTTGAATCTTGTGTAAAACTCATAACTTTGTGCATTCATGTTTTATTGCAAGCCTTCCACCCTTCTTTGTGAACCGGGAGAAATCCCGCGATTTGCAAAGAGGGTAAAACTGATTCCGGCCATTTGTTTTTAATGATGAATTCTCTTTTATCTGTCTGTCGCTTTAATTGTTTATCTGCTTCAATTGACTTTTTCTTCTTTCTTTCGCAGATAAAAATTAAATGGAGAGGAAAAGCAACAGATGGAGGATGAAGAATTGAAGACTTAGAAAAATATTAGGATAGTTTTATTTAAATTTAAATAAATGTAATATTATTATTGTAAATACTTTGTAAATGAATACTTGTATTTAAATAACAATTGTAACAAATATTTAAGATGAAATAAAAATTCCTTTTATCCAATTAATTCTTTTCTTCTTTTCCATTGTTTACTTTATTATTTATAATTCTTTAAATTAACATAATTGAAAATAAATTCCAACTATTTTAATCTCAAAATAATAAATAATTAAATAAACATTGTTTCAGCATTGATCAATTAATAAACTTGGCGCTTCCAACATCCAAATCACTGCACAGTCAATCACAACAACTGCCCAGACGTTTCTCCTTTTACTGATTTTTACCAAACAATGCAAATTCAATCCAAATGCATCTTTTCAATGATTAAGTCAAACAATGCGAATTCAATCGAAATGTCTCAGCCCATATCTCAGAACAACTTGAAAAGCACTGTGGGGATTCAATTCTTTCTGAGAATGCGTGCATAAAAACCCTAATTCCTGATCAAATGTCAAAGAAACGTTCGCCTGATCAAAGTCAAGCCAAAATCAACCAAACCCTACGCAAACTGTTTGAATTGTTCTAGAGCCATGAAAACCAATGAAAACCCTAATTCTGTCTGACTGACGAGAAAAGTCTGTTTGACCGATTCTTGAGCCAGTTTTAAAAATCAGGAAACATCTGAAACTGTGATTTCTTATGGAAAAATATGAGGGCAAATTTTGGGGTACAACATAAATGTATGGTTAGGTTCAGGGAAGATCAAGGAAGGGGAATTGATGGAGAGAATGGATTGAAAAAGGCTTGAGAATAGGATTCAAAGTAGCTGAATTCTGAGTTGTGAAGCAAGTTTGGCAGGGTGATTCTGGCTATCTAAGCTTGGGAATTTAAATGGGGGGTGATCCTCTATTTATAGGGAATCAAATGGAATGCTCAAGCGTGTGGAATGATGCAAATTGGAGGGAAATCGTGTGAACCTGATACACGAGCAAAGTGTGATCTGATTTGCATCAAAACTCATCAAATCCTTGTGTTTCAAGGCTCTAATCCACTTTAGCAACTTGGTTAAACATTTTTAGATCACAAACGCGTGCTAATTTGATGTTTAAAGGCCAAAACATGGATTTCAAATTCTGACTTATGGTGAAACTTCAGTTCCAAGTTACCAAGTTCAATCCAATGGAATTTCCACCTCAAGGGGTCTTAGGGAAAGATTCTTGATGCTTTAGAAATATGAGGTAACAAGCTTCAAAATGGAAAAAGAATGGAATCAAATGGATGCTTGAGCTGAAAGTTACATGGAGTCAAAGTTGAGGAAAAAGAGTTGACTTTCCATACTTAGAAATATTTCAAATTCTTCTTTAAAAATGACCTATAATCTCTTGCATCCTAACATGGTCTTCCACTTAGAATTTGATCTTGACCAAAAAAGATGGAATGAAGTAGATTTCTTTAATGACATTTTTCAATTTGAACCACTCAAAATCTCCAAAATTTGAGCAAGTTATGACTTGTTGAAGTTGGCCAAAAATCATGAAATAACCTATAATCTTTTGCATTCTTAAGGCAACTTCCATCCGTTTTTTACTAAGCACATAAAGTAAGGCATGAAGCACACATCTTTAAGATCATCATGAAAAAAGAATGGGCTCAAGGTGACAAAAATTGAACAAGTTATGACCATTTTAAATCACATATGAAGGATTGGGGATTCATCTGGGTGACTTGTAATCTTTCCTCTTCACCAAGTTCCTCCCACATGAAAACTCCTTGGAACTTTTGAAGTTATTTATTGGTAACTCATTGAAGAGAATAATGTTTTTGGAATTACTCAAAAATACCAAAAGATGAGCAAGATATGCCCCTTTGAAGTCCAAAACCCTAGCCTCTAAATCAAGAGAATGCTTGGTGGAACCTTGCCAAGTTTGAACAAACTTTTTGTGCCAATACTCTTCCTTTGTGAATAGAGATTGTTGAGGATGATGATGAGGACTCATGGCCACAAAAATTACTCTCATACCAAATTCAAAACAACTTCATGGGTGAGGATTGAATCTCTCAAGCTTTGACTAGGGCATGGAAATAAACTCATGAACCCATGATGCAACTCGCTAGACCTCATTGCCTTTACCTACATTATTAGCAAGTAAGACAAACCAAAATTGAATTTTGTTAATTAGAGAGAAATTAAAAGAAAAATATCCATGAACACAAGAGAAAACAAATTAAGGTGCTTGGTAACTCCTCATAGAGCAAAGCTAAAGATAAGTAGAAGAACCAAAAGCCCTAATGTTATTTTGTGGTGATTGAAACAATATGGTATGATGAAGGGATCTTAGGGGGGAAAATTGGGGTACAACAGGGGGGTAGATTATGAAAAGGGAAGGTATTAGAACCCTTTTCATACATGGTTTTCCATGGGCTCTTAGTTACTCGCTAGATCACTTGCTTTTGTTTGAATGTGTTTGTGGTGTGGGTTTTGAAAGTATTTTGAAAATGTGACTTTGTAATGATTCTCGTTTCTATAAGAATGCGTACAAAGTGTTTGTTTCGAAAAAGTTTTCAAGAAAGTGCTTGTGAGATGTGATTTTGAAAGTGATTTTGAAAAGGGTTTTCTTTGTAATGGCTCTCGTTTCTATAAGAACGCGTACAAAGTGTTGTTTTCAAAAGTGTTTCAAAATGAGAGTGTTGGTGTATAAAATGTTTTTTTTATGAGCAAGTGAGTAACTGAGAGCGAATCTACCTACTCAAAAGGTCTTAGATGTTCTTTTCCTCATCCTTTAGATGTTGCTATCTTACCATTGTTTTGGTAAGAAGCCCCGTCGTTGGATGTGAAGGGACGGGAGTTGGGACGTTTGTATAGTCATTGAAGACAACCCATGGAACATTTTAGCGATGTCGTTTTAGGGACTAGATCATTTACTGAAAGAAACATCGAGGGTCATCGAGGGACTACGATCTTTTATATCGAAGGGTCTTTGCTAAAACGTCCCATATTCGAGGGACATGACTATTTTCCAAAAGCCAACAAAGTGAGATTACCCTATAGGTGTTAGTGCACAAGGGTGTTAGTTTGCACGCATTTTGTCTTATATTTGAAAGTCATCTATTTATTGATTTTATCTTGCCATACATCCTATTTACTAACAATATATGAAAAGCAAGTAAAATGCGGGAAATAAAATCTAAGCTATTACATCGCTTTAGGGGGATGGGGTACAATTTAACAATGAGGATGAAGTGGAGACTAAAATATTACAACCATATCGAATGATAATGAAAACAATGTAAAAACAGTGTAAAATAAAAGGAAAACTGCATTTTGAACTGCTATGTGTCGACCCATGCTGCTATGTGTCAACCCATGCTGCTATGCATCGACACATAGCTTTTCCTTGCTCATGGGAAACAAAATCTGCTCAGTATGAGTCGACACATAATGGGATGTGTTGACTCATGCATCTTCTTGCATCGACGTGAAACGCGTATGTATCGACTCAAAGGCTTTTCCAGCTTATGTTTTGTAACTTGAACTCAGTATGGGTCGATGCATGGGGGTTATGTGTCGACTCATACCCTATTTTTTCACTAGGATGAGTCGATACATGAGGACATGTATCGATACATGCTGCATTTTCCTGCCTTAAACATTGTTTTACTAACTGTACAGGTTAGCATATGATGGATAAATGTAAATAAAACATGATTGAATAAGCCTAAACCATAAGAAAATGATTAGTTCAAAGGGATAATAAAATACTACATCTTATCTTTAAAAACAACAAATTGTAATCTCAAGCCTCAACTCAACTTTAGTTTTGATGAAAGACAAACAAGCTAGTTTGATGAAAGACAAACAAGCACTATGGCAAGAAGGAAAAGAAGTGCAATTAGCTTAAAGCATCATTCACTCAAATCTTCAAGGATCATGGCAAGCAATCAAGTATAACAATTCTCATTTGAACTACATTGATTAGAAATGCTCAAAAATGATATACACACTTGCCACAACACTTCACTTAAATTTTAAAACAAATTTTAAGTTTTTTACTGATGTAAATCGATTAACACTTGATGTAAATCGATTTACACATGCCTTTTCAAAAACTGAGTGTTTCTGGCAGCAATCGATTTACATGAAGTGTAAATCGATTGATCACAGAACTAAGTTAATTTTTAACACTTGTAAATCGATTTACGCAACATGCTAATCGATTTACACTTCAATTTTTTTGAAAACATGAACGTTACAAACCCGTGCAATCGATTTACATCTTATGTTAATCGATTTACACATTGTAACTTTTGAAAAATCTGAACTGGTTTCAAGATATCCTTCACACCTTTTCTCCAATAGATGCATGGTCATACATTGCATCCTCTCAAGTTTTTAAAACAGAAAAGTGTCCATTTGGAAAGGTATCTTGATTACTTTAAATACTAAATCTTTCAAATTAACAAACAACTCTTCTCTTATGCAATAATTCTGAACTTTGTAAAAAATTCAAACTTCATATTTCTTAACTTTTAAGAACAAAGATTTTCTGCACTTTCACACATATAAGAACAGAAATCTTTGAGCATTATCTAACCATTGTGTTACAGATTGAATTGCTTACAAGAGAAGAAAGAAGACACTTCAAAGAAGTCACTCTATGTGATCAACATCTTTCAAGAAATCATACTTCATAAAATTATACAAAGTGTAACTTTTTTCCAGGATTGTTGGAATTAAGTATTAGACTACTTTTGTACCTTGTTGTCCATTGTTGGAAACAAGAGGTATCTTTTGAGAGGATTGTTCTCAAGAGACTTATTGGAAATCCAAGAGGGTGTTCTTGGTATTTGTTAGGTTCTTTAGTTGATAAGACTAGGAAGAGTCTTGTAAAATTTCTAACAAAATAGTGAAATCTCTTGCGTGTTTGCAAGGGGACTGGACGTACTTCCGGGGTGTGGAAGGAACCAGGATAAATCTCCGTGTCTCTTTACTTTCTGCACTTTACAGTTTTCAAAGCACTAAATCAAAACCAGAAAGTATAAAATAAGTCAAAAATCGACCACCACCTAATTCACCCCCCTCTTAGGCGCATTCTTAAACTTACAATTGGTATCAGAGCAGGTTATAGGTAACCTGCTCCTAGAGATCCAGAATGGCTTCCGCAAATCTTCAACCCGTTTTCAGAGATGGTGGTAGTAACAACAAGCCTCCTCTATTCTGTGGTGAATATTTTGACTTCTGGAAAATACGCATGAAGGCGCATCTAGAAGCACAAGGAGAAGAAGTATGGGATGCTGTTGAAAATGGTCCTTTTATTCCGGTAACGGTAATCAATGGCGTTGGCTCTTCAAAGCCTAAAACTGCATGGGACGACGATGATAAAAAGAAAGTTCTCTATGACAAAAAGGCAATAAACCTTCTTCAAGGTGCACTTAGTATGGACGAATTTTTCTGTGTCTCGACATGCAGAACAGCAAAGGAAATATGGGATACCTTGGTTCAAACTCATGAAGGAACGGCTGAAGTAAAAAGATCAAGGCTAAATACCCTAAGTCAAGAATATGAACTATTTTGAATGCATCCCGAAGAATCCATTCTTGACTTACAAAAGAGATTTGTGCATTTGACAAATCACTTAAGTGCTCTTGGTAAAACCTTGACAAATGATGAACTCAACCTGAAAGTCCTTAGATCATTGACTAGGGAATGGAAACCAAAGGTAACGGCAATCTCGGAAAAGAAGAGTCTCTCCGCAATGACTTCCGCTACATTATTTGGAAAACTTCAAGAATACGAAACAGAACTCGGTAGACTTGAAAAACATGAGAATCTAGAAAAGAAGTCCAAAAACATTGCTTTAAAAATTGACTCAAAGGAAGTTGTAAAAGAAGACAATCCGGAAGAAGATGAAAATTTCATGCTTCTTGTTAAAAGACTTGGGAAGTTTTTTGGCAGAAATGACAAGGGCGGATCTCATGCACATAAGAGAAAGCACTTCAAGAAAAGAGAAGCCTCCACATCAACACAAGATGTCTCATGTTATGAATGTGGAAAGCAAGGACATATCAAGCCAAATTGTCCAAATTTCCCAAAGAAAAACGGATACAAAGGAAAGGACTCAAAACAAAAGAAAGCCTACATAGCATGGGAAGATAATGATATGAGTAGTTCATCGGAATCGGAAAGCGACAAATGTGCAAATTTAGCCTTAATGGCATCACATCACTCCGACGATGAAGAAGAGGTTAGTAATGAATTTACTCTTTTTGATTATGATGTTCAAGGTTCAATTGATGAACTCTTGAAAGAATGCAAAAGTTTATACAAAAAGGTGTCAAACCAAGAAAAAGAACTTCTAATTTGTCTCGAAAAAATTGACACCATGACTAAAGATTTTGATCTTCAAAAACAAAATTTTATAAAAGAAAAGGAAAACTTTGCATGCTCCAAGTGTGAATCAAATGTCTTTCAAATTGTTCAATTTAAAAGAGTCATTGAACGATATGAAAAAGGACAAATAAGATTGGAAGGATTACTAAGCCAACAACGTTATCCAAATGATAAAAGAGGTCTTGGTTATGTGAGTTCTAAGAAACCAAGTAACAAGCCCACTGTTTTTGTAAAGGCTAGTAATAGTTCCAATCCCAAGATAGTAGAAAAGAAGCAAGTTGTTAATAATCATCAAAATAAAAAGCCTAATGTATCTAAAAGGAAACAAATTCTTAGATACAAGAGCAAATTTGTTCCAAACTGTTTTTACTGTGGTATTATTAGACACACACCTAATGCATGCTATATTAGAAATTTCAGTATGGCTAGTGGACACTATGCATGGGTGAAAAAGGGAACTAACTATGAAGGACCCAAGGCAACTTGGGTACCTAACAAGAAATAATTTGTTTTTGTAGGTATGCTTGAAGTCCACATCAAATCTTTGGTATCTTGATAGTGGATGTTCAAAGCATATGACATGAGATGTACACCAATTTTCATATCTAGTACATAAAGCCAAAGGGTATGTCACCTATGGAGACAACACCAAAGGAAAGATTCTTGGAGTTGGAATAGTTGGCACACCTCCATCCATTCAAATTGAGGATGTTCTCTATGTTGAAGGATTAAAGCACAACCTTCTTAGCATAAGTCAACTTTGCGATAGAGGGTTCAAAATCAAATTCAACAAAGAAGAATGCCTTATTATGGATGAGGCAACCAATGAGGTAAAACTCAAAGGTATAAGATCTAACAATATTTTTATGATCACTTTAGATGATTTGTCTATGAAGGTATAATGTCTTATGGTAAACAACAATGACGCTTGGTTATGGCACAAGAGGATTGCTCACATTCACATGGAGCACTTGAACAAATTGGTTAAGCATGACTTAGTTATTGGTCTACCAAAGATGAAGTTCATCAAAGACAAATTATGTAGTGCATGCCAAAAGGGCAAACAGACCAAATCAACTTTCAAACCAAAGAATGTGGTTTCAACAACAAAACCACTTGCAAAGGATGCATTCTTCAAAATTCGTCGTGAACTCGAAATCCTAGATGAACAAGATATATAAGGTGCACTCTATCCTTAATTATACTTTAATATACATATATATGGGTTTAGACAATGTGTCAAATGTTAAAATTACTGTCTTTAAAATTTTTCCTTTAAGTAAATCGATTTACTTAGTGTGTAAATCGATTTACCACTGAAGAAAAACCTTTTTTTTATAAAATCCTTTTGTGTAAATCGATTTACACAGTATGTAAATCGATTTACCACTGAACGAAAATTAATTTTCATAAAAATTTTGTTGTGTAAATCGATTTAACCAAAGGGAAAATCGATTTACCACAGAAGCTGAAGCATTTTTATGTATTTTTTCTCTATGCAAATTAAATTTTTTTTCCCAGCATGTGATAGTTTTATGAGCTTTTAATATATTGGTCAAACATTCCTTGCCTCTCAACCTCCCACCTTATTATTGGCCTCTCATGGAATCTTGACCACTCCACTCAATTAAAACCTCATAAAGACCTCACTTACTCTCTCTATTATTTAATCTCACCAAAACTCCCTCATAACACCCAAACTCACTCCCTTTCTCATAGAAAAACAAAAATTCTCTATCACCCTCACTCAAAAACCCTAACCATATCCATGGCTCCCAAGAGAAAAGCAACAGCCTCAGAAAAAGGGAAGAAGCAAACTGTTGCAGCCGCTGCAAACTCTTTGCTTGAGTACCTCTCGGATTTACAGCGTGAAAGATTTATCAAGCATTTTCAAAAGAAAATTATCTCAGCTCCAAAATTCGGTATGTTATCTACCTTTCCAGATGAATGCTTCTCGTTTCAAAGGGATTTAATTGCTTATGGGTTAGAACGATTAATATCATCACGTGGTTACTATTACCCAGATCTAGTACGAGTATTCTACAGCAATATGCACTATGATAACAACAAATGTTATACTTATGTGCTCGGAACAATAATTCCTCTACATTCCAAAACTATTGGCAGAATTTTGAACATTCCATATACTGGAAGTACCCTCTATGACCCAGAGGATGCTGATTGAGAAAATTACAAGAAGCGAGAATTTTTCTACAGCATTGGTAGGTTATCTGAATCTGAATACCGTGCAAAGCGGATTCGTAGTCTTGGCGGTGTTATTCCGGCTCGGGACACTTGGAGTGCTGGTAATTTTCATATTGATGATAGATTGTTTCACTATTTTTTGGTATATATCTTGTTTCCTAGAGCAGGAAATCATTGTACTGTGACCGACCTAGAACTGCAAATTCTATATGCAAGGAAAAATGGTATTGCGGTAAATTGGGCTAAACTTATTGTGGTGCATATGCTAAGAGTTACCACAAGGGCCACTTTTCTACCATATGCATATTTCATTACAAGGATCATGGAAGCATTTGATATAGACTTTACTGGGTTTAAGCGGATTGAAATGGATCCAATCACCAATAGGATCTCCATCAAAAATGTTGATTCTAGGATGGGTGTTCATTTCAATGCTGAAGCAAAAACCATCACATACATTGGAGAGGATGCTGTAGGTGATGAAGGCAATAATGCAGATGAAGAAGACAATGAAGTTCCTCCTCCTGCTGCCTCTTCTGGTCCGACAAATCAAGATGTTATCGATTACATGACGCAACAATTTGCTTCTCTCAATTCTAACATCAATTCTTGATGGATCGAGATAAATGACTCTACCTCCTCTCGCATCAATGTTTTCCAGAATGATGTGAACCAACAGTTTTCATATCTCTATTCACATCTTCATATCCCTCCATACGATCCAAACAATCCAGCACCTCCGCCTCCTCAATACACCGAACCACCTCTACAACAACAATTTCCATATCCAGGACCCTTCCAATGACCAATATTATTGAATTCTTATTATTTATCATTATGTTTTTGTTTTGTAATCATTCAAGTGTTAGTCTGTTGTATTTGAACTTTGTTCGCTATTTTTAAACATCTGCCTTTTAGTTCTTGTTCATATATGTTTCAAACTGTTATAAGTATCATTTTTTGTTGCATCTTTCCCTTCTTTTTGATAATGTCAAAGGGGGAGAAGGATGTGATAGCACTTTATGGTTGTTTGTTTCAATTTTCTTTACAGGGCAAGTTTTCAAATCTTTTTCTCCATAGGGGGAGAAATCTATCTTAGGGGGAGAAAACTCCTTTTGCTCCAAATCTGAACAACACATAAAGAAAGATGGTTTGTCATCATCAAAAAGGGGGAGAATGTAATCTCAAGCCTCAACTCAACTTTAGTTTTGATGAAAGACAAACAAGCTAGTTTGATGAAAGACAAACAAGCACTATGGCAAGAAGGAAAAGAAGTGGAATTAGCTTAAAGTATCATTCACTCAAATCTTCAAGGATCATGGCAAGCAATCAAGTATAACAATTCTCATTTGAACTACATTGATTAGAAATGCTCAAAAATGATATACACACTTGCCACAACACTTCACTTAAATTTTAAAACAAATTTTAAGTTTTTTACTGATGTAAATCGATTAACACTTGATGTAAATCAATTTACACATGCCTTTTCAAAAATTGAGTGTTTCTGGCAGCAATCGATTTTCATGAAGTGTAAATCGATTGATCACAGAACTAAGTTAATTTTTAACACTTGTAAATCGATTTACACAACATGCTAATCGATTTACACTTCAAATTTTTTGAAAACATGAACGTTACAAACCCGTGCAATTGATTTACATCTTATGTTAATCGATTTACACATTGTAACTTTTGAAAAATCTGAATTGGTTTCAAGATATCCTTCACACCTTTTCTCCAATAGATGCATGGTCATACATTGCATCCTCTCAAGTTTTTCAAACAGAAAAGTGTCCATTTGGAAAGGTATCTTGATTACTTTAAATACTAAATCTTTCAAATTAACAAACAACTCTTCTCTTATGCAATAATTCTGAACTTTGTAAAAAATTCAAACTTCATATTTCTTAACTTTTAAGAACAAAGATTTTCTGCACTTTCACACATATAAGAACAGAAATCTTTGAGCATTATCTAACCATTGTGTTACAGATTGAATTGCTTACAAGAGAAGAAAGAAGAAACTTCAAAGAAGTCACTCTATGTGATCAACATCTTTCAAGAAATCATACTTCATAAAATTATACAAAGTGTAACTTTTTTCCAGGATTGTTGGAATTAAGTATTAGACTACTTTTGTACCTTGTTGTCCATTGTTGGAAAAAAGAGGTATCTTTTGAGAGGATTGTTCTCAAGAGACTTATTGGAAATCCAAGAGGGTGTTCTTGGTATTTGTTAGGTTCTTTAGTTGATAAGACTAGGAAGAGTCTTGTAAAAGTTCTAACAAAATAGTGAAATCTCTTGCGTGTTTGCAAGGGGACTGGACGTACTTCCGGGGTGTGGAAGGAACCAGGATAAATCTCCATGTCTCTTTACTTTCTGCACTTTACATTTTTCGAAGCACTAAATCAAAACCAGAAAGTATAAAATAAGTCAAAAATCGACCACCACCTAATTCACCCCCCCCCCCTCTTAGGCGCATTCTTAAACTTACACAAATCATTAATGATGTATGAAAAGATATCAAGTCAAGAAGACTTACCTTTTAGGTTGCACTGGCTGTTTTAAATCTAGATGTTTTCCAAATGTTAAGATGGCCTCAATGAATCTCCAGAAAGCTACTCCGGACTTTTGAAACTAAGTTAGGCTGTACTTTGATGTTTTTGGTATTTTTGAAGGTGAAGATGAATAATACTACATGGACTGTTTTTATGTTTGGACAGTCTTTGTAGATAAAGAGTTGTTTGGCTTATGGGAGAGTTTGTATGGTGGAGTAATGGGTTGGGGTCTTTTTTTGAATAAGAACTGAACTTTTGTTTTGAAAATGAATGAGTCCAATTTTTTCAAAGGATGTTGTTTTTCTGCTCAAAAACTCTCTATTCTCTCTCCCAAAATCCCACTTCAAAAATCCACCCCATTTGTCTTATGAGACAGTCCCTCTTGTAGACCTTTGACTGTGGTTTAGGGGGGAAACCAAATAATTTATTTTGAATTGTTTTTGCTTACTGTTTTAACACTTTCTTCCCACAATTTTTCTTTGCCATTTTGGTGCAATTCTGGGGCTGTTGTGATGCAGGCCTAGGCAGACTGCATAGAGCAGTTTTGGACTGTATTGGGCAGCATGTATACTTGGACTGCAGCATAGCACAAGCTTTATTGCAGGTCAACATGGGGTGTTGTGGAAATGTGGCATATCACATTTTGTTTAACTTGGACAGTATGATTTGTAGCATGACACAAATTTGGTCTTGTGGAATATTTCATGTACATTATGTCAAGGGAAAAATAATGTGGCAAGGTTTTTTTTTTGAGAGAACTCAATCAAGACATAGTTTTAGAATTTGTAATTTTGCCAAAATGCCACTTTGTAATAACTTGAATTACTTGCATCATTTTGAATTATTTGGAATTGTAGAAAAAAATGTCATGAAGCAAATGAAATTAACCAATTATAGAAAATACTTAGAAAAATTTCAAAGTCTTTCAAAGTTGGATTTTTGATTCTCTTAATTTTTGATGATCAAACTCCATTTTTGGATGTCTTGACATAATGTGATTTTTGGGACTCAAATTTGGTCAAAAAGTCAAAGGTTGACTTTTTAGCGTCCGATGGACTTTTTCCAGCTGAAACTCCAATGTTACTCATTTTCCCCCCTTTTGATAATTTGAATGAATCTTCTTAGAAAATATGGTCTAAGGCTTGAAACTTGACTGAAGTAATTCCAAGAGTCCTCGAGACATGAGAGGGAAAATTTTGGGGTACAACACATACATAACAAATACATACAGTATAATCTCATTTATTTTAAGAACATCATTATGTTATGCATACATCCGCATGTAACTAATCCTTTTCCTTGCAGGATAAATCTACAGACGAGGGCATCTACCACTCCGGTTTAAATCAACCAAAAGATTTATCCTGATACTTTCCCCGGTCACTCTGAATGGCATCTCTAAGCCCATTCCCTACACAGTCAACTAACAAATCATCGAGTGAAAATTTCTGGGCACTCTAGTGTCCAATCATCTTCCACCTTCAAGTCACGAATGACAGACTCGCCAATCCAACTCTTCAGGTTTAAGAAGATTGAACAGGGGCAACTGTTGTGCCCCAAAATTTTCCCTCTCATTTCTCAAGGATTCTCTCACAAGATCTTCCATGACATCAAGTTTGCAGCACTGATACCTCAATTTAGAGTTGGAATGGGAACAAGGGCAAAATGGTCAAATTGCACACTGAAAAGTCAAACTTTGACTTTTGGATCAAAAACAAGTTCCAAGAATCATATTTCATCAAGACATGTAGGAATATGAAGTTTGTTTCATTAAGAAAATCAAAAGTCAAAATTATGTTGAAAAAGTCAAAATTCTAAATACTTAGAAATTTTTCTAAGTGTTTAGGAAATATGATAAATTCATAACTTATGGCCAGATTTTCACCATGATGCAAGTTAATCCTGGAAGAACTTCTAACACAAGAGTTGTAGATTTCAATGAGATATAAAACAATGTAGAACAGAACTTCTCCTAGAAATGTTGGGATTTCAAGTTATAAACCTTTGAAGACACGTCCATAAAACTGAATCACTCAGTAAATTCTGGGCATTTCCAAGACAGAATTTGGTTACAACTTCTGGGTCAGTTTTCACGTAGTTCAACCAAAGTTTGAAAGAGAAATTCAAAGAAGGTCTGCAAAGCATGTTACAAGCTTCCTGAAAAGTCTGAGAACTCCTTCAGAACATGTTGGAGCAAGGAGATTCAAAGATTAGAAGTTGGACGTTTGTTCTTTGTTACGCTGATGTTGAACTTCTAATCCAGGTTAAGCTATGATACATAATCTCATATTGCAGGATTTCTGGTTTGATAAATCTCATCATCATTTAATTCTCACACCCACTTTTGAGTCTTTATCCAAAGAATTTCCCCACGTGTGACATGGAAGTACCATTGTTGTCCTTGAAAAGCAAACTTTTGTACAAGTTTATGCTGGGCCCATGCTTTGCTTTTGCTTCTGAGGGTACTTTTCCTTAATTCATACTTACAAATCCAGATTAAGCGCGGCTAAAGCTGCTAACCACCATACTTGTTAAAACTTGCTTCAAGAACAAGTCAGCACCCTAGCATATGATGGTTGTACCCTTGACCTCTCCATGCTACTAAATCCTTGCCTATAAATTAAACTTCATTTGCAACTATAAAGAGGTCGAGAATTTTGAAATTAGCTTTGAAACCTTGCTGAAATTTCAAAGAACTTGAAACTAAAAACATAAACACAAAAACATGTTAAACTTTTGTTTCTTTTCACGCCTAAACTCTAATTCTCTTGCACATATCCTGGCCAAATCACCCATTCAGCTTCCAACGCATATTTAGAAACAATCTCAACATCTATTTATAGACTGCAATACAATCTCCACTAACTTCCATTTCAAAATCAGAACTTTGCTTCTTGGCTATTCCAGAATTTTCCAGCCGTTCATAATCCAAGTTAAAGATTGTTCCAGCCTTCTGAGCACGTGAGAAAGCTGACCAGAACATCAAAGCAGTCAGAACCAGATTCTAGTTCACAGAACAATTTCAGCTGCAAGGTAAGTTTCTTTTGACTTTTACCTCAGTACTTAGGCATTGATAGGCTTGTATACTCAAAAATACAATGTAGATATCCTGACTCTGATGTTGTACATATTCATAAAATTCATGTATTTTTTCCCTAAGTAGGGAGAATTTCAGTTCAGAACTTCTTAAGGAAATTAGGATTCAGAATTAGGATTAGAAAAATTCATGTTTTCCATATCTACAATTCTGATACTTTACATTTCTAAAACCATGATGAAATCTTCTATTACTGCTATGTGTGCATTTTCTGTTTTGTTGAGAAATGACTAAGCTGCAGATACTCTAATTAGCATGGAGAAGGAGATGAATTTCATCATCAGAACTTACTTTGTGTTATATGTTTATGTTTTTGCTTCTAATACCAGATGTATAGCCACCCCGGTGGTAGAGAACATGTACGTAAGACATTAGTGCTAAAGGTCTTGAGTTTTAGCCTAAAAAATACTTTTTTATGTTCATTTCCTGACTTTTTTTACCCCATTAGTTAGATCATAACTTCTAGATCAATCCTCTTTAATTTCTTGTCAAAACAGTGATCCTAGGCCAGAACATCTAGACATCCCCATTCAACAGCATTGACACCTCACATACTCATTATCAGAACTTCCAGGTTTCCAACTACATCAGAACTTCCAAACTCCCTCGGTGACCAGAACTTTTGACCTTCCAGTAACATTAGAACTTCTAGGCTTCCAGTTGCATCAGAACTTCTAGGATTTCCCTTGTTCCAAGCAACCCCAGAACTTCAGTGTACCCAGATCTAGAACTTTTGACCTTCCCCATTTCTGCTAATATGTTATTTCTGACTTGCAGCGAACCAGAGTCAGAGCTTCTGCTCTCCCCTCTTTCAGCAAGGCGCTGATCCTGACCCCTTTTTCTCTTATTATTTTTTATCATCACTTTTATTTTCATTAATCAAAAACACCAAAAAACTTTTTGATATTCACATACTTCATTTTATTTCTTTTAAAATCAAAAGACTAAAAATATTTTCTTAAGCAAACTTATTTCTTCTCTTAACAAAAATAAAACAAACCCATTTCATTTCACGTACATTATATCAATATGATTGTAATAGATAATTAGGAATTTAATTTCTTACAATCCCCATTTGTAAATTTGTACACCATATCCCCTAATGATTGTAATAACGTAGGACTTTACTTTCCGCAATTTATCACTTTCATTTAAATGCTAGTAAAGTAGGGTTTGTATGGAAAGATAAAAATCAATGCTTAGAGAACCCTAATTCAAGATAAACAATGCATGAAAATCAAACACAATACTCACACATGCACCCCTATGGTTAACTCCACTTGTTTCCTAAAAAATGGTCATGTTACGCATGTGGGATGTCTTAGCAAAAACAAATCAAAAATACAAGATCATAGTCCCTCGATGACGCTACAAATGTTGCCTTACAAATTATCTTAGTCCCTCAAAGAGAAGTGCTAAGATATCTCACAACATTGCTAGCATGACTATACGATGACCCATGCCCGTCCCTTTATATCCAAATATAAGGCTTCTTATCAATCAATGGTAAGATAGCAATATCAAAGAAAAGGAGTAAATGAACAAAAGACTTTTGAGTAGGTAGAAACGTTCTTAGTTGCTTGCTCACTTTCAAAACAAACACACACCAAACACTTTCAAAACATTGAAATATTTTCAAAAGTCCAACACTTTGTATACATTCTCGCCGAAACGAGAATCATTACAAAGTTTTCCTAAACGAAGGCGCCTTTTCAAAAATATTTTCAAGAACCACCAAAAATCACATTTTCAAACAAAAGTAAGTGATCTAGCAAGCAACTAAGAGCCCATAGATAACTATGGATGAAAATGGTGCTAATACCTTCCTTTTTCATAATCTACCCCCTGAACTCAAGAAAATAATCTAAAAGGCCTTTCCTGTTCTTTTCAGCCTTTCCTTATTGGATAAAAGAAAATTCGGTGGCGACTCTTGCTAACCGCAACAATTGCGATCAAACGCAAAAACATCCCAAGTCAGTTCTCTCACCATATTACAGTTGCATTTCTTTTAAGAGATTCTGTCTGGAACATAACTGGAATGGTATTATCAACTCGAAGGTACCAATATCCATACTTAGGAAGATTTGGCTACAACTTTCTATAAATAATATCAATAAAATTATGATTTGGCACCTACCTGCATGCAACTAAAATGTATGCCCATAGGTTCTGAGGAAGGCTTTAAAGAGTACGCACATAAATGGGGAGATCTTGTAGGAAGAGTTCAACCTCCTTTGGATGATAGGGAATTAGTTGACATGTTCATGAGTATGCTAACAGGTCCTTTCTATAATCATCTACTTGAAATTTCTTCACTCGGTTTCACTAAACTGATACTGACAGGGGAATATGTTGAGAATGGAATCAGAAGTGGTAAGATTCAAGTGGCTACATCTTCGAATATTGCAAAGAAGTCGTATAATGGTAAGAAGGAATACAATGTTGTATACAGCCAGAAGGGTCGTAATAAGAGTGATCGCAACCAATCTGTGGGGGCAGTTCTGATCTCTAGTCCTGCGCTAGTACAACAACAACAGAATAATCAGCATAGGCAGGATGCGCCTAAGTGATAATTCACAAGAATCAATATGTCGTTATCTCAAGCATTGCAACACATGTTGAAGGAAGAATTGATTACATTGAAGGATCCTCCGCAGAATCCCAATACTTCCTCTCCCTGCTATAATCCCAATGCAAGGTGTGCATATCACTCCAATAGTCCCAGACATGACACTAACGAGTGTTGGGCTCTGAAAAATAGGATTCAAGACATGATTGACTCTAAGGAGATTAGATTTGACCCTCTTGAGACTCCTAATGTAATCATCGCACCTATGCATAATCATGACAAGGGAATTAATGCTATTGATGACATTTCTTATGTTTCTGTTGTGAGTGACTTAACTACTCCTCTGATGATTTTTAAGAAGAAGCTATTGCAAGCCAGTTTATTTCAGGGTTGCATTGAAAATTGCTACTACTGTGCGTCCCAATCCAATGGTTGTGTACTGTAACACCCCTTCTAAAATACCCCGAATAATATTAATTATATCAATGATTAAAGACATATTCCATCAGAGTTAACACGGAACAAGGGACGTCACAATTATGAAATAAATAAAACTTCCAATAAAACAGTAGTCATGCTACACTGAGGGCCATTATTCAAATAATTCAATCAAATTAAGACCATGTCTTACACAGCGGAAAAATACCATAACCAAAATGGAATAAACCAAAACATAATTATTCCCAATGAAATTAAAAGAAACAATTGAATAATAACTAATTCCTCAACTAAACGTTCCCCAGTGTTACAACCTATCAGAGCACGACACTGACACGCAGACTTAAAGTAACATAGCTCTAGAGCCATCCTCACCAACTCCTGAGCTGCTAACTTTAATCTGAAATTGTTAAAGTAAGGGTGAGATTTCTCATAATTAACATGCATTATAAGCTTCTCAATCAACATTATATCACAAGCATATTATTTCACCCATTTTAGCAAAAATTCATATTCAACACGCAGTTCCAATCATACAAGTCATTATGCACAAATCAATAATCAACCAAAGAATTGTAACACTGGAAGACATCCTAACATGTTACAATTCCATGCAAACACATATGCAGACACAATGCATGTGGTACCAACACGTGACCAAGTCACCCAACACTGATCCATCATCAACCGGATACAGCAACCATCGATTCGTCCATAAACACCCGAACACGAATCCAGCCTAACCACCCATCATCACCCGGGTATCGGTTAACGGCAATACAAGTCAAATTCCACACAATGGGAATTAACTTCACCAAAACAATGCATATGCACGCACATCACTAGCATGCAACATCAAATCAGTCTATGAAATACATCAATTTATCATAACTGAACCAAAACCAAAAAAATGATATCTCAAAGATCATGCACACCATCAGTAGCAACATAAACATGCCTTTCATTCACACAATACTAATACATCCATCCATCACAGGTTCACTGCTACATACACACCCATGTGCGTTAGCCAATAATCACTTATTCCGGGATTTTGACTCATTTTCAAAATAATTTCAGGTTTTAGGAAATCTTTTCATTTTATAAAATAGAGCATTAAATTTAAGAAATAACATCCAAAACGGCACTCAAAACAGACTTACGGTTTGAAAGTTATGAATTTTCAAAGTTTAATATTTTTCAAAAAGTTACAGTAGAACCCAGTTCCTACATATGCAGGAACCGGTTCCTGCGAAGTTCAAAAATCACGCTTCTGGAAAAATGTATGGGAACCCGGTTCCTACCTATACAGGAACCGGTGCCTACGTGCATTTTTGCCAGTTTTTATAAATTCACACAGTGGAACCAGGTTCCTCCCCACTGGGAACCGATTCCCACGACCTGCAGAGTCAAATTCTGCACTTTTGACAGCATTTATTCATTCTAAACCAATTCCAAACATACCCATACAAATTGCAACATGAGAAACACCAAAACACATCCATTTTGCACCATTATAACATCAAACAACATTATTTCATCATTCCTTTTTATCATCTGACACCCTAATGGTTTTCAACCTACAATTCGACGCAATAGGGACAATTCTATGGAACCCTAGAATTCCAAACCAGGATTCCCTAACATACTATGATCCATAGTATTGAATATCTAAACCGATAATACAAATTAACTAATCGAAATCACCCCTTACCTTGTGGGTTCTTCGAATTCTGACGCTTCCGGTTTTCTCCTTCTTTTTCCTCTTCTCAAATGCACGTATGAAGAATATTCCAAAAATAACTCTCTTTCTCTTCTTTTTCCTTTTAATACTCCTTTTATTATTCCAATAAAATAATTAAATTAGTAATTAGTAAGAGTAGAGTATTTTACCCCTCACACCCTCTAATCATTCTTCACACCACCAATATTTCTTTCCTTTAATTAATTAAATTAATTCCAATAATCCAAAAATACCAATAATTAAATTTCCAATTAAATTAATAATTAAAAATTCTAATTATTTAATAATCGGATTATTTGGGGTGTCACAACTCTCCCCAACTAAAAGAGTTTTCGTCCTCGAAAACATACCTTAGACGAACAGTTCGGGATACGAGTCCTTCATCTGACTCTCCAGCTCCTAAGTGACATTTCCATCTGCTGGTCCTCCCCAAGCCACTCTTACCAACGCGATCTCCTTGCCTCGCAACTGTTTCAACTTCCGATCCTCAATTCTCGCAGGTACCGCTTCCACAGTCAAATTCTCTCGTACATGTATATCGTCTACCCGAATCTCATGAGACGGATCAGCAATGTACTTCCTTAGCTGAGATACATGAAAAACATCATGCAAATTTGCAAGTGACGGCGGCAAAGCAATCTGATAAGCAACTTTGCCAACTCTCTTGGTAATCTGAAACGGACCAATAAAACATGGAGTCAACTTCTTTGACTTCAAAGCTCGACCAATACCAGTCATCGGAGTAACTCGCATAAAAACATGTTCTCCTTCGCTAAACTCAAGATCTTTCCTCCTCTTATCGTGATAACTTTTCTGACGACTCTGAGAAGTCCTCATCTTCTCCTGAATCATCTTAATCTTTTCCGAAGTCAGTTGGACAATTTTCGGTCCAATCACAGCACTCTCTCCAGATTCATACCAACAGAACGGTGTCCGACACCTCCTACCATACAATGCTTCAAACGGAGCCATACCAATGCTCGAATGAAAACTATTGTTGTAGGTAAACTCAATCAATGGTAGATAACTATCCCAAGCTCCACCTTTCTCCAACACACAAGCTCTTAACAAATCTTCCAACAACTGAATCGTTCTCTCCGTCTGACCATCTGTCTGTGGATGATAAGCGGAACTCAAACGCAACTTAGTACCCAAAGCTTCTTGCAATCCCGTCCAGAATTTATATGTAAACCTCGGATCTCGATCCGACGCAATACTAGAAGGAATACCGTGCAAACTCTCAATCTTCTCAACATACAATTTTGCCAACCTTTCCATCGGATAATCCATTCTTATCGGAATAAAGTGAGCAGATTTCGTCAACCGATCAACAATAACCCAGATAGAATCACAATTCTTCGATGTCCTTGGCAAACCAGACACAAAATCCATAGAGATTCCATCCCATTTCCATTCCGCAACAAACAACGGTTCCATCAATCCTGACGGTTTTTGATGCTCAATCTTCGACTTCTGACAAACCAAACAAGCATACACAAACTCAGCAATTTCCTTTTTCATTCCCAGCCACCAAAACAACTTCTTCAAATCATGGTAATTTTAGTAGCACCAGGATGAATACTCAATCCACTACGATGTCCTTCTTCCAAAATACTCTTCCTAATCTCTGCAACATCCGAAACACACACCCTATTACCAAATCTCATAACACCATTCTCATCAATCCGGAACTATCCTCCTTGACCTTGGTTGATCAATGTCAATTTATCAACTAACCCAACATCGGACTTCTGTCCATTCCGAATTTCTCCCAGAATACCACTAGTCAGTTTCAACATACCCAATTTCACACTATTCGGAGTAGTTTCACATACCAAACTTAAATCTCTGAACTGCTCAACCATATCTAACTCACGGACCATTAACATCGACATATGCAAGGACTTCCTACCCAAGGAATCCGCAACAACGTTTGCCTTACCAGGATGGTAATTCAAACCGAAATCATAATCCTTTAGAAATTCTAACCATCTCTTCTGCCTCATATTCAACTCTTTCTGATCAAAGAGATACCTCATACTTTTGTGATCACTGAACACCTCAAACCGAGAACCATATAAATAATGCCTCCACAACTTCAAAACAAACACAACAGCTGCCAACTCCAAATCGTGAGTCGGATAATTCCTTTCATGTACTTTCAATTGTCTCGAAGCATAAGCCACCACCTGCTTATCTTGCATCACACCACCTAATCCCATTAATGATGCATCACAATACACAACAAAAGACTTAGTCGGATTTGGCAAAATCAAGATCGAAGCACTTGTCAACCTCCTCTTCAGCTCTTGAAATCCTTTCTCACATTCAACATCCCAAACAAACATCTGACCCTTCCTGGTCAACTTAGTCAACGGTAACGCTAATTTGGAAAATCCTTCTATAAACTTCCCGTAATAACCTGCAAGACCTAGAAAACTACGGATCTCAGAAGCATTCTTCGGCGCTTCCCACAGAGATACTGCTTCTACCTTCGTAGGATCCACAGCAATTCCATTCTTGGAAATTACATGGCCAAGAAAACTTACTTCACTTAACCAGAATTCACACTTGGACAACTTCGCATAAAGCTTCTTCTCTTTCAACAATTCCAACACAACTCTGAGATGTTCTGCATGCTCTTCATCGCTCTTCGAATAAATTAGAATATCATCAATGAACACCACCACAAACTTATCAAGATACGGATGAAATATCTTGTTCATATACTCCATGAAAACAACAGGTGCGTTAGTAACTCCAAACGGCATAACAGAATACTCGTAATGTCCATACCTCGTTCTAAATGCAGTTTTCTGAATATCTTCCGACTTCACACGAATCTGATGATATCCAGATCTTAGATCAATCTTACTAAATACACAAGCTCCAACTAGTTGATCCATCAAATCATCGATCCTCGGCAAAGGATATTGATTCTTGATTGTAACTTTATTCAGCTGTCTGTAATCAACACATAATCTCATTGAACCTTCTTTCTTCTTAACCAACAACACCGGAGCACCCCACGGCGAAACACTCGGACGAATAAACTTATTCTCAAGTAACTCCTCCAACTGTTTCTTTAACTCGGCTAATTCAGATGCCGACATACGGTAAGGCGCCATTGACACTGGACTAGTTCCAGGAATCAAATCTATAGTAAATTCTACCTCCCTCTCAGGTGGCAATTCACTAACGTCTTCCGGAAACACCTCTAGAAATTAATTCACCACTGGCAATCCATCACTCTTTGCTTTTCCCTCCGCTTCTATTGCAGAATACAACATAAATACCACAACACCATCTTTCACAGCTAGGTTCATCTGTTTAACCGGCATAGTCACATCTTCGACACCAACCTCTTCAGGAAAAATAACCGTCTTCGCAAAACAGTTGATATGAACCTGGTTGAATTCCAACCAGTTCATTCCAAGGATGATATCAAGTTGTTCTAACGGTAGACACACTAAATCCATACCGAAACCCCTACCAAAAATCACAATAGGATAATTCCTACAAACATACGAAGTAGTCACTGAACCCGACGCAGGAGTATCAATAACCATACTTCTATCCATATTAAAAATTTCCAAATTCAATCTTTTAGCACAATCCAAAGCAATAAAATAATACGTAGCTCCAGTATCAATAATCACAATCAAAGGTATGTCATTAATAAAACATGTACCTTTAATCAGCCGATCATCTGGCTTAGTCTCTGACCCAGACAATGCAAACACTTTACCACCAGCTTGCTCCTTCTTGGGTTTTGTACACTGAGGACGAGTATGACCTTCTTCACCACAGTTGTAACAAGTCACCACTCTTACTCTGCAATCATTGGCCACATGGCCGAGTTTCCCACACTTGAAACACTTCTTATCATTACTTTTGCAATCCACCATACGATGTCCTGTCTCACCACACTTGTAGCACTTAATGGAAGAACTAGAATCTCCTCCACCATACTTCTTCCAACCACCGGGTCTCTGATTACTTCTATCATAAGGCTTACCATGATCCATCTGTTGCTTACCCTTCCTATCAACATACCCTCGAGCATTCAACTTAGTGCTAGCATGATCCTTCTCTAAAATCCTACTACAGTCAACCAGGTTAGGAAATCTTCGGATACGCTGATACCAAATACCCTTCTTAATCTATTCACGAAGACCATTCTCAAACTTGATACATTTGGAAAATTCTCCATCTGCATCGTTAGTATAATGAGCATAATACTTCGCTAACTCAGTAAACTTCGAAGCATACTCACTGACAGTCTTGTTACCCTGCTTGAGTTCCAGAAACTCAATCTCCTTCTTTCCTATGATGTCCTCAGGAAAGTACCTCCTCAGAAAAGCCCTCCTGAACACAGCCCAAGTCAACGCAATACCATCTTCTTCCATTTCAGTTCTAGTAGCAATCCACCAGTCATCAGCTTCCTCTGCTAACATGTGAGTTCCGTATCTCACCTTCAGCCCTTCAGCATAGTCAATTACTCTGAAGATCCTCTTGATCTCCTTCAACCACTTCTGAGCACCTTCGGGATCATGTGCACCCTTGAACAACGGAGGATTATTCCTCTGAAAATTCCCCAATTGTCGGTCACCACCAATCACAGCTCCCTGCTGGTTCCCTCCGAGTACTCCAGCCAACATTCCCAATGCTTCAGCAATAACATCGTCGTTTCTTCCGTTACCTCTTCCGACCATTGTTCTTGTAACATTACAAAACAACCTCATCAGCACACAAGTATCAACAGTGTCATCTTACACTAGTCGCTTACAAAAGGGATAACGACACAAGACAAGACCAACTATGCTCTGATACCACTATTGTAACACCCCTTCTAAAATACCCCGAATAATATTAATTATATCAATGATTAAAGACATATTCCATCAGATTTAACACGGAACAAGGGATGTCACAATTATGAAATAAATAAAACTTCCAATAAAACAGTAGTCATGCTACACTGAGGGTCATTATTCAAATAATTCAATCAAATTAAGACCATGTCTTACACAGCGGAAAAATACCATAACCAAAACGGAATAAACCAAAACATAATTATTCCCAATGAAATTCAAAGAAACAATTGAATAATAACTAATTCCTCAACTAAATGTTCCCCAGTGTTACAACCTATCAGAGCACGACACTGACACGCGGACTTAAAGTAACATAGCTCTAGAGCCATCCTCACCAACTCCTGAGCTGCTAACTTTAATCTGAAATTGTTAAAGTAAGGGTGAGATTTCTCATAATTAACATGCATTATAAGCTTCTCAATCAACATTATATCACAAGCATATTATTTCACCCATTTTAGCATAAATTCAGATTCAACACGTAGTTCCAATCATACAAGTCATTATGCACAAATCAATAATCAACCAAAGAATTGTAACACTGGAAGACATCCTAACATGTTACAATTCCATGCAAACACAAATTCAGACACAATGCATGTGGTACCAACACGTGACCAAGTCACCCAACACTGATCCATCATCAACCGGATACAGCAACCATCGATTCGTCCATAAACACCCGGACACGAATCCAGCCTAACCACCCATCATCACCCGGGTATCGGTTAACGGTAATACAAGTCAAATTCCACACAATGGGAATTAACTTCACCAAAACAATGCATATGCACGCACATCACTAGCATGCAACATCAAATCAGTCTATGAAATACATCAATTTATCATAACTGAACCAAAACCAAAAACATGATATCTCAATGATCATGCACACCATCATTAGCAACATAAACATGCCTTTCATTCACACAATACTAATACATCCATCCATCACAGGTTCACTGCTACATACACACCCATGTGCGTTAGCCAATAATCACTTATTCCGGGATTTGACTCATTTTCAAAATAATTTCAGGTTTTAGGAAATCTTTTCATTTTATAAAATAGAGAATTAAATTTAAGAAATAACGTCCAAAACGGCACTCAAAACGGACTTACGGTGTGAAAGTTATGAATTTTCAAAGTTTAATATTTTTCAAAAAGTTACAGCAGAACCCGGTTCCTACATATGCAGGAACCGGTTCCTGCGAAGTTCAAAAATCACGCTTCTGGAAAAATGTATGGGAACCCGGTTCCTACCTATACAGGAACCGGTTCCTTCGTGCATTTTTGCCAGTTTTTATAAATTCACACAGTGGAACCCGGTTCCTCCCCACTGGGAACCGATTCCCACGACCTGTAGAGTCAAATTCTGCACTTTTGACAGCATTTATTCATTCTAAACCAATTCCAAACATACCCATACGAATTTCAACATGAGAAACACCAAAACACATCCATTTTGCACCATTATAACATCAAACAACATTATTTCATCATTCCTTTTTATCATTTGACACCCTAATGGTTTTTAACCTACAATTCGACGCAATAGGGACAATTCTACGGAACCCTAGAATTCCAAACCGGGATTCCCTAACATACTATGATCCATACTATTGAATATCTAAATCGATAATACGAATTAACTAATCGAAATCACCCCTTACCTTGTGGGTTCTTCGAATTCTGACGCTTCCGGTTTTCTCCTTCTTTTTCCTCTTCTCAAATGCACGTATGAAGAATATTCCAAAAATAACTCTCTTTCTCTTATTTTTCCTTTTAATACTCCTTTTATTATTTCAATAAAATAATTAAATTAGTAATTAGTAAGAGTAGAGTATTTTACCCCTCACACCCTCTAATCACTCTTCACACCACCAATACTTCTTTCCTTTAATTAATTAAATTAATTCCAATAATCCAAAAATACCAATAATTAAATTTCCAATTAAATTAATAATTAAAAATTCTAATTATTTAATAATTGGATTATTTGGGGTGTCACATGTACTGCTGAAAGAAGGTATTCAATGTTTGATGGATGACCGTGTAATTCTATTTGTGAAGACTCCTTTTGTGAAGAGTTTATGTATAAGGATGTATCAAGACCTGAAGCTTGAAGACGTGTCTGTGACTACAATTTTTGGTACTCCTTTAAGGATCATTCCTAAGGTTCCTGCGACGATTACTGTCGATCCTAGGGTTGCTCCTCTAATCATTACCACACTTGGGCCAATTCCATATTCCTCTGAAAAGGCCATCCCTTGGAATTATGGAGCTGATGTCTACTACCATGGCGTCAAGCAAGAACCATTCACTATCGAAGATGAAAATACTGAAGTTACTAATCCCAATGTTGGCAATATTGCTAGGACTAGTAACGTTACCAGAAGTGGAAGGGTTTTCTCTCCATAGATCTCTCCAAAGGATATTACTACACCAGTTCGTATCACTACTAATGAATCAAATATTTGGACTCAAGGAAAAGAACAAATGACTGAGCCTACCCAGACTGAGGCACCGAAAGAGGTTACTGTTGAAGATACCTCCAGACAATAGATGGAGAAGGTAGTGAAAATTATTCAAAAGAGTAACTATAAGATTGTTGAACAGTTGGGGAAGACCCTCTCCAAAATATCTATGTTATCTCTGTTTTTGTGCTCTGAAGCCCACACTCAGGCTTTAGTAAAGTTTCTGAAATTTTCTCATGTACCACCAGAAATATTTGTTGATCAGTTCGAAAATTGTGTTGCTAACCTGAAAAATGATAATGGGCTAGGCTTTTCTGATGCTGATTTAATTCCCCCATGAAGGAACCATAATAAGGCCCTACATTTCTCTATTGAGTGTAGAGGCATTACCTTATCTCATGTGTTGGTGGACACAGGTTCCTCATTGAACGTATTTCCAAATGCTGCTTTAGATAAACTTGATTGTGAGGGGATTATGCTAAAACCCAGTGACATTGTGGTGAGAGCTTTTGATGGTTCAAAGAGAATGGTGCATGGAGAGGTTGATCTTCCAATCAAAGTTGGTTCCCAAGTCTTCGACTCTACCTTCTATGTGATGTACATTCGTCAAGCATATTCCTGTTTGCTTGGACGCCCTTGGACTCGTGGGGCAAGAGTTGTTACTTCTACTTTACACCAAAAGTTGAAGTATCATGTAAAGGGAAAAATCATTACCATTTGTTTCAAAGAAGAATACATGGTGAGCCATTTGAACTCCTTCAAGTATGTTGAGATGGATGGTAAGTTCCTTGAGACTCCTTGCCATACCTTTGAAGTTGTTCCTCAGACAACCCCTACTGCTAAAGTTGCTCCTACTGTTCCTAAAGTTACCAAGATTTCACCAATAATGGCTTCTCTGAAACACACTAAGGTTGTGGTAGAAGAAGGTGGTGGCATTGTTTGAGGTCAGCTTCCCGAAAATCCTTACAAGTCTGACAAATTTGGCTTGGGTTTCACCTTAGAGGCTCATAGGGTTGTCCATCGCGCTCGCGCTAATTCTGGGAGACCACCATTCTGTATCAACAACAATGGAGTTCACAAAAATCAAGTAAACACTATGGAAGACACTGATAGCGACTGTGATATAGACATATGGATCTTCCCTACTACCGGCAGTGGGTTCAACAATTGGAAGGCTGAACACTTTATACCAATCTCCTTTAGTCAGGAGTAAATGCTATTTTCTATTTTCTTGCTTTAAAGTTTTTGGTTATGTAATTTGAACAATAACTTTAAGCCTTGTGCCTTACCCGGGGCACAATGGTCCATTTGTTAGGGTTATCATGTCTCATCCATATATTTTAAGTTAATAAATCATTAGACGTTTGCATTACAAATTTGTGCTCTTTGTTTTTCTTTTACTCATTTGATTTCAAAATAGCTATGTGTTCTTACACACTCCCACATAACAAATTGAAGATCCACGTCTACCCTGGGTCCAATTGATAACAATTCTGCTATTGCCAATTATGACTTCGAAAATCTGATCTACCAAGCTGAGGACGAAGGTGAGGAATATTGTGAAGTACCTGGAGAGCTTGCTAGACTGTTAGAGCAGGAAAAAAGAGCCATACAACCGCATGAAGAGCCAGTCTAGATTATGAACTTGGGTGCTGAAGAGGACAAGAAAGAAATCAAGATAGGTGCCGACCTAGAAGACAATGTCAAAAAGAGGTTAATCCAGATGTTACGTGAATATGTTGAGATCTTGCTTGGTCTTATGAAGGCATGCCAGGGCTTGATACTGACATTGTGGTTCACCGTCTATTGATGAAGGAAGGTTGTCCTCCTATAAAGCATAAGGTTCGTCGTATGCGTCCCGATATGTCTGAAAAGATCAAAGTTGAAGTCATGTAGCAGTTCAATACAGGTTTCTTAGCTGTTACTCATATCCTTAATGGGTTGAAAATGTGGTGCCGATACCTAAGAAGGACGGTAAGGTGCATATATGTATAGACTATAGGGATTTGAATAGTGCAATCCCCAAATATGACTTTTCGCTTCTGCGTATTGATGTTTTGGTTGACAACACCGCTCAACTCAAAGTATTTTCCTTCATGGATGGTTTCTCTGGTTATAATCAAATCAAGATGGCGCCAGAAGACATGGATAAGACTACTTTTGTCACACAGTGGAGCACTTTCTATTACAAGGTTGTTCCTTTTGGTTTGAAGAACGCCAGTGCAACATATCAGTGTGAAGAACTCCATTGCAACATATCAGTGTGCTATGGTACCTTTTTTCCATGACATGATCCATCATGAGATAGAGGTTTACGTTGATGACATGATTGCCAGATCTCAGACTGAAGAAGAATATCTTGACCATCTATATAAGTTGTTTGAGAGATTGAAGAAATACAAATTGAGGTTGAACCCAAACAAGTGCACCTTTGGGATAAGATCCAGTAAACTCCTATGTTTCGTTGTTAGTGGTAAAGGTATCGAAGTTAATCCTGCCAAGGTTAAAGCCACTCAAGAAATTCCAGCTCCCCGTACTGAGAAAGAAGTTAGAGGTTTCTTGGGACGATTGAACTACATTGCCAGATTTATTTCCCATTTGATCTCTACTTGTGAGCCAATCTTCAAGTTACTGAAGAAAGATCAAGTAGTGAAGTGGAACAACGATTGTCAGTTAGCCTTTGAAAAGATCAAGGAGTACCTCCAGGAACCTCCAATTATGATGCCACCGGTTGAAGGAAGACCGTTGATCATGTACTTGACAGTATTAGAGAACTCGATAGGGTGTGTATTGGGGCAACATGATGAGTCTGGTCGAAAAGAGCATGCAATATACTACCTTAGCAAAAAGTTTACTGACTGTGAAACAAGATTCTCACTTCTCAAGAAAACTTGCTTCACTTTGGCATGGGTTGCTCTTCGACTGAGATAATATATGTTGACTGATACTAATTTGTTAATCTCTAAGACAGGACCAATAAAATACATATTCGAGAAACCCGCTCTCTCTGGAAGAATAGCAAGCTGGCAAATGGTCCTAAAAGAATACGATATTTAATACACTACTCAGAAATCAATCAAAGGAAGTGTATTGGCAGATCATTTGGCTCATCAAGCTGTAGATGACTATCAGTCTATGAATTTTGAGTTCCCATATGAGAATATCATGCTAGTTACTGATTATGAAGAACCTGGACTATATGAAGGACCTGAACCGGGATCCCGGTGGACTATGGTTTTTTATGGAGCTTCCAATGCGCTTGGTAATGGAACTGGTGTTGTGATTATCTTTCCCAAGGGTTTCCATACGCCATTCATCGCCATATTATGTTTTGATTGTACCAACAATATGGCCGAGTACGAAGCATGCATCATGGGTATCAAAGTTGCCATCAATATGAGAATTAGATTCTTGAATGTATATGGGGACTCAACCCTAGTGATCAGTCAGATTAAGGGAGAATGGGACACGAAGCATCCAAATCTCATTCCTTATCAAGAGCATGTGTTAACATTAATTTCGTACTTCGAAGAAATCATTTTTGAACACATTCCACGACAAGAGAATTAATTGGCAGATGCACTAGCTACCATGTCATCTATGTTCAAAGTCAGATGGGATAATGAAGCTCCTCGAATTACTATCAGGAGACTAGACGAACCGGCGTATTGCTACGAAGTTGATACTGATGGAGTAGAGAAAAAGCCTTGGTACCACAAAGTAACAAGATACCTCGAAACTCAAGAATATTCTGAAGGGGCATCTATCAATGATAACAAATTTATAAGGAGGTTATCTGCCAAGTTCTTTATGAGTAACAAAATCCAGTACAAGCGCAACCACGATTCGACTTTGCTTTATTGTGTAGGCAAGAAGGAAGCTGAGGAAATTGTGGAAGACATGCACGAAGGTGTTTTTGGTACTCACTCCAGTGGACATACAATGGCTAAAAATATTTTGAGAGCAGGTTATTATTGTTCTACCATGGAAACCGGATGCCATCATCATTTCATAACTTGCCACAAATGCCAGATTTATACTGACAAAGTACATATGCCTCTGGTTCCTTTGAATGTCTTGACTGCTCCTTGGTCGTTTGCAATTTAGGGCATTGATATGATTGGAGAGATTAAGCCTACTACTTCTAATGGGCATTGTTTCATCTTTGTCGCTATTGTTTATTTCACGGAGTGGGTAGAGGAAGCCTCATTTGCTTCTGTTACCAAGAATGTTGTGGCTCGTTTCATTAAGTATAACCTTATATGTGGATATGGCATCCCTGAAAGGATCATCACGAACAATGGTACCAATCTTAACAATATTATAATCATGGAACTCTACACGCAGTTCAAGATTAAGCATTACAATTATTCTTCGTACCGACCAAAGATTAATGGCATAGTGGAAGCCGCCAACAAGAATATCAAGAAGATCTTGCAGAAAATGACGGTGACATAGAAAGATTGGCATGAGATGTTACCATTTACTCTTCATGGTTATATAACTTTAGTAAGTACATCAATTGAAGCAACCCCTTTCTCTTGCGTCTATGGTATGGAGGCTGTCTTACCCGTCGAAGTCCAGATTCCTTCTTTAAGGATTATGAAAGACGCAGACTTAGATGAAGATGAATGGATTCATACTCGACTGGAACAGATAAATTTGATTGATGAAAAAAGGCTTGCGGCTGTTTGTCATGGTCAGCTGTATCAAAAACGCATGATCAAAGCCTTTAACAAGAAAGTCAAAAATCGGGTGTACCAGGCTGGTGATTTGGTAATAAAACGCATCATCCTACCACAAGGTGATCCCATTATAAAATGGACTCCCACATACGAAGGGCCATTTGTGATTAAAAAGATATTTTCTGGTGGTGCTATGATACTTACCACCAAGGACGGTGAAGATCTTCTGTACCCTGTAAATGCAGACATAGTCAAAAAATACTACGCATAAAACAGACCCGCTAGGTTGACTGGCTGTTGTACCCCAAAATTTGCCCTCCCATATTCTTCAAAGTTTTGACAAGCATCATCTCAATTTGCTCAAGTCTCTCAAAGATTGCACAGTTTAATTGCCTCCTAAGGCAGTCAAGATTAGGGTTTTGGTTCTTGCAAGGAAGTTGAGGTTTTCAAGGGCTCAATCAAGTCCCATATGCCTATATACATTGTCAATCATCTACATGCCAAGTTTCAAGGTTCACAAGGTCAAGTTGCACAGTCAAAAACCCTAATTGCTTCACAATCAACTACAGGGGCAAAATGGTCATTTGGCAGTCAAAAGTCAAAAATTTTGGTCAACATCTTATTTTGAAGCCACAATCATCATTTGATCAAGTCTTGATCATGATTCCACAAGAATGGCTCAAAAATCATCAAGATGCAAAAGTTTCCATTTTTGGACAGCTGAAAAGTCAACTGTAACTTGACCAAGGCATAACTTTTTCATGGTTCATCAGAAAAATCCCATCCAATGCTCATTTTGAATGGGATAACATTTCCTACAACTCATATTAAAATTCCAAGTCCAAGAAATGCTCTCACAAAAAGTTATCAATTTCAACATTATGGGTCATTTTCAAAAGTCAACAAAAAGGCATTTTAAGTCAAAGACCATAACTTGAGATTGGTAAATTCAAATGACATGGGACCAAAGGCATTGGTTAGAGGACTTCAAGACCTTTCCAAAATGTCCAAGAACATGTTCATATGATCAAAATTGAGCAAGATATGCAATGGAGAAGTTGGGAAATTTTTGTGAAATGGCAAAAGTCAACTATCCTTAAAACTTCAATTTTTGACAAAAGGGCCCACTTTCTTCCACTTGATTCAGCCTTGTCATGCCACCCACGTGTCCCATGATCAATTTCAAGATTAAACATTAATTTTTCTATTTTTATTTAATTTTATTTGATTTAATTCATTTTAAATCCATAAAATTCAAGTAAAATAAAAAATAAATAATTAAATAACATCTTTTGATTTGAATGACTTTTATGTGTCATGAACAACCTACCAATTTTGTGCTAGGGCCATTTTGAGTATAAAATTCAAATTTGAACAAACTTGGAAAGTTCCTTTAATGGTGGTTATGAAGAATCTCAAAACATCATTGCAATGGACCATTGGCTCATAATGTGACTTATTCTCATTCATACCTACATATGCAAGTGTGACAAGCCTCATTCACGACCTAGAGCTCATTGAAACGGCCAAACCAATTCCAAAAAAATTCCAAAGAAATTTGAAAACTGAAATCCACCTTTCAACACGATTCAAAGTGTTTTCTTGATCCAAACACATTCCTAACACTCCCAGGAATCTATTGCAATCACAAACAAGCTCTAACACTCAAAGAATCACTCACTTCACTCACACGGTTTGTCCATTTTTTTTTCAAAATCAAAATGCACGATTCATGAACATTTGATATAATTTAAAGCTTGTTTTATATTGCTTGCATCCATACAAAGCCATTGATGTCAATTAATTGGATTATCATGTACATAATTGTGATTTGCCATTAACGACTTTTAGGTTTTTTTGAGTTTTCAAAATAGGGCTTTGTTGTATCAGTAAAATCAGAACCAGTGACGCCCATGGTTGAAACCGGCTTGACAAGACGAACTCATTGCAACCCTCGCGCCCTTTTTATATAGCTCAGGGGCCTAATCGCTATTATTGGAAGTTCCATGTTGTGGGGGTTAAAAACCCCTGCTATCTGACTTTTGTTTTGCAGGTTTCATGAAGAAGACGGTGAGCTGGCAATACCCCATTGGAACATTCAAACACGCGTGCCTTTTTTTTTGTTTCAGCATTTGATTTGTTTTTTCTCATATTATATTTGTTTCTTATTTTATTAACAAACGCGCATAAGTGGTCTAGTGGTACAGGTGCTGGCAAGTGATCAATGGGACCTGGGTTCGATCTCAGGTCCCCCCAAAACTCAATGTTATTTTTCCTAATGCGTTCCCATGCAGGCCATTCATTGCACTCCACCATAGACCTCCAGTGGTCCAAGCGCCAAGTGGCCATAGCATCAATCTATTGGTTCATATGGAAGGATTATGGTGCTCATGAGTCAACGCATCTCCAGGCAATTTCAAAGGTCAACGTGGCTTGGCTGGTTAATGGGCCAGCAATCTCCAGATGCACCCCTATTCTGGGCCCAAACCCCCTGGTTTAATATGTCTTTTATTTTCTTTTTTTTCTTTTAATTTCTTGCATTAGTTTTAATTATTAGTATTATTTAATTAATCAATTAATTAGCATTTTCATAAAAAACCAAAAAAAACACATTTTATTATTTATTAACATATTTTGTAAATAAATGTAAGTTAAATTAAAATTAGTTTAGTTAATTAACTTTAATACTTTTTTTTACAATAAATAAAAACAATTTAGAATTAGGTTTTTGCTAACTTTTAATTTCTATTTATTTTCTCTTTATTTTCATTAAAAACACAAAAACACAAAAATATCATTTTCTTAATTAATTAATTAATGAATTAGGTTTAATATTTAATTTAATTGCAAAAAAGGGTCAACACCCTAAGGACGTTCCCGATTAAATTTCTATTCGCGCGTATTTATTTATTTTGACTATATTTATGTATCTGTACAGAGTATGTAATAGTTAATTAGGGATTTTACCAGTTTATTTAATTTCTCGTACTTATTTACCAAAACGGATTTTTGTTTTTGGCGATGTATAGACCCGCGCCTTGTAATAGCGTAGAATTTACATTTCCATAATTTATTTTCCGCACTCCTAACTGTTAATTATGCCTGAAAGAATGAATGCCAAATAAAACCAATCCGTAGCTCACAAATAACATGTACAAGACAAACATTAACTGAAACAATACACATGCACATGCCACTCTTAGGGTACGCCTCACTGGTTCCCTCGAAAGTGGTCGTCAAGTATAGGGTGTCTTAGAGGTCGCCCTTTTGTCTAAAGATCCAGTTGCCTCAAAACGGTTGCCTCGGATACAAAGGATCTAAGACATTAGGGTTACTTCTAAGGTGTCCTGCCATTGCTTCGGTGACCATACTGTCCCGATAATCAAATTGACCCGAATAACTCCAACGATGATGCTACCTACCTCTCAATGGTGGGATAGCACTATCTAAAGGACTCTTACACAGCCCAATTCCTTAGAGTAGGTAGATTCTCATGGGTACTTGCTCTTTTCAAAACAAACAAAACAACTTTTCACACCTCACACTTTCAAAAGTTTTCAAACAAATTTTTCATACACTCTTGAGGACAGATACAAGAGTTACTTAGAAATTTTTCAAACGAAACTTTTTCAAAACCCACACACACTTGAAAAGCAAACAATTTTTGAAAACATAAGAGCAAGTACCTAAGAGCTCGTGGATAACCACGGATAGAAAGGGTGCTAACACCTTCCCTTTCTATAAATCTACCTCCCGAACCGAGAAACATTCTCGAATAAGGAATTTTGCTGTGCTTTTGTCCTTTCCATGTTGGAGAACATAAAAGACGGTGGCGACTCTTGCTTACCGCGACATTTCGCGAACCAACTTAAAATACAGTCAGTTCTATTTCCACCGATCACAATGGCCTAGGAAAAAATAAGGGCATCCAGGCGAACCAAAAAGGTTTAGCAAAAATTATGGATATATATATATATATATATATATATATATATATATATATATATATATATATATAATTGTACATCCGACAAGTCGAAAACCTGAAAAGGAGACTTGGGCAAAAAAGGATATCCAGATGGACTAAAAACCCGAAAGGGCGGTCCAGGAAAAAGTTAGGGATTAAAACGTACGATAATGTCATGTTGGATCACCCATATGCTTACATCCAACTTTATTACCGGTGTCAAGTTCAAATAGTACAGATCAGTTCAATCATCTTTTTTCCAATAACAAATGATGAGATGCTTGAAGACATGGGGGCAATAGCAGAGTTGAAACTCGATGGGATCGTTTCTACATAGCTATTTTTTTCTTTGTTTTTCTTTGTACTCCTTTTCTTTTTATGACGATTTCCTCTTACTAAGATTTCTGTCTCCATGTATGCTTGTAGGAAAACTTTCAAAATCAATGCAAATATACTTCAAAATTCAAAATTGTTTTTACTTCTTCTGTTTTGTTTGCAAAAAGCATCCAGTGATTACATTGAATGAACATATGAATTTGAATATGATTACTTTTACAAAATATGCATGAAAACAAGATTAGCATTTATTAAAGACTCTATGAGCCGGGATAATGTTCAAGTTATCCATAAATCCCCACAGAGCAATCTCCATGGAAATATCTCTATAGAACTATCTTCACAAGTTCATCCCCAACAAAGATATATTCCCCAGCAAATCTAATATGCCCTCAGACAGAAAATGGGACATCTTCCAACAATTCACCTCTGTATCTCTGATGGATAGATTGACATGATCATCTTCCCCAATAGGTCCCCCAACAGATAAGGAAGTTTGATCATTTCTCCGACATACAGTGGAAACTTCCTCGGTGCAACCTATGCATTTCCAATCCTTATCATAGATTATTTCTTCAAAGCATTCTACATGATTTATTTCCCCAACAAAGATTATTTCTCCAATACTGCAGCCATATGTCATTCAATGTTGCTCTCCCCAGAAGAGTTGACATCCATATCTGAAACCTGGTCAGATAGCACAACAAAGGATTATCCATCTCTTTTATCCCCAGTCAGGGTACATAAGAATCAAATCCTTCAATAAAAAGAACGACAAACAACCGGCTTTCCTAGAATACTTCTATCCCTAAGCCAAAGTCGAACATCCCCAGCTGAAAGCGGAAATCCCCATTAAGGTCATTATAAACAAAAATTGAAGAATTATTTTCTTCATCCCCAGCAATAATCAGGTATTTATTTTCCCCATCCAGAGTTGTTACAAGAAGCTACCAATACGTTCACAGGACATATTACATCCATACATCATTTACAAAATATCATAACATATGCATACGAAATGCATATAATATTCTCATTTATTTTGTGAGCATCAGTATACAATGCATTACATACATCATGACATTGCATAAAACTAACTTTATCTTTTCAGGTTAAGTTCGTAAACAGATGAATATTACCAACAATTTATAGATAGGTTATAGATCAATTCTCGAAATAGGATGGGGTGACTAGCTACATGACCACCGCTTCCCTCAGGAGACTAAATTCTGATGAGCATTTCCCTTAGAGACGAAAATTCTTACGAGAATTTACCTCAGAGACTAATTCTGATGAGCATTTCCTTCTGAGATTCATTCTAAAAAGCATTTCCCTCAGATAAAATTGGATAGATTCATTCTGAAAAGCATCAGTTAGATACAACCAGAAGAAAGTTCATTCTGACACTCTTTTGGATACAGTCAAGTGTAGACTCATTCTAACACTTTTTCAGATACAGTCGGGCGAAGACTCATTCTGATCCACTTTTGGATACAGTCAGGTGTAGACTCATTCTAATACATCTTCTAGATACAGTCGGGTGTAGACTCATTATAGAATATCATTCAAATATATTCGATCAAAGACTCATTCTGATCTTCTCATAGATACAGTCAAGACATAGACTCATTCTAAAACATTGTTCAGATTCAATCAAGACGTATGATTCATTCTGACACTCCCTATTGCATCTGCTAGATATAGTCAGACACAGACTCATTCTAGTATACCTTTTCAGATACGGTCAAGTGTAGACTCATTATGACACCCCTATCAACAGTTACTTTGGATGGCATCTATAAGCCCATTTTTGAAGGTATCCCATCATCCTCTCCGAATGGCATATTTAAGCCTATTCTTGATATAATCAATTAACAGTGTTACTTTGCGCACATGTGAGTGAAAATTTATGGGCACTTAAGTGTTCAATCCTCTTCCACCTTCAGATCACGAATGGCGGACATGCCAATCTAACTCCTCATGTTTAAGAAGATTGAACAGGGGCAGATGTTGTACCCCAAAATTTTTCCCTCCCATTTTCAAGACAAATTGATTTAAGATACCTTCTCATGCTCCTAGGGTTCTCAATTTCTCGAGACTACTCAAGGGTTAACCAGACAAACCCTTATCCTAAGCAGTTGACCTACAACTACGGTTTTGTTTTTCTCAAGGAAAATTGGACTTCTAATGCCTCAAGTGGATTTCATGGTTTCTCATATGTATCAAAGAATCCTCACACCAAGTTTCAAGCCTTGCAGCACAAGTTTGCTCAGTCAATTAGTCAGATGATTGAAAATCAACTATATTAGACAAAAAGTCAACTTTGACCAATTTACAGTCAAACTTCAAGATTTTTGGTCAACATCAATACTTTGAAGTCACGTTCATCATTTGATCAAGGGTTGATCATGATTCATCAAGAAAATTCAAGATCCATCAAAAGTCAAAAGTTACTAAATTGGGATTTTCTTAAGGAGAAGTCAACTGAACTTTGACTATGCATAACTTTCACATACTTAATCACAAATTTCTCAACCAAAGCTCATTTTTAAGGAAATTCAATTCTCTACAACTTTGTCTCTCTAAGCTCAAGGAAAAAAATGCTTCATTTGAGAGATATGGGCCAAAACATTACATGTCATTTTAAAAGTCAACTAAAAGACACTTTTTTTCAAAGCACATTACATCAATTAAATTCTTCAAATGAAAAAGTGACCAATATGAAGGTTGTAGGAGACAGGTGGAGGTTTCCAATACATCTAAAATCACATTCATATGAAAAAAATTGTGTGAGATATGATTGGTTCAAGTTGGACAATTTTGAGAAAATGCATGAAGCCCAAATTGAGCGAATTTGAATTTTTTGGGCTAATGGGCCTATCTTTTAAGGTCCAAACGTGTTCCTGACCTCATAAGGGACTCTTAAATCCATTCATGTATCTTTGTGGTTTTTATTTCTTTTTATTTTGATTTTATTCATTTAAATTCAAAATAAATCAAATAAAATATAAAACTCATGAATCAAGGGGTGTAGATCTATTTTTTGAATCAAATCATAAGTCCAAAAATCACATGACCAACTAGAAAAAACGTGTAGAGATGATTGGTACATGATTGGCCTGAAAAAGAAAGATTCCATGCAAAAATTCCAATAAAATATTTGGTCATGAAATACAAAGATTTGATTCATGTTTGTTGACCTAATCACTATCTTATAAATACATAACATGTTCAGACCACCAAACACACGAAAATTGCCTCAAGAACACACCCTCAAAATCTCAAATTTTATCAAAACTAGGGAAACTTGAAACCCTTATCTCCAGCCTCTTTCAATCCGTTCCAAGCACCCTATCATCTTCCTGAAGTTCCCAGGAGTCCACCCCAACCATCCTTGAAGCAATTCCACGTCTAAAACAACCATATCCAATTGCACCATTTTTGGTAATTTTTCGTGAATCTCAAATTCTTAATATGCGCATTGTTGAATGATTTAATGCATGCATACATGTTTAGAATTTTTTTGATCCATTACTTGCAAGCTTTAACGCAGGGATGATGAGTTACCATTGTTAGGGAAATTTAGAGTATTTGCTTCGAAACTCACTATACAAGCAGTTTCAGGCTAAACTAACATCACCATTGGATTCAGAAGGTCCAAATTAGGGGGACATGATCCCTCTTGATCTTTAACTCGTGTGTTTTTGCAGGATATGGATTTTGCCTCACTGGAGAAGACGACTGGAGCTAGTGCTCCGGCGCGTCTCAAATATATGTTTTATTATATATTTATTTTTTATATTCTTTAACACAAATGCAGCGTAGCGCAGATGGTGAGAGACAGAGGCCTGTAATAGGAGGGGCGTGTGTTCGATCCCTACTTCTTGCAAAATTATTTTGTTTTTCCAAACTAACACGCAGGTTAATATTATAATGGTTGCTTCCCATTTTCATTCACCAACAAAGGCCTAGCCTAATGGCAGGAGAATGTGCCTACGACCTCAAGGGCGTGGGTTCAACACCCACCCCATGCATTCTTTTTTACCTATTTTCTTCCTAACCCTAACTTTATATTTTATTTATTAATTAATTCTTTTAATTAACAATTAACTAACCTAATTTTTTAACACTTTAACAAATTAGGGTTAGGTCTTTTTTAATTAGTAATTGATTTTAATATATTTTATTTATTTGATAATTAATTAATTAATTTCTTAACCTTTTTCTCAATATTAAAACTAATTAGAAACAATTAGGTCTTAGTTAATTATTAACACTTAAATTATTTTCTACGCAAAAAAAACATTTTAGCATTTTAACATTCTTTTTCTTATCTATCGCTTTACTATTTAATTTTCATAGAACAGTTGTATAGGTCGCATTATCAATGTAATAACGTAGATTTATTTTCTCACTTTTTATTTATTATGTAATTGCTCAAAGGATGTAATAACTTAGGTTTAATTTCCGCACTTTACATTCTGCACTTTTGTTCCGCACTTTATTTTTTCTGTACTTATTTAATTGTTAGTAACTAGGGGTTTGCATGGCAAGACTAAAAGCAATCTAGAAAACCCTAATCTTCAAGACTAAATATAACTGAAAACAAACACTTTTCACACTTGCAATCTCTTGTTGCCTTACGAATATTGGTCACGTCCCTCGAAAGTGGGAATACTTTAGCAAAAGACCCTCGATCAAATCATCATTGTCCCTTTTGAATAAAGATCATAATTCCTCGATGACCCTTCGAGTTGCCTACAAAATAATCTAGTCCCTACGAGTAAATGATGATAGTCCCCCAATACAATTTCTAAAGTATCCTTACATGTTACTTTCGATGACCATACGATGACCCTACGCCTGTCCCTTCACATCAAATAGATAGGACTACCTACCAACTAATGGTATGGATAGTACTATGTCCAAAGGAGAAGGAAAATAACAAGAAAGACCTTATCAGTGGGTAAGAACTCTTAAATGCTTGCTCACTACTTTCTCACAAACAAAAAATTTTCACACTACATTTTCAAAAAACAAATATTTTCAAAAACACTTTGTATACATTCTTGAGGACTGGTACAAGAATTTTTACAAAGTTAGCCTTACATTGGCATTTCAAAATATTTTCAAACAAATCACACACACAAAGCAAGTTTTTCAATATTAGCTAAGCAATTAAGAGCCCGTAGGTAACTACGGATGAAAAGGGTGCTAAGACCTTCCATTTTCATAACCTACCCCAAACTCAAATATTGGATAAAAGAAAAATCGGAGGTGACTCTAGCTATTCGTAAATTTGGATAAAACCAAAAAATTAAGTTCTCCCGCCATATTACAATCTCCTCATCACGTGGCCAAATATTGGCCACGTGTTGCTCTTCGTGAAGGATGTGGAGGAAGTCTGTCAAAGTATTCCTCATCACGTGGTCAGAAATTGGCCACGTGTCGCTTATGGATAGTGTTCAGAGAGTTGCGTGGGCTTTAATATCTTTGTAAAAATATTGAATTAATTATTCTTGATTAAAAATTATTAAATTAATGAAGAAGATAATTGCATTAATAAACTAAAAAAATAGGTTAGGAATAATAAATTAATTAAGAATTAAACTAATTAAGAAACCTAAAACAGGGTGTGAATAGAACATACATGTTTTAATTAGTAAAAGAGAAGAAAGGGTAAATTAGAAGCCCAAGGCCCAATGTCATCTCTAAAACCATAATAAACTATGAAATAGAAAAGTAAAAACACTAGGATAATAGATGGATGCAACGTCCCTTTGTTGCATCTCTACATCAATTGTTTAATCCCCTAACGACCCAATTACATGGTGACACATGGCCATATTTTTTTATTTTTATTATTAAAATAAAACAACAACAAATGAATATAATAACAGAGTAAATCATGACACAAAAAACCTAGACTTCAATGCTCTCTCCCTCTCTCAAATTGAAAATTTTCAAAACAAACATTCATATTCACAAACAAAGAAACAATTGTAAAACCAAAACACAAGCAATAAACAAGATCTAAGAACCAAGAGGTGTCATACTAGTGGATGTCAACGGTTGTTGGCACGGGTTGCACCTGGAGCATTCCAGAGTTGTTGCGTTGTTGTTTTCTAGTAGTGTGCAATCGCGGTTGCACGAATCTGTGCTAGCGGAGCCAATGTTGCAACTTGAAGGCACGACGACCTTTCGGTTTGGAGGCAGGGGCGTTCCACGAATTTATTCCGGTTGGAGGGAGCTTCGCGAGATCCGGCAGTGGATGAAGTGGAGGTACAGTGATGTCCTCATGGCTTTTCCAGATCCAACCCTGTCTACTTCTTATTCATGGTTTCTCTGTAAAACACCACAAAAACAAACAAAACAAAGATTTGAAATTGATTTTAGATGGTGATGATTGTTTGCGGAGCGAACTCGATTAACACCTTCTTTTCCTTCTGTTTTCTAGAGAAAAAAGGAAGCAAACGGTACTGTGTAGAATATTGTGTTGTTGTTTATGTGTGTGATAGTGAGACACGGAGATAGGAGTTTTATTCAATGTGATCATGAATAGTTAGTGTAAAAAAAGAGAGACAGACATATTTCTTGTTGTTTGACTCGGTGTAAAAAAGAGGTGCTTAGAAAATTGGCCTTTCGAATGAAGGTTTTGGCTTACGTCAACTAAGAAACTCATGCATTTTTACAGCTTTGAAACATGGTATAACAATAAGAGTATGTGCATTGATGTAGTTTTTTTTCTTTTCTAGTGTAAGATTGTTAGTCTATTTATATACAAATGATTAGGTCAACAAAGAATGAAAAACAAATCAAGTTTTGATCATTATAATAAAAACTCAAATAAAATTTTATTCGATTTTGATTTTTTTACCATTTTGAAAAATAATTTATTTACTTCACCTCCAAGAAAATAAAATTTGCTAAAAATAATAAATCATATTTAAAACTTCCCTTTTTAGATTTTTTTAACTATAAAATACATAAATTAATAAATTACAAAAAAATATTTAAAAATTAATTAAAATAAAAAACGAAAATTATAATTAAAATAATAAAAAGTGAAAATTTGTGATCTTAAAAGAAATAAAGTTAGTAACAAAACAAGAGAGAAAATGTAAAAACACAGGATAATTAGATTCAAATTCGTGACCTCATACATGAGAGCATAATCTCCTTATCAATTCTGATATGCCATTTTATTCAAGATAAAAAGACATATTGAAGTATATCAAAGGTGCGAACATATTTTGTTGTTCTTAAAATACAAATAATTTAAAGTAATTTATTATATATCTTAAATAAGCAAAATAAATTACTGTTAAAACCAGATATTAGTAAAACCCAAAAAAAATTATGAAACCAAATTTAACAATAATTTGAATGTTTTAAAAAATGGGGCGGACAGATTTGGGGTATGACACTTGGGATTTTGAATGAAGAATGTGTTGCTCAGCATGTTTGTCAGAAGAGGTTCTCCTAACTGTGCTAATTAGGATGTGAAAATTATGATCTTGTAAGGTGTGTGATGCATGACTACTGTCATGTTGAAGACTTCACTAGTATCAATAATTGCTAGTGAATGTAAGGGAAAAGGAATGGTTTCAGATGAAGCGATTTGATGAGAATGTTTTTATGGAGTTGTTGTCTTTTGCTGCAAGTATCTCCAGAAGAGATTGGGTTTATCTAGATCTTAGGAAAGCTTTTAAGTAAACTAAGAATTTTTGGGTTTTGTAAGTGAAGTCAAACCAAGAGTGCATGACATCTTAGTCATCCAAAGAGTCACGATACCTTGATTGGATTTGTAAGGCCATGTATCAGATGTGTCTTTGAAGAAGTTTGAAGACCTGGATGTGCTCTCAAGGGGTGAGAGTATCTGAATCAGGATAGATTTCACAATGTGTGAAAGTGTTCAGCAGATATGTGAAGCTATTATTCTTCACAGTTAGAATGTGAAGTCCTTCATCTGGAGTTTAAGTGTTCTTCTTCAGCAAGAGAATTGTTTATCCATGACAGGGGGAGTGAAGTGCTTGTCTATGGTTTGTTGCTGCAATAGTGTAGACCTTATGTAGCTTGTGTGTTGTTCAAGCTTGTGGAAATTGTTTTCCTCTTATGAGGTTGTGATGTTAGACAACATGTCGTGACATAAGGCTACTGGATGTAGTTATCTGTGCCCTCAACATGGTCAGTGTGGTTGTAGCTATGAGTAGCTAATTGGTGTTGTCCTACTCCTGGAGACAATATCTTTGTTTGGGAGAATTTATTTTTCTATGGAGATTGAGGAAGGACTCAATGGATGTTTTTTGTTGATGAATGATAGATATCACACATTTGATGTCTTGATATCTTTGTAGGTGTTACTAATTCTGGTTGAAAGAAGTTTGTAGTAAACAACCCCATTGGATGTAATGATGGCCAAAGTGAAGATTTCAGAAAAGTGATGTTGGTACAAGAACTAGAATTGGTCATGTTGCATTTTTTTGCAAGTTCTAAGACAAGTTGTCTCAACGGCTATCAAGTTGATGGTGATGTTGCTCATGTTTGAGTGTGGTTTTTGGTTTTTGGTGGTGTAAGGTTTTAATGTCGAGGATTTGTTTAGCACTTCTGTGAACTTTGTGCTACTAAAATGTATATGCTAATGTGGTTTTTGTTTTTGGTTAGGTGTTTACCTCTGTCATATTATGGCTAAAAATAGGGAGAAGTGTGTGTGCACTAACCACTGATCACTGATATTATTGGCTACTATTGAGGGGGGGAATTTTATGATTCTCAGAAAGTGTTACTTATCAGTTTTTTAGGGGCGGGGGTGTTGTACCCACAAATTTTCCCTCTCATTTTCAAATCAAATTATTTCAAGAGGTTTCTTCATCTTCCTAGGGTTCTCAATTGCTCAAGATTACTCAAGGAATTAATCAGACAAGTCTTCTCCTAAGCAATTAGCCTACAACTAGGGTTTTGATTTTCTCAAAGGAAATTGGACTTCTAATATCTCAAGTGGTTTTCATGACTCTTGATATGCTTCAAAGAATCCTCATGTCATATTTCAAACCATGCATCACAAGTTTGCTCAAACAATTGCTCAGACGATGGAAAATCAACTGTATTAGATAAAAAATCAATTGTGGTCAACTTATAGTCAAACCTCAAGATTTTTGGTCAACATCAATATTTTTAAGTCACATTCATCATTTGATCAAGGTTTGATCATAATTCATCAAGAGATTGCTCAAAAGTCAAAAGTTACTAAATTAGGGTTTTGATCATCCCTTTAGGAGAAGTCAACTGAACTTTGACGAAGCACAACTTTCACATGTTTCATCAAATTTTTCTCAACTGAAGCTCATTTTGAAGGAAATTAAATCCTATACATCTTTGTCTCTCTAAGCTCAAGGCCAAAAAAGTCTTCATTTGATAGATATGGGCTAATACATTATAGGTCATTTCAAAAGTCAACAAAAATACACTTTTTGTCAAGGCAACTTTCATCAAGATAAATTTTCAAATGCAAAAATGATCAAAATAGATATTATAGAGGACATATTGAGATTTCCAAAAAGTCAAATATCCCCTTCATATAATTAAAATTAAGAGAGTTGTGATTGGAGCAAGTTGGGAAATTTTGAGGAAATGCTTGAAGAGCAAATTGATCAAATTTGTAATTTTGGACTATTGGGCCTAAGTTTTCAGGTCCAAATGTGTTCATAACATATTAGAGGACCCCTAAATCCATTCTTACCTTGCCATGATTTTTATTCTTATTTATCTTGATTTTATTCAATTAAAATCAAAATAAATCAAATAAAATGTCAATTAAATCATCTAAGGCGCATGGGCTTTTGTTCTAATTGTGTTGGAGGCCCAATATCACATATTCAAGCTGGAAAAACCGTGTGAAATACATATGGAAGAAAATCTTCACTTTTGGAAAGTTTTGAATGAATTTTGGAAACAAATCATGCACTTAATTCCATGAGATTTCATGCAATATTTGTTACCCTAATTCCATGCTCTATATATTCATAAGCATAACAAATGCTAAGTGTTGCAACTGGTTTTAAATACAGATTCACCACCCTTATTTTTTATCCTACAAAAGGGAATATAAAGGAATAACTCTAAAAAGTTCAGAGATTCTAGGCCTGACTCGGTTCTAGACGAAGGAAAGGTGTTAAGCACCCCTCATCTACCCTGTTCACGAGGATACTAGGTTTAGAAGCACAATTTTTTAGGAAATAGGGTTTCAACTATTTATTAGGGGAAAAGGGGTTTTAATTTTAATTAGTGGGACTCGCCACGATTTTCATCGTATTCCTACATATCCTCTTAGGAGGAATCAAAGTCACATTTCATAGTTTGCAGTTGGTTTGTGTTTTTTATGACTTACAAAGATATTCGCGTTTCCTGCACGTTTAGTCTAGGTGTCATTAAAAGCGGAGATTGTTAGACTAAACGCGCAGTCGATTTGAATAAATTTGCAAGTTGATTATTAAATCGATTTGATTTTTAAAATAGGTTTCTTATTGGTTGGATGTTTTTTAGTATCTTAATTACTTAAAAGTGAATTTTATTTAAATGCATGCATGAAAATAAGCTTTAATGCAATTAACAAAAATAGTGTTTTAATGAATTTTAGAAAATTATGTAACAATAAATAATATATATATATATATATATATATATATATATATATATATATATATATATATATATATATATATATATATATATATATATATATATATATATATATATATATATATATATATATATATATATATATATATATATATATATATATATATATATATATATATATATATATATATATATATATATATATATATATATATATATATATATATATAAACACAGGGGGGTGTAAAAATATAGTATGGTAGTAAAAAAATGGGGGTTCTAATAGAAAGGGCCTGAATTCAGATATTGAATTCAGGCCCAAAAGGCCAGGGGGTGCATTTTAGCATTAATCAACAAAATAGAAGGGTGTCAATACAATAGGACCCTAGTCCAGATTTTGGATTAGGCCCAAATAAGGTTGGGGGTGCTAATTATAATACAAAAAAAATGGGGGTGATATTATCATTGGGCTCAGCCCAACGTTGGTATTTGAGGGATGCCAGCGGGTCGTGTGTGGGAGGCGTAAGGCAGTATGGTGGTGTACCTGATTTGGATCACTTTATTTAAACCATGCGATGATGGTTGAGGGTTTACGGTAGGCATGATGGGACGGCCCATATAGAATCGTGTGACATATTATATTTTCTTTTTACAAAGAAACAAAAAAAAAATTCATTATCTCTTTCTCTCTCAGCCTTGCCTCTCTCTTATTTCCTTCTCAACACAAACCCTAGGTAAAACAACAACCTCTCCAGCGGCGGCGACAGATAAAAACCCAACCCAAAGCGTAATCCAAAATCAAACCTCAACCCTTGCCCCCGCCCCCCTCGAATCACAAAAATGCAACAAAACCTAAAGTTAAGTCTCGAGATTACCTTTGTCGCGAGCTTCGTATTTTTCCAGTTTCCTCGATCTCTCTTCTAATCGTGCTTCTCCCTTTTGTTTTACAGGCGATGGCAATGATGATGAACAGAGTGGCAGAAGTGTGAAGAGTTCTTAGGTTTTTATATATTGAAAACCTAGATCTGGGCGAGGCAGCTTGTGACGAATTTACAACAGTGTTCTTCTTTTCCTGCTTCCCTTTCCATAAAATTTTTTTTCTCTATCTAATTTTGTTATCGATTGCTTATTTTTTTTTTTAGATTAGAGTTAGGTTTTTATAGCGTTTGTTAGGGGGTTAGAAATTAGGAAAGAAACAAACTTGTCTGTAATTTAAGTTATAGAATTGAATTAGGGTTTGTATCATTTAGGAATTTTATTCGTTTGTCTGTAAATTTCTTAGCAGATTAGGGAAAGAATTCAATTGTTTTGATTGCAATTTTGAATTTTGCTTGTGAATGTATTGGTTGCTTAATTCGTTTATGCTTTTAGTATAATTTTGTATTGAATGCATTTGATTGATGTTTAATTCTGTTTCTGTATTTTTGCTCTGCATAATGTCTTTTGAATAAGGAAACAAAAAGATTCAGTTTTGTTCATGATCTGAACAGTGGTTGTTCGTAAACCTACATTTTTTTGTACCATATGCGTTTGTTTTGGTCCCTTTGGGCCATACATTTGGAACAACAATATGTTTTTTAATCGAAAATGGGCCAGTGATGTCTTGTAATGGGTTTGGGGCCACTCGTTTATCATTTAAAATAAAACAAACACCTCATCAAGTGTTTAAAAATAAAATGTTTTTTTTTAAAGTACTGTTATAATAAAAAATAAAAATAGCCTTTTCCAAAACACACCAAAGATACTTACTGGGCCACATTGTTAACTTATTGGGCCCCTTTCCTCAAAACATTTTCCAGTTAACGAAACAATTTAATTAATAATAATGATAATTTCAATAATGTAATATTTGAAACAAATCTCCAAACAAATAAAAATACTAGACGGACCCTTATTGGGCTCTTAACAGATTACTTTATTCAAAACCTTAAACGAGCCTTATGGTTTAATTTTATTGGGTTCCGAACAAAAATAAATTGTTTTAAACACCACTTGATCTAAATGGGTTATTATGATTTAGAAATGGCCCAATGTTTCTTTAATAGCATGCACCTCCTATTTCATTTAAAATGGAACCTATATAAAAACTTAATGGGCCATCAGATGTTGATGGTCCATTTTGTATCAACACACCCTTCTTTGATTTTAAACACCCTCCCCCCATAGAAATAAAAACTATATAATATGAATTATTTAAAAATAACCCTAAACATAATGTAAGGGTAGGACAAATTTGGGGTGTGACAGTTGCCCCTATATAATCACCTTTCCATTAAATAGTGCGAGAATACGCAGGTCTCGCACGTTTTGACAGGAAGTTTACTAAATATTGAAAGACCTCAAAATTTGTCCGAAAGATCATAAGAATATGATGTACAACGTTCTTATGAAAGTGGATAGTAGGCATAGATGATGATGTATCATCTTACCAGTGTTTGAACCAAATTCGATTTAACTTAGATATGACGATGTAGATAGTTCGTCAGTATCCAAAAGAAATTGTAATCTTTCATATTTACCATAACCTAGGAGGCAAATGATACATGTTTGAACAACTAACTTACTAATGCTTGAAGACTAATATAACAAGCATTGGTTTGATTTGAGTTTGTCTATTCATCACAACCTAGGCGATGGATGAAACAAAGTTTGACAACACATTGCCGCATGGAGACTGACGCAATAGAGCTATATTGTAGGAAAAGTGATAACAAATATTTCTGCATAGAGAATGATGCGATGAATTAACTCGGGAAAGAAACTTGATAATGACATTGCTGCCTGGAGACTGATGCAATGGATTATGTCGCAAAGAAATTTAATAATGACATTGTTGCATGAAGACTGATGCAATGGATTATCCCATAGAAAAAAAGTTTGATGATCAATATTGTGGCATGGAGACTGATGCAATAGACAGGGTCTGGTAAAAGCATTGTTGCATGAAGGCTGATGCAAAGGAAGGAGTTTGGTAACATCACTGCATGGAGGCTGGCGGAATGATCTATATCGCGAGGAAAGAACATATTGTTGCATGGAGACTAATGCAATAAGTTAAATATAGAAAGTTTCACACATTGTTGCATAGAGGCTGACACAATGGGTGGAATTGCTTATTTCGCAACATTGTTGCATGGGGTCTGACACAATGAGCTAGATCGTGGGGAAAGAACATATTGCTACATGGAGACTGACACAATAATTTAAATTGCAGACTTCACACATTGTCGCATAGAGACTGACACAATGGGTGGAATCATTGACTTCACAACATTGCTTCCTAGGATCTGATACAATGAGCTAGATCGCAAAGGAAGAACATATTGTTGCATGGAGACTGACATGATAAGTTTAATATGGAAAGTTTCACGCATTGTCGCATAGAGACTGGCACAATGAGTGTAATATATAAGAAGCTGTTTTGAATGATCCATATCTTAATTAAATAAAACAGAGATGAGAACGGATTTTATTGGTTATTTGTTTCTAACCGAGGTAAGAACTGATAGAGGGCCCTACGACACCGGCTTTGTGTGATGTATGATGTGTGTGTATGGAAGTATGGCCTTTTGGATACATATGTAACGAATGTGTGTATGCCTCAAATATATATTGGTGAAAACTATGTATATATATCCTAAATGTTGTGAAAAATGCTTTTGTATTATCCTTTTTAAACCACTGTCTTTGAATTACCAAACCCCTTAGCATTGTGTGTTGCCATGTCATGGTATTTTTAAATTGATTTGAACATAGATATGTATGTCTATATCATAGGTGTAGGCGTAGCATAGGCGCAAGCGTAATCATGGAGATAAGCGTAGACATGGACGCAAACATGGATCTTCTTTTGATATTTTCTAACCAAAATGTTTTTCGATATTTTTATCAAGTGTTTTTTTTTTTACTTTTCAAATCCTCGAAATGATTTCAGCATAATATTCAAAATAAGTAATCGTAGTATTTTGCAAACAAGTCTGAGAAAAAAACACAATTCGCGGGATATGAAGATAAATATAAGTTTTATTGATATTCCTTTGAATAGGCGTGAGTATAAGATGCAATTCCTGAAAGGAGGTAATTACATAAAACTTTAAAACTGTAAATGTCAATGAAAATGATAATTGCTACTACTATTTTCCCAATATCCTTTTGATAACTTCTAGTCTTCTTTGCTTATGAGTTAGATGATTTGGATCTAACTCTTTCTTAGTGGTATGTGGTCGCAGTTCTCAGATCCCAGTATCTTTGTTCTTTATTTATTTTGGATAAGATCCTTAATGTTTTCCTGGATCGCCCTTTCGGGTTTTCAATCCACCGGGATAAATTTTTTTTTTGTATATGTCCCTAATTTTTTCCTGGATCACCCTTTCAAGTTTTCAATCCACCGGAACGCTCCTTTTTGCCTAAGTCGCCTGTTTAAGGTTCGATCTTAGAGAGATTTCTTATACATAGTATTTTTTGTCTGCATCTCTATTTTCCGGATGCAGTAGTTCTTCCCCATCCATTATTGTGAGGATAAGACCACCACCGATGAATGTGGTTTTCACCACAAATGGACCTTTATAGTTAGGTGTCCATTTACCACGTGAATTTAGAAGATGTAGTAGAATATTTTTAAGCACTAGACCCCCCTCTTTAAATATGCGAGGATGGACTTTCTTGTAGAAGGCTTTCTTCATCCGTTTCTTATATAATTGACCATGGCACGCAGCTGTCAAATGTTTCTCTTCAATGAGGTTGAGCTGATTAAATCGTGTTTGAACCCACTCAGCTTCTTCGAGCTTTGTTTCCATTAGCACCAAGAGTGATGGAATTTCTATCTCAACTGGGAGTACTGCCTCCATGCCATATACCAGAGAAAAAGGAGTTGCACTTGTTGATGTGCTTACAGAGGTACGATGTCCATGTAAAGCAAAGGGAAGAATTTCGTGCCAATCTTTAAATGTCTTCACCATTTTCTGAATGACTTTTTTGATATATTTGTTTGCAGCTTCGACAGCCCCGTTCATCTTGGGTCGATATGGTGAAGAATTATGATGCTCGATCTTGAAATTGTTGCATAATTCTTTCATCATTATTTTGTTCATATTAGACCCGTTATCAGCTATGATCTTGTTTGGAACCCCATACCTGCATATGAGATTTCACTTGATGAATCGAGTAATCACTTGGCTTGTCACATTTGCATATGACGCTGCTTCTACCCACTTGGTGAAGTAATCAATGGGGACTAGTATAAATCGGTGTCTGTTAGATGCTTTCGGTTTGATCATACCTATCATATCAATTCCCCATATTGAGAACGGCCAAGGAGAGCTCATGACATTTAGAGGAGTAGGTGTTATATTCATCTTTTCAGCGTAGATTTGGCATTTGTGACAGGTTTTGTGTAATGATAGCAATCTGCTTCCATTGTTAACCAGTAATACCCTGCCCGTAGAATTTTCTTGCCATAGCATGCCCATTTGTATGGGTTCCGAAAGTGCCTTCATGGATTTCCCTCATAAGTGTATCCTCTTCTGGTTTCTCCACACACCTAAGTAGCACCATATCATAATTTCTTTTGTATAATACACTATCACTCAGAAAGAATTTTGAGGCTAGCCTTTGTAGAGTTCGTTTGTCGATGATAGAGGCATTTACTGGATATTCTTGCTTTTTGAGATACCTCTTGATGTCATAGAACCATGGTTTGTCATATGATCCTTCTTCAATAGTGAGGCATTGTGCAAGCTCTTTAAAATGTCTGATAGTAATGCACGGCTCATGGTTAGACCATGTCACCTTAGACATGGCTGATAAAGTTGCTAGAGCGTCTCCCATTTGATTTTATTCTCGTGGGATGTGGTTGAAAGTAATCTCAGTGAATTTCGCAACTAGCTTCAAGACATGATCCCTATATGGAATCAAGTTGGGGTGTTTGGTGTCCCACTCATCTTTGACTTGGTATATGACCAGTGCGGAATCTCAAAATACTTCAAGATATTCGATTCTTAGATCAATGGCAGCTTCCAGACCTAGGATGCAAGCTTCATATTCGGCGATGTTGTTGGTGCAGTCAAAACATAACCTTGCAGTATAAGGTTTGTGATAGTTCCTTAGAGAAGTCAAGACTGCCCCGATACCATGTCCCAATTCATTTTAAGCTTCGTCAAACATGAGTGTCCAGTGTGCCCCTGGTTCAGGTCCTTCGCCGGGTCCAAGTATTTCGTAGTCATCTATAACTATAACATCTTCGTCTGGAAAGTCAAACTACATGGGTTGATACTCTGGAAATGGTTGATGGGCCAGATAATCAGCTAGTATACTACCTTTGATGGCCTTTTGAGTAACATATAGTATGTCGTACTCTGATAATAACATCTGCCATCGGGTAATCCTCCCTATAAGAGCTGGTTTTTCGAACACATATTTTAAGGTATCCATCCTTGCTATTAGAAATGTGGCGTGTGTTAGCATGTATTGCCTCAATCTTTTAGTAGCCCTAGACAATGCACAACAAGTCTTCTCGAGGAGTGAGTACCTGGTTTCGTAGTCGGTGAATTTCTTGCTAAGGTAGTAGATTTCATGCTCTCTTCTACCTGTTTCTTCTTGTTGGCCCAATACACATCCCATCGATCCTTCAAGTACTATTAGGTACATAATGAGAGGTCTCCCAGGAACTGGTGGAATCAAGATTGGTGGCTCTTGTAAATATTTCTTTATCGTCTTGAAAGTCGTCTAGCAATCATCATTCCATGTTACTGTTTGATCTTTTCGCAGTAATTTAAATATAGGCTTACACGTAGCAGTTAGGTGTGATATGAACCTTGAAATGTAGTTCAATCTCCCTAAGAAACCACGAATTTCTTTCTCCGTCTTTGGTGGTGGCATTTCTTGTATGGCTTTTACTTTGGTGGGGTCCACTTTGATACCATGTTGTCTTACAATAAAACCCAATAACTTGCCTGACCTGCACCAAAGGTACATTTGTTTGGATTTAACCTTAATTTAAACATTCGCAGCCGATCAAATAACTTCTGTAGATGTAGGATATAGTCCTCCTCTGTATGCGATTTGGCAATCATATCATCTACGTACACCTCAACCTCTTTGTGAATCATTTCATGGAATAGTGTCACCATTTCCCGTTGATAGGTTACCCCTTCATTCTTTAGATCGAACGACATTACTTTGTAGAAAAAAGTCCCCCAAGGTGTCATGAAGGTAGTCTTCTCCATATCTTCGGGTGCCATTTTGATTTGATTATAGCCTGAGAATCCATCCATGAATGAGAATACCGAAGCTTGAGTCGTGTTATCTACAAGAATGTGAGGTAGTGGGAAGTCGTCTTTAGGACTTGCTTTGTTTAGATCTCGATAGTCCACACACATACGTACTTTGCCATCTTTCTTGGGTACTGGCACAATGTTAGCTATCCAAGGTGGATAGTCTACCACTACCAAGAACCCTGCGTCGAATTGTTTAAGAACCTCTTTCCGAATTTTGTTGGACATATCTAGACGAGTTCTTCTGAGCTTTTTCCTGACCGAGGGACAACCTTCTTTGAGAGGTAGTCTGTGTACTACAATATCTGTATCCAACCCTGGCATGTCTTTGTAAGACCAGGCGAATATATCCATGTACTCATGTAACAATTTGATCAGCCTTTCTTTTACGCTTTTTTCTAACGCTTCCCCTGACTTGATCTCTTTCGGATCCTCTTATGTGCCAAGGTTAATGGTCTCAATAGGCTCTTGATATGGTTGTATATTGTCAGCTTTTTTCTCTATAATTTTTTGCCAGCTCTTCAGAAAGTTCAAGATCCTCATTGTTGCACCCCAAAATTTTCCCTCTCATATTTCTCAAAACATTGCAATAAAAATCTCCAAGTTGCTCAAGTTTGCTCAATAGTGGGTCAAACAAATCATCTCCTAAGGCAGTCAACCCCAAATTAGGGTTTTCTGTTGCATCAAGATATTTGAATCCAAATGACCTCAAGTTCTCCCAAATGTCCTAATATGTTCTCAAGATCATCCATGTCAAATCTCAAGCCTTGCAGAGGAAGTTTGCTCAGTCAATTGCTCAAAGGGTCCAAAAATCGACTGTGCTAGGGCAAAAGTCAACTGTGACCTATAAACAGTCAAACTTCAATATTTTTTGTCAACATTCTCATTTTGAAGGATATTTCATCATTTTATCAAGGGTTGATCATGATTCATCAAGGATTGCTCAAAATTCATCAAGACTCAAAAGTTACTAAATTAGGGTTTTGTAGAAAAAGTCAACTCTACTTTGACCAAGCATAACTTTCTCATACTTTATGAGAAATGACCCATCCAAAGCTCATTTTGAAGAGGATGACATTTCCTACAATCCATCTTCATACCCCAAGATCAGAAAAGGCACTCACAAGAAGTTATAAATTTGGACATTATAGGTCATTTTTGAAAGTCAACAAAAACACCTTTTTTTCCAAAACTTATAACTTGAGCATGGAATATCAAAATGAGATGAGACTATAAGGGTTTGTTAGAGGACATCTCAAGCTTTCTAAAAAGTCCAAGAACACTCCCAAAAGTTCAAAATTGAAGAAGTTACGCATTGTTGAAGTTGGGCATTTTTGCAAAATTGCCAAAAGTCAACTATCCCCAAAACATCAAATTTTGACAAATGGGCCAATTCTTTTCCACTTGATTTGGACTTGCCACATTACACACGTGTCCTAGCCTCAGCCTTATGTCCATTTATCAATTTTATTATTTTATCTGATTTTTTTATTGAATTATTTCATTTTAAATCAAATAAAATCCCAAAACTTGATTACATGGGATCTTTTTCTATTTTCAGGACTTAATCATCATCAATATCATGATCAAATTCGTATCAAGCATTCCATGTGCAAAAAGATTGGATTTTTGACAAGATAGGCAAGCTTTCAATGGTGGATCAAATCAAATCCCATAGCCATGATGTGCGAAGATTTAGTCCATAAATGTTGACCTAATACATTGCATATTACATATACAAGCCAAAGCACACGAATTTGAGACCTAGAGACTGCAAGAACACCAAGAACAAAACTTGAAAAGAAATGGAAAAAGTGAAAAACTGAAATCACACTTAGAGGCCTTTCCAAAAGCGAGACTCAACATCAATCGATTGTTGGGTGTCTACTAAACCTTCTGCAATCAAAAGCAAGCTCTCACACGCTCTCAAACGCACTGTAAGTAATACACGAACTCCCTCTAAATTTGATTTTGTGTTTCAAAATCCATGCATCATTACAAGAAACCAATGGTATATTTGCAATCACTAGATAATTTCCAAGCTTTCCATATTATTTGATTGTGTTTATCTGCTCTGTGGTGCAAAACGCCATTGTAGGGTTTCCTAGGTTTTTTTAGGGGTTTTTGTTACAGGTAAAATTAGACCTATTAAGGGCCATGGACATGACCGGAGGAGAAAGACAAGCACAACCATGGCCTTGGATGGAGTTTATATGGCCTGAGATGGGTTTTTGAAATGACCTACGCTTTTAGCTGTGGATTTAAACCCGCAGGTAATTTCCTTGCAGACCTGAGGATAGGGACGACCACGTGCCCCCATCTGATTGCCCCATTCGAATATTCGCGCGTTTTGTTTTTTTTATTCTGGCATATTACGTGTTTTCCCATATTATTATTATTATTATTGTCTAATATAATAACATATGAAGCGTGATGGCTGAGTGGTAGAGGCGTGTGTCCAATGATCAACTGGACCTGGGTTCGAATCCTAGGTCCCCATATGCATTGTTATTATTTTTCTACAGGTTATCCAGTGCAAATCCAAGCGCATGGCCTATCATACAGCCTCACTCAATCAAGTGCCAGATGGCCCAAGTCCAGATCTGGTGATCCAAGATGATGGTCTACCATGGGACCAAGTCAACCAGCGCGTATGGGAGCCCAGAAGTCAACCAAGCCTGCGCCAATTGGGCCACAAAATTGCTGATCAAACCCCTTTTCCAGGCCCAAACCTCCTAACTCTTTCTATTTTTTATTATTATTTCCTTTAATTATTTATTGTTATTATTTTCATTATTATTAACTAACCAATTAAATCTTTTTCTTCATAAAATTAAAAACCAAAAATATTTTCTTTATTTAAAATTAAATTTCAGTATTTTATTTTTGTTAACAACATTAATTTAATTAACTTAGGTTTTAATTAGGAATAACTTTTAATATATTTTGCAATAATTAAAATTAACTTAGACAATTAGGTTTTTATTAACATTGATTAAATTTATTTTTATTTCTTTAAATAACACAAAAATCCAAAAAATATTATTTTTATTAATTAATTAATTAGTTTATTAATTTAATAATTAATTTAGGATAGTTTATTTCTTAAGAGTAAAAAATAACCAAAAAAATCTTTTCTTTAATAATCAAAGGGTCAAAACCCTAGAACACGCATTCGATTTAATCTTCCGCACGCGATCCATTTTTATTCAATATTGTATCTGTTTCCGGAATGTAATAGATAATTAGGACTATTATTATCGCTTTATTTATTTTCCGCATTTAATTATCAAGGGTTGCTTTTGGCGATGTAAATACCCGACGCCTTGTAATAGTTAGTTTAATTTCCGCAATTTAATTTCCGCAACTTATAAACTGTTAGATGTTTGATAATAGGGAATGCATGACAAGATTGAACGTTTAAACCTAAAATCAACTTAGATCACCATTAACATGTACAAAGACAAAAATTAACTGAAAACGACACACTCGCACATGCGCACTCTTAGGGTACACCCTACTTGGTTGCCTTTGTACGCGGTTATTAAGTATAGGTCACTTTAGAGGTCGCCCTCTTGTCCAAAGATCATAGTTGCCTCGAAACGGTTGCCTCAGATATTGTTGCCTCAAAACAAATGATCTAAGACATTAGGGTTACCGCTAAGGCGTCCTAACATTGCTTTAGTAACCGCACATCCCTAAAATCGAATTGACCCTTAAACTCCAAGGACGATGCTACCTACTCATCAATAGTGGGATAGCATTGTCTAAAGGAAGATAGCATAGAACGATTCCTTTTTAGAGTGGGTAGATGGTTCTTAGATACTTGCTCTTTCAAAATAAAACAAAATTTTCACACTTACACTCCTTTTCAAAACAAAAACTTTTTCAAACCCACAAACACAAAGAAAGCGAATTTTTGAAAACAATATGAGCAAGTACCTAAGAGCCCGTGGATAACCACGGATAGAAAGGGTGCTAACACCTTCCCTTTCTATAATATACCCCCCGAACCCGAGAAATATCTCAAAAGAGGAATTTTTCTGTGCTTTTTTCCTTTCCGTTGGATAAAATAAAAGTCGGTGGCGACTCTTGCTTACTGTAACATTTTTTGAAAACAAACGCAAAATGCAAAACGCAAACCAGCATTCCAAAAAACAGTCAGTTCTTCCCACCGTATCACAGAACTGGCGACTCTGCTGGGGATGCTTAATAAGTGGGGTGTACCTTAGGATTAGTTCATAATGTTTTCAATTGCTTGCTTTGTATGCTTTATATTTGTGGGCTTGTATCGGAGTTACTATAGATCCTAACCCGGATCTGGGGAATACCCTTTAGGTAAGTAGCAATAAACTGTGAGGGAACTGTACAGCGTATACCGATACAGTTGAAGCAGTAACTACGTTAGGGTGGCACTTTAGTTTGTACCGATATCCCTTGTGTTGGAACGAGGAGAATATGTGTCTTCTAAGGGGTCATTAAGCACCAACTGACCTTAGAACCTTTAAATTAACCAACTTGGCTATAGAACAGTAGCAGTATGCTACACTAATTGAGACTAAACTCTCGCGATGATTCCGGCCGCAAGAAAAGGTTGCTAAACTGGAATTATGACCGATTGAGGGTAGTCAGTGATATTGAGATCCTCTAGAACCCGGTTACTATTTTTAGGACAGGTTAAACCAACTGAACTGAAAGAGGGTAGTACCTAAGCTCCTTGCCAGCCTAAAATCTAAGGGCTATCTGTGTGACTTGTGTGCCTTTACCATGTTTTCTATTTGTGGATACTTGTGGTATGCTTTCTATCATGACATCATGACATCATAACATTACATACATCTTGCATTGGACTAACCTATTTCAAAGACAGGAGGGATTCATCTTTGTTCTGTTTTGTAGGTCATGGCACCCATGCGTAGAAACACCATCCGGATCAACTTTGTTCAGGTTCCCACTATGCTTAAAGAATTGATTGTAAAGATGCCTGATACTACCTCCTTCATCAAAAGACATGGGTATCTTCTCAGTTTGGTCACCTCCAAATTGGACGAGCAGATGATGAGTGTTTTGGTCCAATTCTATGATCCGCTGTACCATTACTTTACTTTCCAGGACTACCAGTTGGTTCCCACCTTAGAAGAGTTCTCTGATCTGCTCGGTATCTCTATTCTGGAGCAGACCCCGTTTACTGGTTGGGAGAAGATCCTTAGGCCAGAAGAGATTGCTTCATCCCTTCATATGACAAAGGATGAGGTAATGGCTAATTGGGAGACTAGAAGTGGAGCAAAGGGCTTTCTGACTAAGTTCTTGGTTGGTAAGGCTAATTATTTTTGGGATAGTCTAGACTTCAAGGAATTCGAAGATATTCTGGCTCTTCTGATATATGGCTTGGTATTGTTTCCGAACCCTGACTCATTTGTTGATGTGAATGTGGTGAAAATCTTCATCTCTCGTGATCCTGTACCCACTCTCTTGGGTGACCTTCTTCATCAGCTTTATGCCCGTACTGCTCGAAAGCGGGGAACCTTGATGTGATGTGCTCCATTATTAGCGAGGTGGTTTATTTCGCACCTCCCCAAATCAGTGCTGAAGAACAAAGAAGGCATGGGCTGGGCCTATTGGGTTATGTCTCTCTCTCATAATGACATCATCTGGACTATCGAGGGTATGGACGAGGTGGCCATTATTGATCGCTGTGGGGAATACCCCAATGTTCCACTGATAGGAACCAATGGAGGGATTACCTACAATCCATGCTTGGCCTTACGTCAGTTTGGGCGAGCCAGAAGAGAAGGACCTCATGAATTGCTAATGCCTAGTATCATCTTTGATTTTCAAGGGGATGGTGACGAGCAACACCGCAGATTCATAAGGGCTTGGGATAGAGTTCACAGATCTGATCCACATGAGCTGGGTCCAAAGACTTCTCTTCCAATGGAGCCATATCTCAGATGGGTTTGTATCCGTGCCCAAAAGTTGGGTATGCCGTATGAAGCTGTCCCGCCTATCATTGTTGAAGTTGCTAATGAAGAGGGGGTTCTTCCTACCATCCTCCATCCTTATATGCCCACTGACATTGGGGCACTGAAAAGATCTTGGATGCAGCTGAGAGAAGAGCGGGATGCTTACCGAGAAAAGTTTAACGAGCAAGAGCAGAAGATCCAAAAGTTGACTAGGCAGCTGGAGAACGAGCGGATCCTCAATGACTATGTCCGCACCGACAAGAAGCGACCATGGGAGCACTGACTGTCCTTTGATTATTTCCTTTCCAGTATTTCCTTTCTTGTAATGCCTTAAGGGCAATTTTTTGAACAATTAATTTCAAAGTTTATCTAATAAAAGTGTGTTTCATTTCTTGTTTACGAATTTGAATCTCTCGATGTCTTTGAAATCATATCATACGCATTTCATTCCATGCACCTCATAACAGGTACCCTTACAGGTTTTCTCATCTTCTTCGCTGTTTATTTCAGCATCATGTCTGCTGAACCATCAACTTAGCAAACAATCAAGGCCCTACAGGCTCAAAATGCCCAATTCCAGGAGCTGTTCATGAATCTAGCTAAGGGCCAGCAAGATCTGAAGACCCTTATTCTGAAAGAGAAGAAGAAGAAGAAGAAGAGGACAATCTTGTTTAACACAGGTCACAGGTTTGGAAACAGGCTATGGGATGAAGTTGATTTGACCACCTCATCTGGGGGGAAAGATAGTCAGGAAGAAAGGAGGGCTCCTAGCCCTGTGGTTTCAGACAATGAGACGGACTTCGACAAAGACCAGTATCCTCCGGCTGAGGATAGATACAAGCAACTGAAAGATCGGTTGAGTGCGATGGAAATACAGAAAGTGCCTGGTCTGGACTTTGGTGATCTGGGTCTATCATCTGGAGTGGTGATTCCCCACAAATACAAAGCACCAGCCTTTGCTAAGTATGACGGATTTTCTTGTCCGGAGTTACACCTCCGGTCATATGTAAGGAAGATTCAGCCGTACACCGCTGATAAGAACCTATGGATCCACTTCTTTCAAGACAGTCTCTCAGGGACTCATCTTGAATTGTTTTACCAGTTAGACGGAGCCAGTATCCGCTGTTGGGAATATTTGGATACTATTTTCTACAGGCAGTACCAATACAATTCCAACCTCGCTCCCACGCGTACCCAGCTCCAGGGTATGTCTATGGGAACGGGCGAAGGTTTCAAAGATTATGCTCAGAAGTGGAGGGACCTCACCGGAAGAGCGCAACCACCCTTGGCTGATCGGGAGCTTGTGGATATGTTTCTAGGGACCTTGTCTGGTCCGTTTTTCAACCATTTGATTGGAAGCTCTTTGTCTGGGTTTACAGAGCTAATTATGACCGGTGAAAGGATTGACGCTGGTATTAAGTCTGGTAAGATACAGAAGGGTGCTTCATCGAGCACCAAGAAGAAGCCTTTTAAGAAGGAGTCCAGTGTTGTTTACAGTTCGAAAAGCTAGAATAGATCTGAATACCGCCAAGCTGTTAATGCGGTTGTTATATCAAGACCTATCGGGGCTCCTCAGGGCAACAATCAACAAAAGGACGAGAGACCTCGAAGGCAATTCACCCAACTCAACATGACTTTGTCTCAGATTCTGCCACAGTTATTAAAGACCAATCTAGTGACTCCAAGGGAGGCTCCGCAGAATCCTAACACTGCATCACCAAAGTATAACCCTAATGCCCGTTATTCTTTTCACTCTGATAGCCCGGGACATAATACAGATGATTGTTGGGCTTTGAAGAACAAGATACAGGACTTAATTGATGCTAAGGAGATTGAGTTCGAGGCGTCCAAAAGACAAAATGTTGTGACTGCTCTTATGCCCAAGCATGGAGTGAATGCTGTAGAGGAATACTCGTTTGTGGTTTCTGTGAAAGATATTGCCACTCCCTCGATGACTGTGAAGAGGAATCTTTTGTCAGCCGGTTTATTTCTGGGTTATGGTGAAGGATGCCGTATGTGTTCTGCCCTACCAATCGGTTGCCATCTTTTGAAATCAGGTATCCAACGCCTGATGGATAATAAAGAAATTCTGTTTGAGAAGACTGTTGTTCCTTTAGTTCATACTGAAGAAGTTGCCATTATCACCATTTTTGACAATTCTTCCAAGGCTCCCTCGAGGAAGCCTGTTAGAATTACATCTGTTCCAAGAATCGCACCATTGATCATCACTGTTCCAGGGCCTATCCCTTATACATCTGATAAAGTTGTCCCTTGGCACTACAGGGCTGATGTTTATTTTCACGAAGTTAAATAAGAGTTGGATGTTGATACTGACGTCAGCAATATTGTTGGACCTTCTAAAGTCACCCGCAGCGGAAGACTTTTCTCCCCTGATATCTCTCCACCAACTACCCAGAAACCTGTTGTTATTACACCTACCAGTGTACCTGCTACTATTCATGTTCAAGTTCCCATTCTTACCCCTGTTGCTGAGTCGTCCGAAACTCGGGGCAAAGGGACCATTGATGAGCTTGCCCAGATGGAGGCACCGAAGACAATTATTGTTGAAGCTTCTAGACAAGAGATGGAAGAGATTTTAAAGATCATCAAAAAGAGTGACTACAATGTAGTCGAGTAGCTGGGGCAAACCCCATCCAAAATCTCCATGTTATCACTATTTATGTGCTCAGAGGCCCGTGCCAAGGCTCTGATTGCTCTCCTGAAGACTGCACACGTACCTCAGGAAACGTCAGCTGATCAGTTTAAAGATTGCGTGGCTAGTCTGACTGCCGATAATGGGTTGGGCTTCTCTGACACTGACTTGACTGCTAAGGGGAAGAATCACAATGATGCCCTGCATGTCTCCATTGAATGCAGGGGCACTACTCTTGCTCATGTATTAGTGGATATTGGTTCCTCATTGAACGTTTTGCCTAAGAAAGCTCTAGACCGGTTGGACTGTGAAGGGTTGGAGTTGAAACCAAGCAACATTGTCGTCAGGGCCTTTGATGGGTCTAAGAGGATGGTGCATGGAGAAGTGGATATTCCAATTAAAGTTGGTTCTCAGGTTTTCAACTCTACATTCTACGTGATGGACATTCGGCCGTCTTATTCTTGTTTTCTTGGTCGTCCATGGATCTACAAAGCTGGGCCAGTAACGTCTACGCTCCACCAGAAGCTGAAGTACCCAGTGAAAGGGAAGATTGTGACAGTACAAGGGGAGGAAGAGTACATGGTGAGCCACCTCAACTCTTTCCGGTATGTAGAGATGGATGGTGAGTTCATTGAGACCCTGTTTCAACATTTTGAAGAGGTTCCCCAGACATTGGCATCATCTAAAACTGTCAATGAAGATCCTCCCATGAAGATGGCTTCCTTTAAGGATGCCCGGGCTGTTATTGAGAAAGGTGGGTGTGCAAAGTGGGGTCAACTCCCTGATTTTGCATAGAAGACTAACAAGTTTGGTTTGGGTTTCACTGCAGAAGCTCAAAGGGCTGTTCAGAATGCACGGATCGGAAGACCTCCCCTGTTCATCAGCAATTCGGGAGTGAATGCCATTGAAGACGGTGTGGAGGAGTCTAAATTCGACAGCTGGATCTATCCTACAACTAATGGTGGACTAGACAACTGAACAACAAAGGACTTCATCCCAATTTCTTTTGTTACCCAATAATGAGACTTTTTGTTTTGAATTTTTAACATACAATGTTTTAAACTTTACGGCCCGATGTCTTACCCAGGGAACTGTGGCTTCATTTGTGAAGGCTTTATGTGTGTCATTTACATATGTCATTAATAAAAGCATTGGACGTTTCTTGCATTCCAAATTTTGCGCTCCTTATTTTTATTTTATTACATATTGCAAAACAACTATTTTACACACACTCACATATACAGGTCTACATCCACTCTGGATCTCACTGGTAACGACTCTGCTACTGCCAGTTATGACTTCAAAAATCCGATCAAATTAGCTGAAGACGAAGGTGAAGATGATTGCGAAGTGCCTGGTGAACTTGCAAGACTGCTACTCCAAGAAGAGAGGGCCATTCAGCCGCACAAAGAGCCAGTGGAATCGGTAAATTTGGGTACAGAGGAAGACAAGAAAGAAGTTAAGATCGATGCAAATCTGGAGCTTAGTGTGAAGCAACGGTTGATTCAGATGTTGCGTGACTACGTTGAGATCTTTTCCTGGTCTTATGAAGATATGCCTGGGTTAGATACCGATATTATGGTTCACCTATTTCCTACCAAGGAAGACTGTCCTCCAGTAAAACAGAAGGTCCGCCGAATGCGCCCGGAGATGTCTGAGAAAATCAAGGCTGAAGTTATGAAACAATTTGATGCCGGTTTTCTAGCAGTCACTTCTTACCCTCAGTGGGTGGCCAACGTGGTTCCTGTGCCGAAAAAGGATGGTAAGGTTCGAATGTTTGTTGACTACAGGGATCTGAACAAGGCAAGCCCCAAGGATGATTTCCCTCTACCTCATATCGACGTTCTAGTTGACAACACCGTGCAACATAAAGTCTTCTCCTTTATGGATGGTTTCTCCGGTTATAATCAGATTAAAATGGATCCCGAAGATATGGAGAAGACCACCTTTGTTACTCAATGGGGTACCTTTTGCTACAAGGTCATTCCCTTTGGGTTAAAGAATGTTGGGGCAACATATCAGTGTGCCATGGTTGCTTTATTTCATGACATGATCCATCATGATATTGAGGTATACGTCGACGACATGATTGCAAGATCCCAGGCAGAGGAAGAACATCTTGACCACCTTCAGAAGCTGTTTGATAGGTTGAAGTTGTACAAGCTGAGGTTAAACCCGAACAAGTGCACCTTCGGGGTGAGATCTGGTAAGTTGTTGGGCTTCATCATAAGCGATAAAGGTATTCAAGTGGATCCGGAAAAGGTGAAGGCCATACAAGAGATGCCAGCTCCCCAAACAGAGAAAGAAGTCAGAGGCTTTCTGGGACGACTAAACTACATTTCCCGATTCATCTTGCACCTGACTGCTACTTGTGAGCCAATCTTCAAGCTACTGAAGAAAGATCAAGTAATATGTTGGAATGATGAATGTCAGGCCGCTTTCGAAAGGATCAAAGAGTATCTCCAAGAGCCACCCATTCTGATGCCTCCAGTTGAAGGGAGACCTTTGATCTTATACTTGACAGTACTCGACAACTCAATGGGGTGTGTGCTGGGTCAGCATGACGAGTCTGGCCGAAAAGAGTATGCTATTTATTACCTTAGCAAAAAGTTTACCGACTGTGAGACCCGATACTCACTGCTCGAGAAAACTTGCTGCACTTTGGCATGGGCTGCTCGCCGGCTGAGACAGTATATGCTGACTCACACTACTCTATTGATATCAAAGATGGATCCAATCAAGTATATCTTCGAGAAGCCCGCCTTATCCGGAAGAATAGCAAGATGGTAGATGATCTTGACTGAGTATGACATCCAGTATATGACCCAAAAGGCAATTAAGGAAAGTGTTTTGGCAGACCATTTGGCACATCAAGCAGTGGATGATTACCAGTCTATGAACTTTGAATTCCCAGACGAGAATATCATGATAGTGACTGACTGTGAGACACCTGGACCGGATGAAGGACCTGAGGAAGGATCCCGATGGTCTATGTACTTTGATGGAGCTTCGAACGCTTTGGGTAATGGCATTGGCGCCGTGATCATATCTCCTAAAGGCTCTCATACTCCGTTCACCGCCCGACTATGTTTCAACTACACCAACAATATGGCGGAGTATGAAGCGTGCATCATGGGTCTTCGAGCAACAATTGACCTAAGGATTAAGTTTCTGAGTGTCTTCGGAGATTCCGCTCTCGTGATCAGTCAGATCAAGGGCAAGTGGGATACGAAACACCCAAATATTATTCCTTACGAGGAGTATGTGTTGACATTGCTTCCCCATTTCGAGGAGATAACCTTTGAACACTTCCCTAGAGAGGAGAATCAGTTAGCGGACGTGCTGGCTACGATGTCTTCTATGTTCAAAATCAATTGGGACAATGAAGCTCCCCGAATTATCATTGAAAGATTGGATGAACCTGCACATTGCTGTGATATTGAGACTGAAGAGGTAACAGAAAAACCCTGGTTTCATGAGGTGAAAAGGTATCTTGAAGCCCAGGAATACCCCGAGGGCGCATTTGTTAATTACAAGAAGTTCCTGAGGAGGTTCGCAGCGAAGTTCTTCATCAGCAATGGTATCCTTTACAAGCGTAACCATGATTCAACCTTACTACAATGTGTGGATAAGAACGAGGCAGAAAGGATCATGGCAGATTTACACGAAGGTACCTTCGGAACTCATTCCAGTGGACACACCATGGCAAAGAAAATCCTTTGGGCAGGATATTTTTGGATCACAATGGAAGCCGACTGTTATCAACATTCTCGGACCTGTCACAAATGCCAAGTCTATGCTGATAAGGTGCACATACCTCCGGTTCCTCTGAACATCTTGACGGCACCTTGGCCTTTTGCAATGTGGGGCATTGATATGATCGGCGAGATCAGACCTACGGTATCCAACGGGCATCGTTTCATCTTGGTAGCAATTGATTACTTTACAAAGTGGGTTGAAGCAGCTTCCTTTGCTACCGTAACCAAGAACATCGTGGTACGGTTCATTCAGCAGAATCTGATTTATCGATACAGTGTACCAGAGAGGATCATTACAGATAATGGTACAAATATCAATAATAAAATGATCACTGAGCTCTGCAAGCAGTTCAAGATACAGCATCACAACTCTTCTCCCTACCGGCCGAAGATGAATGGGGTTGTAGAAGCGGCTAATAAAAATATTAAGAAGATTGTGCAGAAGATGACGGTGACGTACAAAGACTGGCACGAGATGTTACCATTTGCTCTTCATGGGTATCGTACCTCAGCACGGACGTCAACAAGGGCAACACCCTATTCCTTAGTTTATGGTATGGAAACAGTCTTGCCCATTGAAGTTCAGATACCCTCTCTTCGGATTATTAAGAATGCAGGTTTGAGCGAAGATAACTGGATTCAGACCCGACTTGATCAGCTGAACCTAATCGACGAAAAGAGACTTACTACTATTTGTCATGGTCAGACGTATCAAAAACGGATGATCAAGGCATTTAACAAGAAAGTTAGACGACAAGAGTATCAAGTTGGGGACCTGGTTATCAAACGCATTATCTTACCTCAAGGTGATCCCAGGGGCAAATGGACCCCTACTTATGAAGGGTCATTTATGGTTAAGAACATTTTCTCAGGAGGAGCTATGATTCTAACCACCATGGATGGTGACGACCTTCCTCACCCCGTCAATGCAGACATAGTGAAAAGATACTACATATAATCAAAGACCCGCTAGGTTGACTGGCCTAGGAAAAAATAAGGGCTTCCCGGCGAACCAAAAGGGTTCGGGCAAAAATAAGGGATGAAAATGAAAAAAAATTGTACATCCGGCAAGTCGAAAACCTGAAAAGGCGACTTGGGCAAAAAAGGGTATCCCAGTGGACTGAAAACCCGAAAGGGCGGTCCAGGCAAAAATTAGGGATCAAAGCGTAACACTATGTCTTATTGGATCACCTTGCTTCCAGACTTCGGTATCTACTGTCAAGCTCAGACGACACTAATCAATCTGATCTACCTTCAACCAAGTAGCAAAGTGATGAGATGCTCGAGAACATAAAGGCAATAGTAGAGTTAGAACCAAGTGGGATTATTTACACAGCTGTTTTGTTTAGTTTTTCACAAATTGTGTAAATTCTATTATACGGCGGCGTTCTCTTACTAGGACGTCAGCCTCTTGTACAAAAAACACCTATTCACAGGCCAAACTTCAAAATCAATACAATTCATTTTCAAAGAAATTTCAAACTGTTTTTCCTTTATCTGTTTTGTTTTGCAAAGAACGTCCAATGTTCATTTTTGATATATGCATTTGACATTAATTGCTGCTCATGAATATTTACATGCGAAACAAAAGACTATTATGGGTAACATCAGAAACAGGGGCAATAAAAATTGTCCAAATTATACAGTTGCTCTGTCCACCAGGTACAAAGGTAGATTCAGCTGAAGAATATGGCTAAGATACCTTCACTCCCCGCAGAGTAAGGCAGTAATGATAGCTCTCCCCAACTGAGACCTGCGACTGTGAATGAATCGGTAATATTCTCCCCAAGCAGAGTTTATCTACCATCAGCACTAAAAAGGCTTGATACCCCCGATAGTATTAATATTCCCCAACAGAATATAAGAATGCTCCCCGACAGGGTACAAGGTATCCCCAGTGGAGCTAAAATTTTCCCAGCGCCGTCTGGAAAAAAAACTTCCCCAGTGGAGTTGAAGAATCATCCCTAGTAGACTCTGGAAGTTTATCCCCAGCGGAGTACAAAAATAAATCTCCCCAGCCGAGTTCAAAGGAAGATTGTCTCCAGCAAAGCTCAAAGGATTATCCCCACAAGAGTCTAACGGATTATCCCTACAAAAGTCTAACAGGTTATTCCCAGTGAAGTCGCAACTGAGAGATCATCCCCAGCGGAGTTCTTTCTTTTCACAAACAGGAATTCAATCCCCAATAGGATTCAATATCAACAGCAACGATAATTCATCCCGACGGAATTTATCAGTGGAATCTTCAGCAGAACATCTCTTCCCCACAGAGTAATCTCCTCATCAGTATATTCCCCCAACGGAGTCATCCTCTCCTGCAGGTTTATTCTCTTCATTCGCCATCCCCAGCGGAAACGAAGAATCTAGCTCTATTCTCCAACAGCTATCCGGGATTTATTTTCCCCAACTAGAAACATTACATTTCCATACATCATGATATAGGCATATACACATCATACCATAAAATATCATTTATTTTGAGAACGTCATTGCTTGATCCATATCATGCATTGCATATGACCGACCTTTACCTTTCAGGAAAGATGCAGTTAAATTCTCAGCTATGTCAAAGACCTTCTCTGGTTCAGTCAGATCGACGCTAAGATCTCCCTGATTCTTATTCCAGTTGAAGATATTCCAAGACTTTTGTCTGGTTCAGTTAAATCGATTCTAATATTTTTCTGATTCTTATCCGGTCAAAGTTAATCCAAGACCTTCTCTGGTTCAGTCAGATCGATGCTAGGATCTCCCTGATTCTTATTCTAGTTGAAGATATTCCAAGACTTTTGTCGGGTTCAGTTAAATCGATTCTAAGATTTTTCTGATTCTTATCCAGTCAAAGTGAATACAAGACCTTCTCTGGTTCAGTCAGATCGACGCTAAGATCTCCCTGATTCTTATTCCAGTTGAAGATATTCCAAGACTTTTGTCTGGTTCAGTTAAATCGATTATAATATTTTTCTGATTCTTATCCAGTCAAAGTTAATCCAAGACCTTCTCTGGTTCAGTCAGATCGACGCTAAGATCTACCTGATTCGTATTCCAGTTGAAGATATTCCAAGACTTTTGTCTAGTTCAGCTAAATCGATTCGAAGATTTTTCTGATTCTTATCCAGCCAAAGTTAATCCAAGACTTTCTCTGGTTCAGTTAGATCGACGCTAATATCTCCCTGATTCCTATTCCAGTCGAAGTTCAGACCACCTATCAACAATCTTCAAATGACATCTGTAAGCCCATTCCCGACATCACAATGCTGATACCACTTCATGCGAGTGCAAATTTTTGGGCACTCAAGTGTTCAATCATCTTCCACCTTCGGATCACGAAAGGCACGAAAGCCAATCTATATCCTCAGGTTTAAGAAGATTGAACAGGGGCAGCTGTTCACCCCAAAATTTTTCCTCTCATATTTCTCAAAACATTGCAATAAAAATCTCCAAGTTGCTCAAGTTTGCTCAAGAGTGGGTCAGACAAGTCATCTCCTAAGGCAGTCAACCCCAAATTAGGGTTTTGTGTTGCATCAAGATCTTTAAATCCAAATGACCTCAAGTTCTCCCCAATGTCCTAATATGTTCTCAAGATCATCCATGTCAAATCTCAAGCCTTGCAGAGGAAGTTTGCTCAGTCAATTGCTCAAAGGGTCCAAAAATTGATTGTGCTAGGGCAAAAGTCAACTGTGACCTATAAACAGTCAAACTTTAAGATTTTTTGTCAACATTCTCATTTTGAAGGATATTTCATCATTTGATCAAGGGATGATCATGATTCATCAAGGATTGCTCAAAATTCATCAAGACTCAAAAGTTGCTAAATTAGGGTTTTGTAGGAAAAGTCAACTCAACTTTGACCAAGTATAACTTTCTCATAATTTATGATAAATGACCCATCCAAAGCTCATTTTGAAGAGGATGAAATTTAATACAATCCATCTTCATACCCCAAGATCAGAAAATGCACTCACAAGAAGTTATAAATTTGGACATTATAGGTCATTTTTGAAAGTCAACAAAAACACCTTTTTTTCCAAAGCTTATAACTTGAGTATGGAATATCAAAATGAGATGAGACCAAAAGGGTTGGTTAGAGGAAATCTCAAGATTTCTAAAAAGTCCAAGAACACTTCCAAAAGTTCAAAATTGAAGAAGTTATGCATTGTTGAAGTTGGGCATTTTTGCAAAATTGCCAAAAGTCAACTATCCCCAAAACTTCAAATTTTGTCAAATGGGCCCATTCTTTTCCACTTGATTTGGACTTGCCACATTACACACGTGTCCTAGCCTCAGCCTTGTGTCCATTTATCAATTTTAATATTTTATTTGATTTTTTATTGAATTATTTCATTTTAAATCAATTTAAATCAAATAAAATCCCAAAACTTGATTACATGGGATCTTTTTCTATTTTCAGGACTTAATCATCATCAATATCATGATCAAATTCGTATCAAGCATTCCATGTGCAAAAAGATTGGATTTTTGACAAAATAGGCAAGCTTTCAATGGTGGATCAAATCAAATCCCATAGCCATGATGTGCAAAGATTTAGTCCACAAATGTTGACCTAATACATTGCATATTACATATACAAGCCAAAGCACACAAATTTGAGACCTAGAGAATGCAAGAACACCAAGAACAAAACTTGAAAAGAAGTGGAAAAAGTGCAAAACTGAAATCACACTTAGAGGCCTTTTCAGAAGCGAGACTCAACATCAATCGATTGCTGGGTGTCTACTCAACCTTCTGCAATCAAAAGCAAGCTCTCACACGCTCTCAAACGCAATGTAAGTAATACACGACCTCCCTCTGAATTTGATTTCATGTTTCAAAATCCATGCATCATTATAAGAAACCAATGGTATATTGGCAATCACTAGATAATTTCCAAGCTTTCCATATTATTTGATTGTGTTTATCTTCTCTGTGGTGTAAAACGCCATTGTAGGGTTTCCTAGGTTTTTTTAGGGTTTTTGTTACACGTAAAATTAGACCTATTAAGGGCCATGGACATGACCGGAGGAGAAAGACAAGCACAACCATGGCCTTGGATGGAGTTTATATGGCCTGAGATGGGTTTTTGAAATGACCTACGCTTTTAGCTGCGGATTTAAATCCGCAGGTAATTTCCTTGCAGACCTGAGGACAGGGACGACCACGTGCCCCCATCTGATTGCCCCATTCGAATATTCGCGCGTTTTGTTTTTTTTATTCTGGCATATTACGTGTTTTCCCATATTATTATTATTGTCTAATATAATAACAAATGAAGCGTGATGGCTGAGTGGTAGAGGCGTGTGTCCAATGATCAACTGGACCTGGGTTCGAATCCCAGGTCCCCATATGCATTGTTATTATTTTTCTACAAATTATCCAGTGCAAATCCAAGCGCATGGCCTATCATACAGCCTCACTCAATCAAGCGCCAGATGGCCCAAGGCCAGATCTGGTGATCCAAGATGATGGTCTACCATGGGACCAAGTCAACCACCGCGTATGGGAGCCCAGAAGTCAACCAGGCATGCGCCAATTGAGCCACAAGATTGCTGATCAAACCCCTTTTCCAGGCCCAAACCTCCTAACTCTTTCTATTTTTTATTATTATTTCCTTTAATTATTTATTGTTATTATTTTTATTATTATTAACTGACCAATTAAATCTTTTTCTTCATAAAATTAAAAACCAAAAATATTTTCTTTATTTAAAATTAAATTTCAGTATTTTATTTTTGTTAGCAACATTAATTTAATTAACTTAGGTTTTAATTAGGAATAACTTTTAATATATTTTGCAATAATTAAAATTAACTTAGACAATTAGGTTTTTATTAACATTGATTAAATTTATTTTTATTTCTTTAAATAACACAAAAATCCAAAAAAATATTATTTTTATTAATTAATTAATTAGTTTATTAATTTAATAATTAATTTAGGATAGTTTATTTCTTAAGAGTCAAAAATAACCAAAAAAATCTTTTCTTTAATAATCAAAGGGTCAAAACCCTAGAACACGCATTCGATTTAATCTTCCGCACGCGATCCATTTTTATTCAATATTGTATCTGTTTCCGGAATGTAATAGATAATTAGGACTATTGTTATCGCTTTATTTATTTTCCGCATTTAATTTTCAAGGGTTGCTTTTGGCGATGAAAATACCCGACGCCTTGTAATAGTTAGTTTAATTTCCGCAATTTAATTTCCGCAACTTATAAACTGTTAGATGTTTGATAATAGGGAATGCATGACAAGATTGAACGTTTAAACCTAAAATCAACTTAGATCACCATTAACATGTACAAAGACAAAAATTAACTGAAAACGACACACTCACACATGCGCACTCTTAGGGTACACCCCACTTGGTTGCCTTCGTACGCGATCATTAAGTATAGGTCACTTTACAGGTCGCCCTCTTGTCCAAAGATCATAGTCGCCTCAAAACGGTTGCCTCGGATATTGTTGCCTCAAAACAAATGATCTAAGACATTAGGGTTACCACTAAGGCATCCTAACATTACTTTAGTGACGGCACGTCCCTAAAATCGAATTGACCCTTAAACTCCAACGACGATGCTACCTACTTATCAATAGTGGGATATCATTGTATAAAGGAAGATAGCATAGAACGATTCCTTTTTCGAGTAGGTAGATGGTTCTTAGATACTTGCTCTTTTAAAATAAAACAAAATTTTCACACTTACACTCCATTTCAAAACAAAAACTTTTTCAAACCCACAAACACAAAGAAAGCAAATTTTTGAAAACAATATGAGCAAGTACCTAAGAGCCCGTGGATAACCACGGATATAAAGGGTGCTAACACCTTCCCTTTCTATAATCTACCCCCCGAACCCGAGAAATATCTCAAAAGAGGAATTTTTCTGTGCTTTTTTCCTTTCTTTGTTGGATAAAATAAAAGTCGCTGGCGACTCTTGCTTACCGCAACATTTTGTGAAAACAAACGCAAAATGCAAACCAGCATTCCAAAAAACAGTCAGTTCTTCCCACCGTATCACACTCATCATCTTCCTCTTCAGCTTGGTCAACGAGAGCATCAAAATCATATCGAATAGCAGCAATAACATTATCGGTGACTTTGGGCATGGATCTGCACATTTATCATGTTTTGGTGCAGTTTTTATTTAGTACGTGAATTTGGAAAATACATATGATAGGAAGTATTGCCATTTTAAAATATGTAGTATAAATGCAAAAAAAAAAAACAAGGATCTTAATTGAATACAAAACATATTTTTTTTAATTATGAATATTGATTGAAATGCATGAGGGACCCTTACAAACAACCCCTATGCCTCGGGTTTGACATAGGTTCTTTCAAAAATAAAGAAAATTACTTTGGAAAGAAAATCCCAGGAATCTCCACAACTATCCAGTTCTTGAGCCCCTCGCCTGGGGAGCATTCACGGATCTAATCTGATGCTATTTTGATGTTGCCTTTGTGGGACATCATTGCCACTTGTTCTCCATGCTCTACCCCTTTACTGATAAAGGTTTCCTGGATTATTGGAAATTGTGCCTTCCCTTTTAGAGTAGCCTTTGATGATTCATAACCCAAGCCAAAACGTTTCTTCTTCTCAGATATTTAGGGGAGCTTTCCCTAACCTTTTGAGTCACCGTTTGTTGCAACTAGATTTCTAATCAGAGCCGCCACTATTAGTTTTTATCCTAGGGAAGGGAATCTAACAGAAAACCCTAATTCGCAGGTAGAGATTCTAGGTTTCAGACTTCTTTAGACGAAAGGAACGTGTTAGGCACCTTTCGTCTACCTTGTTCACAAGGATACTAGGTTTAGGTTTAGGTTTGGGGTAAAATAGGGTTTAAATATTTTATTAGGGGAACTCACCACGATTTTAGTCGTATGCCTACTGTGATACGGTGGGAGAACTGACTGTGAGTTTTGCGTTTGTATTCGCACTTGTTCGGTTGAGCAAGAGTCGCCACCGACTTTTTATTTTATCCTAAAGGAAAGGTTAAAAAAGCACAACAAAAACCTTTTGAGATATTTCGTGGTTTCGGGGGGTAGATTATGAAAAGGGAAGGTATTAGCACCCTTTTCATCCATGGTTATCTATGGGCTCTTAGTTACTTGGTTTTTAGATCACTTTCCTTGATTTTTGATTGCTTGAAATTGTGGTGTGTGTGTGTGTTTTGAAAATGTTTTTAAAGAAGATGCCTTGTCTTAGGCTACCCTTGTAACAATTCTTTACTCGAATGTTTTACAAAGGTGTGTATCTTTTCGAAAAGATGTTTCAAATGTTTTTGAGAGTTTGTTTTGAAAGTGTTTGTGGAATGTGGTTTTTGAAAAGAAGGCAAGTGTTTTTGCAAGTTGATCTCAAGTAACTAAGAGTTTTGTCTACCTTATTGTACTCAAAAGGTTTTTTCTATGTTTTCAACCCTTTTTTAACAATTTTGTTCCACCATATAATTTGGTGGACAAACTTGCGTTTAGGATGTTTAACGGGACGGGCGCGGGTCATCGTATGGACCATGAATGCAATGGTGCCAAGTATCTTTAGAAATTTGCTTTGAAGGGACTATGATCATTCCATTTAGGCAACATTCGAAAGCGTCATCGAGAGACTTATGATCATTTGAATTTGTTTTTCCAAAGATACTCGACGTGCAAGCATGGCCCATTTTGGAAGGCAACATGTGGGATTACCCTAGAGGGTGCAAGTGTGATTGTGTATTGATTTCATGTATTTGTCTTGTATTAGGTTATCTAGCATTTGATTTGATGTACATGAAAACCCTAGGTCTAACCATAGTATAATTCGAAAGCGGTAAATTGCGAAAATGTAAAATCTATGCTATTACAAAATAAGCATCCGGGAGTGGGGGTACAATATTCACAAATGGGGATGAGACTTTAGGAATGTAGTGTCCAATAAGTTACAACCAAATCGAATTTGCGATCAAATGTAAATGTAACGAATATACAAATATAAGTAAATGTACAATGTATCAAATGCAAGTATATTGTGTAAGTGCACGTGTATATGTGTATATAAGTATTTACAGGTTAGAGATGTGAAATTAAATGTGTATTAAGGTATGGTTAACTTAAAGAAAGAAATTAAAATATTTGTTTAATTAATTCTTTTGTAATCTTGTATATTCTTTAATATGTACAAAAGAATGTCAAAGAAAAGAAAATATTCTAAGTTTGAAAATTGTCATTTTACATTTTTGATATAAAAGTGTATCTTTATAATTTGTATATACAAAAGAATACTCTCATTTAAATGTTAAGAATTTAAATTATGTAAAATGTATTTTTATTTATTATGTACAAAAATTTCTAAGAAAGGAAAATGTATTTATTTTAAAAGAATTTATGTTCAAAGAGAATATTTTAATTAAAAGAAAAAGGTGTTTTCAATTTTAATTATATTGTGTAAAAAAAAGATATATTTCATTTATTATGTATAAATATAATATCTTTTAAAAAAAGAGAAGTATTTATCTTTAAAAAAATTAATATTCTATGTATAAAAAATAAAAGAAAATGTAAGTTTAATTATAGAGAAAAAAATACTATTTTTACAAGTTTCTATATAAACTTAATTATGCTATAAAAATATTGTTAGTGTAAAAATGCTATGTTTTGTTAATTTATTAATCAAAATAATATGTTTTAAAAAATTAAATGAAAGGGTTTGAAACAAAAATCAGAAATGGGCTCAAGGGTGGGGTTATGGCCCAAGCAGAAGAGAAATGGGGGGTGTAAGTTGGAAGCGTGAAAAGGCTTTGTGTTTTGTGAAACGGGTTAGGCCCATTTGCCCTAAACAAGTTTTAGGGTTCATTGTTTTTCTGTTCATTTGGGACATACGCTTAGGGTTTGGAAGGAGCAGCGGCGGTGTCTACTTGTCTCGTTCGTCTTCATTCCTTTTGCCATGGTTGTTTGAGCATCACCTCTTCGCCTAAGCCATCAACGTTTCCTTCGCCTTCTTTCCCTCTCCATGGTTCAGTGAAGCGCAAAAAAAGGTAATCCTCTTGCTTTGTTTAAACGCGTTTAGGGTTTGGTTGCTTTTACAGGTTTATGAATTACTGCCTTTTTTGATTAAGCACTTTTGATTTGATTTGTTGTTGTGTGCATTTTCATTCATTAACGAGGTCACAAGAAAAAGGGATGAGAGGAGAATTTTACTACCTTTCGTTTAAGGAAGGAGGCGAGTGCGGAGGTGCTCGGAGGCTTAGTGGTGAAGGGGGTTGCACGATGAGAGCTTGATGCTAGCTTTGCAAGGATATCTGGTACTTCTGTACTCTTCTCTAGGCTTTTATGATGTTCGCCTGAAAGCTTGATACACATATCTTCTTTTCTTCTTCTCCTTCTTAGGTTGCCTTCTGTTTATGTTGCCTTGAGTTTAGTATGCTTCTGAATGTTGACTTTTTTGATTAGCCAATGAAGAAACCTTTTCTGAGGCTCTTGTGTTGCCCATTCTTCACTTCTTTCTCTCTCGATTCTGTTGACTTATTGAGTTGCCCATTTACTTCTTCCTTTCCCCATGATGAGCCTAGGGTTCTGAGGGCCCTGAATGTATGCTTGAAAGGCTTGTTAGGGTTTTCTGGTTAGGCCTTTGGTGTTGAGACTGGCTTTTAGCTTTTGACAATGGTTTAATGGTAAGGCTTTTTGAGGTTTCTGTTTGGATGTATTTGGATTAGGCTTGAAGCTGGACAAGTTTGGATTTACTGGTTTGCTCGCTTAGTATATTGCAGGTTATGGTTTATGCAGGTATACTTGACAGGGGTTTTGGGTCTCTGGTTGTAAGGCTCGGACTTGGTTTGAGCTTGTTTTGCTTAGGCTTCTGCTTATGTTGAGTTTGACAGGATGTGAGGCTTCACAGTTTATGCTTTGGGTGATTTTGTATGTTTTCTGATACAAGGTTTTTGGCTTTCTTCCTGCAGTTTGAGTTTCAACTGCAGGTTATGGGCTTTTTACTTGCTTCAGGCAGGTTTTAGGTCTTGGGCATATGTTAGTTATGTTTGTCTGTTTGAAGGTTTCATGCTTGAGATTTTTATGATGGTTTTAGAGTTTTTCAGCTTGTGTTGGCTTTTGGATAGTTTTTTCTATCTTGCTTGACAGGTTCAGCAGGCTTTTGATATTTTCTCTAAACAAAACAGGTTTTAGGTCTTTCCTTTTAGACTGGAGGTTTATGAAGTTTCGTCCCTTTTTTCTGTATTGGTTTGCCTATTTTTCTTTTATCCACTGTGTTAAGTTTTTGTTTTATATTATCTTTCTTCCTGCCTAAAGCCTACACCTGCTTTCTTTGCTCTCTTTTTCTTCTCTCTCAGTACAGTTTGCATTAAAATAATATTATGCTTTGTACTTTTCTTTTCTGAAAGAGCCACTTTGTTGGGAAATGATGAAAAATGAAATGGTTTGCTTGCATATCAATTTTCCTCTGCATATTTGTCCCTTCTTCCAGATTTTGTGCTTTTGACATCTTTCCAAATCTTTTGAATAGCTTTGTGACAGTAACTTCTACTTTGACAATTTTTGGATGGTTTGAAAGTTGTGATTCAGTTTGGACTTTCTGTTTGTATTGAACTATGCAGTTTGACAATTTTTGAATTGTGCAATTTGACTTTTGTGCATTCATTTTTAGCAAATAAAAATCCGTCCCTCTTTGTGAACCGGGAGAAATCCCATGATTTGCAGAGAGGGTTAACTGATCCCAATCAGTGGCCCTTAATGATGAATTTTATATCTGTCTCTTTATTTATTTATCTGCTATTTGACTTTTCCTCCTTTCTTTTTGCAGATAAAAAATTGAGTGGAGAGGGGTATCACTAAATGAAGAATGAAGAATTGGAGACTTAGAAAAAAATAGGATAGTTTCATTTTTTTATTTAAATTAATGTAAAATCATTGTTGTAAATAAATTGTAAACAATAATTGTACGAATAATTTAAAAATAAATAAAAGTTTTTATTATCCAATTAATTCTATTTCCTCCTTTTTCAATTATTTACTTATTATTTATAGTTCTTTAAATTAAAATAACTGAAAATTAAATTCCAGATATTTAATCTTTAGAATAATAAATAATCAACTAAACATTGATTCCACGTTGATCAAAATAATGAACTTGGCGCTTCCATCATCCAAAGCAAAGCACAGTCAAACGTAATAACTGATCAGACGCATTCCCTTCTTACTGATTTCTTACCAAACACTGTAAATCCAAACTGAATGTATCCTTTGACTGGTTCAAACAAACAAAATGTGAATTTAAACCAAATGCCTTCTTTTACTGATTAAATCAAACAATGCGTATTCAAACCAAATCCCGGAACAACTTGCAAAGCACCGTAGAATTAAATCTTTCTGAAGAACCGCGCACGAAAAACCCTAATTCCTGATTAAATGCCAAAGAACGTTCGCCTGATCAAAGTTGAGCCAAAGTCAACCAAAACCCTAAGCCGACTGTGTGAAACATTCCAGAGCCCTGAAAATCAATGAAACCCTAATTGTGTCTTGACTGACGAGAAAAGTCTGTTTGACCGATTCTTGAGCCAGTTTGAAAAATCAGGAAACGTCTGAAGCTGCGATTTCTTGTGGAAAAATGCGAGGGCAAATTTTTGGGTACAACAGTTGCCCCTGTTCAATCTTCTTGAACCTGAAGAGTTAGATTGGCAAGTTGCCTTTCGCGACTTGAAGGTAAAAGAAGATTGGACACTAAAGTACCCAGAAAATTTGCACTCGGCGATGTGATGGTAGAGGTGAATGGGCTTGGAGATGCCATTTGGTGATGGGCTTAAAGATGCCATCTGATGCGATAGAATCTTGTCGGGGAATGGGCTTAGAGATGCCATCTGGGAATGGGCTTAAAGATGCCATTTGGAAACTGCTGGTAGGAGGATGGGCTTATAGATGCCATCTGGAAATGGGCTTAAAGATGCCATTTGGAAATGTTGAACTGGAGGATGGGCTTATAGATGCCATCTGGAAATGGGCTTAAAGATGCCATTTGGAAATGTTGAAATGTATGTCAATGGTGAGTATCAGAAAGGCACCCATGTTTTGGAACATCTCTGAATTGGGGGTCCGAGCAAGCAATAGATTGACATCCACGTTTTGGAGAATCCGTAAACTATTTTCAGGAGTTGAGATTGAATAAGCAATAGAGCAGCATCCGTTGTTGGGAAGTGTCCGTAAACTGTTTTCAAAAGTTGAGAAGAGTCTGAACAAGTGATAGGTTAACATCCGTTACTGGAGAACCCGTGAACTGTTTTTAGAAGTCTTGAAGTTGAATAAGCAATAGAGCAGCATCCGTTGTTGGGAAGCGTCCGTAAACTGTTTTCAAAAATTGCATATGAACAAGTTGGTAGATTAACATCCGTTGTTGGGAAGAATCCGTAAACTGTTTTCAGAAGTCTTGAAGTTGAATAAGCAATAGAGCAGCATCCGTTGTTGGGAAGCGTCCGTAAACTGTTTTCAGAATATGCATCTGAACAAGTTGGTAGATTAACATCCGTTGTTGGGAAGAATCCGTAAACTGTTTTCAGAAGTCTTGAAGTTGAATAAGCAATAGAGCAGCATCCGTTGTTGGGAAGCATCCGTAAACTGTTTTCAGAAATTGCATCTGAACAAGTTGGTAGATTAACATCCGTTGTTGGGAAGAATCCATAAACTGTTTTCAGAAGTCTTGAGCTTGAGGAGGAACCGGTGTAGGGTTTCCTGATGATGAGCTTGTGTAAAACTGCATCTGGAGGAATTTGAAGAAGTATCAGAATGTCGCCGTGTTTGGGTCACATCTGAGTAAACTTGGAAGATGATCTTTGTCTGCCGACTGATCTTACCTGAAAAGGTAAAGGGTTAGTTGTATGCAATGTTATGATGCATGATGCAATGTATGTGACATCAATGTTTATGACATGAATGGGATGAATGTGTGTGGTACGGTGGGAGAACTGACTATGGTTTTGCGTTTTGTTTTCGCAAATGTTTCTGTTGAGAAAGAGTCGCCACCGACTTTTTATTTTATCCTAAGGAAAGGTTTAAAAAGCACAGCAAAAACCTTTTGAAATGTTTTCTTGGGTTCGGGGAGTAGATTATAGAAAGGGAAGGTATTAGCACCCTTTCTATCCATGGTTATCCATGAGCTCTTAGTTACTTGCTTAGATCACTTGCCTTTTGTTTTCAATTGTTTGAAATGGTGCTTGTGTGTGTGGGTTTGAAAATGTTTTGAAAAGAAGCCAATGTGGTGGCAACCTTTGTAATGATCCATGTGGGGATGTATACAAAGGTGTATGTCTTTTGAAAAAGTTTTCATTTGTTTTTGAAAGTTGTTTTGAAAGTGTAGTGATGTGTGGTTTAGAAAATAGGCAAGTGTTTTGTTTTTGCAAGTTTTGATTCAAGTAACTAAGAGGTTATCTACTCCTAAATTACTCAAAGTTTATTGCTATGTTTTAAACCCTTTTAGTAAGTTTGTTCCACCATTGTATTTGGTGGACAATCTTATGTTAGGATGTGAAAGGGACGGGCGCGGGTCATCGTTTAGGCCATAATTGCAACGGTGTCAAGTATCTTTGGACAATTTTCTTTAAGGGACTTGATCATTTGTTTAGGCAACATTTTGAGGGACTATGATCATTTGATTTGTTTATTTTGCCCAAAGAGACTTAACATGCAATATGGCCCAATTATTTGAAGGCAACAAAGTGGAATACCCTAGGGGTGCAAGTGTGGGAGGTGTTGTCCATTTTCATGCTTATTTATCTTGAGATTAGGTCAAACTACTTTTTGTTCATTTTATTCGCATACAAACCCTAACTCTAGCATAGTATATTTATAAAGCGATAAAGTGCGAAAATTAAATTCCTACACTATTACAACACAATGATATGGGGAGGGGGGGTACAAATGTTTCAAATGGGGATTATTTAGACAAGAATTTAAACCTAACTATTACACCATTTTCTTTGAATATTTACAAGATAAATAATTGCATAATTAAGCGGAAATGAAATAAATATGCAAAATATAAAAAGAATTTTTATGTGTATGAACAAAAGTATTATTTATGTGGAATAAAAAGAGAAATAAAAGGTATTATTTTTTTTGAGTATTTCCATATTTAGGGCAAAATCCTAATTTTAATTAAAAGGGTATTAATTATTTAATATATATAATATTTGCTATTTATATACAAAGAATAAAAGAAAAATGAAGTATATTTGTAAAAATGTATTTTTTAGCATTTAATATTAATAAAATAAAAATATGTATATTTTGGTATTTTATCCTAAGTGTATTAATATATACATATTCATTTATATTATTTACAAAATATGTATTATATATATTAATTAATAATATTTAATATTTAAATAAAAATAAAAAAGAGTATTTTTTTATAAAATATTTCCAGGAAGTAAAAATAAGATAAAAGTGTATAAAATATATTTGTGCTATTTTAGTATTTTAAACAAAAAAAAGTATATATTTATTTATTTATGTACAAACTAAAAGAAAAAACAAATAAAATACCTAATAAATTCAAAAATGATGAGAAAAAAATATTTTTATATTTTTAATATGCTGAGAAAAAATAAATGAGCCAATCAAAAAAAGAAAAAGTCAAAAAACATTAAAAATAAAGCAAATGGGCTCAGGAGGTGTAAAACCAAAAAGGTGGTGTGAATAAGAAAATAACTCAGGCCCAGCCCAAGAAGACATTGTCTTCAACCTTCAGACAAAACCAGTTCAAAACGCGCGCCCTTCTTCTCAAACTTCTAACTCCTGATTCCTGGCTTATTAATGAAAACTCATAACATAAAAAATGTTCAGCATCAAGAGACGAATCCAACCATATGCAGAACTTGATCTAACTCTCCAAGATGAGGGAGAATTTCTTCTCCCCCAAATCCTAACCTAGATTTTCTGCCATTTTCAAACCTTAAATTCTCACAGCTCAAGCAAAAGAAATGAAAAGTAAAAACATGTACATGTTCAGCGGCATGAGTAGAACATTTTTTATTCACAAACTTAGAGCTAATGATGCCTAATAAGAGAGATAGAAGTTCACCAAAATACCTGTTCAGTTGAATTTCTATCTGGAAATGAGGAAGCTTTCAATGCAAGGTGATGATTGGTAAAGCTTCCTTGAGGTCCAGGGATGCTATTCCAATGTTTACTTTGTCTTGAAAGCTTTTGAATCGTGCTAGAGCACTTCACCTGCAAAACAAGAAAATGAAAATGGTGGAACTGGTTAGAGGGATTACAGGTCGTGTTTCAAGTCATGGTTAGCTTGCATAGATGCTAGGGAATGTGTGTGAACTGGTTTGGGCAAGAGAGCTTGAGGGAAATGGAAGATGGCACTCAAACTGCAGGCCTGGCCCTGTTTTTGCAGTTTGATGGTGATTCTGAGATTGGGAGTGTATGAGAGACGTTAGGGCCGTGCACTAGCTTGGTTGGGATGTCTTGAGTGTGTTTTTCAAGTTCACTTAAGTGTTTGCAAGCTGATATGAGAGTTATGTTACAATATGCCAAGTTACTTACACTTTAAGCAACAAATGCCCAAGTTGTGTTCTAGGTCAGTAGAGGCCCCCTAATGAGCTGCATAATCCCTCCTTGATCAGAGTGTTTTGCTCATAATCTTGTGCCAATTAGATCTCATTTGTACTGCTTGGATTTTCAATTGGACATAAAGTTACCTTTTGCAAAAATGGATATAATGCTTTTTCCAATTTGGGATTAATCCTTTAGGCAATGCTTGAACTCATGAAACAAGGTCTTAGCACAATGAACATGCATTAAATTATTGAGTGTCAAAGGGTTTTAGGACCTGTACTTTAGCACAAACTATGCTGACTTGAAAATGGTCTAAGTTATGAACATGTTTATGATCAATTCAAAAGTGAGTTTTTGCTATATTGTGAAATTCGATTCTCTCAAGTTATGAGGTTGTTTGATGAGTTCTTTGACATTTTGGAAAGCTTGGAATGTGTACTACAATCCATCTTTGAAATGCAAATTGAAATTCCAAGTGGAAGTGTATGGAAAATGGCCTTGAAGTTGGGTAGAAAACCTTGTCAAAATAGGTCAAAAATTCACTAAGTTAAGAACGGTTTAGTGCCCTTATTCAAAAATTTGTAACTTGAGATACAAGCCTCATTTGGGAAAACTTTGTGAATCAAAGTTGTAGATTATGAAACAAGCTACAACTTTCATGTTTTGACTTTTGTTTGAATCCAAATGAATCTTGGTGAGAAAGTGGGGAAAAGTTGGGAAAAAATTAGGGTTTTTCATAACTTAGAAAAATTCTAAGTTATGAAAAATTCTAATTTCTAACCCTAATTTGCATTTTGTGATTTCTTGGTGAACAAGTTTCATGATTTTGCATGTTTTGATGAAAAATGAATCTTGACTCTTGACTTTGACCAAAAAGTCAAAGTTTGACTTTTCAGTATACAGTCAAAATTGATCAATTGACTGGGAAATTCAACTGTCAATCCTGTGTACTTGGGATCTTTTGAGTTTGTAGAGCATGTTAAGATAATTCCATGGGGTCCTTGAGTCCATATGTGAGCTTGGTTTTCCATTGGTTGGGTCAAACAGTCAAAAATGACCTTTGTGCAGTCAAAACCCTAAAAATGACCATTTTGCCCTTTTGGTGATCTGATCAAATTTCTTGTGGAATTGTGATCCAAACTTGATCAAATGGTTCATATGAGTTCATAATGTTGATGTGGGTCAATTTCCATGAGGTTTGACTGTCAATTGGCTACAGTTGACTTTTTCCCCAATACAGTTGATTTCTAGGTCAACTGTCCAATTGACTGGGCAAAATTTGGAATCAAGACTTGAAACTTGGTATGGATAAACTTGGGAGTTCAACATGAAGCATGAAAGTTATCTTAGGCATTTTAGGTCAGAACATCTTTGTGCAAACACAAACCCTAATTTGGGTCAACAGTGCAAGGAGAAGTCTTGAGTAGAGGAAACCCTAACTGGATCTTGATCTTCAAGGGTCTTGTGATGAGAAAATGTTAAGGAAATGGGAGGGAAAATTTTGGGGTACAACAATGTGCATGTAAGCTGATGATCTAATGCCGAGGATAAATGAATCCTGGATGGCTGAAGATAAAAGAATCTTGACTGCTGCCTGGGAGAATAATCCTTTGGCTGCTGCTGTGGAGGGCAAGAGTCTTCAATTGTTGAAAATGAGAAGTCTGGGGACCCTTGTTGGGGAAATCATAAGCTTGGGTTGTATGCCAAACTACTGGGTACTTCCTGTTTTGAGGAGATCTGTGTAGGATTTCCTGATGATGAGTTCGTGTAAAACTGCATCGGGTTTTTGGACACTTTTGACATTCGAATGCCCCATGTGGTGACGTAGATAATTTCCTGGCTTGTTACAGGTGTTGGTCTACAATCGGTCGTTCACAGATGTTTTCCTGGCTTGTTACATGTGTTGATCTGGAATTCTTTAGACGTGCCCTGGCTAGATACAGGAATCGAGTCTAGAAATAGTCGTCAACAGATATGCCCTGGCTGGATACAGGAATCGAATCCTCAAACTCTTCAGACGTGCCCTGGCTAGATACAGGAATCGAGTCTGGAAATAGTCGTCAACAGATATGCCCTGGCTGGATACAGGAATCGAATCTGGAAATATTCGTCAACAGATATGCCCTGACTGGATACAGGAATCGAATATGGAAATAGTTGTCAACAGATATGCCCTGGCTGGATACAGGAATCGAATCTGGAAATAGTCGTCAACAGATATGCCCTGGCTGGATACAGGAATCGAATCCTCAAACTCTTCAGACGTTCCCTGGCTAGATACAGGAATCGAGTCTGGAAATGTGATAGTTGATTTGTTGAACACTTTTGACATTCGAATGCCCCAAGTGGTGATGAAGGAATCTTGAATCAGATTACTCTGCATATTGAGAGATTTCTTGAAATCTTGACTGGAGTGCCCCAGGTTAATTGAATTTTGAAAGATCTGTTGGACCTTGACTGGACTGCCCCAGGTTAATTGGATGGTGACATGTCATGCCCCTTGTTGATAGGGGATTTGTAAAGGAAGTGTCGTCCTTTTGAAGTGATTTGGCTCACTGAGAGAGTTTTCGTTCCTCCGAACATTCACTGTATGAATTTCTTCGCTGTCAAACAAAAAGCTAAATGCAGACAGTGATATTCAACAAATGCAAAGTTTATATTTGTCTCGAAGTTTTGAAAAAATGCATTTTTAGCAGAAAACTTTTTATAAGACAGATCAACACAAGATTTAGAGCAAAGCCTTACAGGAGTCAGGATACCTTTTGTAACAGTATGCTTTCGAACTAACCCATGCTTCAATTAGGACTTTTGAAGGGTTGTAACGTGGTTTGGTTCACGGTTTAAGAAACAAAGGATAAAGGCTCAAAGTATATTTGTACCCACCCGCTCTTCGTGATGTTCTTCAACCTAAGCTCAGTTAATTGTGCATCACACTCTGTTTTGAGTTTGGAACGACTTTTGGGCGATGGTTCACCGGTTGAATTTGGGGAGACAGTCATCATCTCCTCTTTTCTTTTTTCAACATTTTTCATGTTGTTGAGGATTTTGTAATGACCTCACTATTTTGATTTTGATTTGTTATCCCTAACTTTTGCCTGAATGTTCCCATTTTCGAGATTACAGTCAGCGGGATGCCCCAGCTTTCTTAAGCCTCCTTTATAGGTTTTGGCTCAGTGGGCTTTTTCTCTTTTGATAGATTGACTGTCTATGTGATATGGAACCACCCTTGTCTCTTGATTCCAAAGGAATGCTTTTCTTGTCATTCGTCGTTCGTTGTGTTACGAACTTGAGTTTGCGACTTTAATGCGCATTTTCTCTTGAATTAACTGAGAGACTACCCTGTCCCAGGTTTATATCAAAGGTTTTGATTGTTTAGAACATAAAACTTCTACTTCTTTGGCTCGAAGGGGTTGACTAGGGATTATCTTCCTTATAACTCCAATGTTTGGGATTTGAAAGAAATGCATGTACATCATCAGCAAGGTCTGTTCAAAAGCATACTGTATAAGATTATGGTATTGTTTCATCATCCTCCCTCTAAAGGCTTGCAGCTTTTTATCGAGAGTCAAATGTCATAAAGAAAAGCATAAGAGTAGTGAAACGAATGGATGAATTCAAGACAAACATATGCAATGCATTAATGAAAACAGAGTTTAACATCAACAGATAATTGTTTGACAGCAAAAGAAATTACAACTTTGAAAATTCAAAATGAAGGAAAAGTCTTTCAGCTTGAGCTTCGTCACTTCAGGTGGAGCACTCCTTAACGGAAGATTTTCATTTCACCGTCTGGCATGAATTCCAGCACCCCAATGTCGATCAGATCTTGAATCTTGTTCTTCAAGGCCCAACAGTCGTTGGTGTCGTGTCCCGGGCTGTAGGAGTGGTAAACACAAAACGCGTCGGGATGATAGTGAGGAGAGGAGGTATTGAGCTTCTGAGGAGGATCCCTTAGGGTGAGCAAGTTGACCTCCAACAGGCGCTTCAGTATGAAGAATGATGGTATTTCAGTCTCCGTGAACTGTCTTCCCGACGTTTCTTGCTTACGCCGATTACCCCGTTGACGCTGGCGAGGTTGTTGATGGGCTTGTGACCCTGAAGCAAGCGAAGGAGCTTTCCCCTTGTCTTCTTGAGTGGATGGAGGCTGAGCGGTGACTTGCTCTTTAACCTCAGATGTTTGCCCCAATTGGTTACTTGGAAGCAGTTGGCGGACAAGAACTCTGAGTTCCTCTTGTCTTTGAGATAGGTCTTGGATGAGAGCCATCTGGCCCACCAACTGTCCCATCACTTGGGTCCTCAAGGTTATCAGATCAAACTGCAGCTCCGCAAGCTGATCACTCCTGGCATTGTTGGAATTCTCCAAGCCCTTTGTGAGGAGAGCTTTCATCTCTTCTTGCCCCAGAGACAAGTTCAGGAACATCTCCTGCAGCTGAGCAGTCTGGTCTTGGATGTCTTTGACAGACCTTTCTAGAGCCATCTCTTACTGAAATAAACAGCAGGAGAGTAAGGAAACCTGAAAAAGGAAAGACTGTCAAAATGCGATGCATGATATGTGGATGCATGCTTTCAAGGATCTCTTGGGGTAAACACAAGAAAATGTTAGAGGTTGAACTTTGCTCTTGGATTGGAGATCTCCGCACCGGTGGATGTCTTTCCACTAGAATCAAGCTCACCATGTCGAGTGGGTCATAGCCACTGTTTCAAGTTGTTGTACTTGATCTTTGACTGGAGAACTTTATTTCGATGGATGTCTTTCCACGAGAATCAAGCTCACCATGTCAAGTGGGTCATAGCCACTGATTCAAGTTGTTGTACTTGATCTTCGATGGCATTTGTTTAGAGGAGAAACCTCTTGCCCCTTGGTAGGCGTCTGGTTCAACGTAACCCTGCATCAAAAGAACCCTCGTGATCCTTGAAATGGTTATTGAAAATGCTATGGTATGATGTCATGATGTTATGTACATGTATGCACAAGCAAGTGAGTGTATATACAGACAAACATATTCACACAAAGCAAACAAGTCCTTAGGTTTAGGCTTGCATGAGGTTCAGATACTACCCTTTTTCAGTTTCGTTGGTTAAAACCTGTCCTATCAAAAGTAACCGGGTTCTAGAGGATCTCAAATCATTGGCAACCCTCGATCGGTCATAACTCCAACATCGCTATCTTTTCTTGCGGCCGGAACCATCGCGAGAGTTTAGCCTCAATGGGTGTAGCATACTGCTACTGTTCTAATGGCCAAGTTGGGTCAATTTAGGGTTCTAAGGTCGGTTGGTGCTTAATGACTCCTTGGAAGACCCATATTCTCCCCGTTTCAACACGAGGGATATCGGTACAGACCAAGGCGCCACACCAACGTAGCCACTGCTTCACCCATGTCGGTATACGCCGGACAGGTCCCTCACAGATTATGCTACCTAAAAGGGTATTCCCCAGATCCGGGTTAGGATCTATGAAACTCCGATACAAAGCCCACAAATGTAAAAGCAAACAAAGCAATCAATTGAAAATAAAGGTGATCTAAACCCTAAGGTAACCCCACTTTGAGTAGTACTCCCCAGCAGAGTCACCAGTTCTGTGATATGGTGGGAGAACTAACTGTGAGTTTTGCGTTTGTATTCGCACTTGTTCGGTTGAGCAAGAGTCGCCACTGACTTTTTATTTTATCCTAAAGGAAAGGTTAAAAAAGCACAGCAAAAACCTTTTGAGATATTTCGTGGGTTCGGGGGGTAGATTATGAAAAGGGAAGGTATTAGCACCCTTTTCATCCATGGTTATCCATGGGCTCTTAGTTACTTGGTTTTTAGATCACTTGCCTTGATTTTCGATTGCTTGAAATTATGGTGTGTGTGTGTGTGTGTTTTGAAAATGTTTTTGAAGAAGATGCCTTGTCTTAGGCTACCCTTGTAACAATTCTTTACTCGAATGTTTTACAAAGGTGTGTATCTTTTCGAAAAGATGTTTCAAATGTTTTTGAGAGTTTGTTTTGAAAGTGTTTGTGGAATGTGGTTTTTGAAAAGAAGGCAAGTGTTTTTGCAAGTTGATCTCAAGTAACTAAGAGTTTTGTCTACCCTATTGTACTCAAAAGGTTTTTTCTATGTTTTCAACCCTTTTTTAACAATTTTGTTCCACCATTGAATTTGGTGGACAATCTTGCATTTAGGATGTTTAACGGGACGGGCGCGGGTCATCGTATGGACCATGAATGCAATGGTGCCAAGTATCTTTGGCAATTTGCTTTGAAGGGACTATGACCATTCCATTTAGGCAACATTCGAAAGCGTCATCGAGAGACTTATGATCATTTGAATTTGTTTTTCCAAAGATACTCGACGTGCAAGCATGGCCCATTTTGGAAGGCAACATGTGGGATTACTCTAGAGGGTGCAAGTGTGATTGTGTATTGATTTCATGTATTTGTCTTGTATTAGGTTATCTAGCGTTTGATTTGATGTACATGCAAACCCTAGGTCTAACCATGGTATAATTCGAAAGCGGTAAATTGCGAAAATGTAAAATCTACGCTATTACAAAATAAGCATCCGGGAGTGGGGGTACAATATTCACAAATGGGGATGAGACTTTAGGAATGTAGTGTCCAATAAGTTACAACCAAATCGAATTTGCGATCAAATGTAAATGTAACGAATATACAAATATAAGTAAATGTACAATGTATCAAATGCAAGTATATTGTGTAAGTGCACGTGTATATGTGTATATAAGTATTTACATGTTAGAGATGTGAAATTAAATGTGTATTAAGGTATGGTTAACTTAAAGAAATAAATTAAAATATTTGTTTAATTAATTCTTTTGTAATCTTGTATATTCTTTAATATGTACAAAAGAATGTCAAAGAAAAGAAAATATTCTAAGTTTGAAAATTGTCATTTTACATTTTTGATATAAAAGTGTATCTTTATAATTTGTATATACAAAAGAATACTCTCATTTAAATGTTAAGAATTTAAATTATGTAAAATGTATTTTTATTTATTATGTACAAAAATTTCTAAGAAAGGAAAATGTATTTATTTTAAAAGAATTTATGTTCAAAGAGAATATTTTAATTAAAAGAAAAAGGTGTTTTCAATTTTAATTATATTGTGTAAAAAAAAAGATACATTTCATTTATTATGTATAAATATAATATCTTTTAAAAAAAGAGAAGTATTTATCTTTAAAAAAATTAATATTCTATGTATAAAAAATAAAAGAAAATGTAAGTTTAATTATAGAGAAAAAAAATACTATTTTTACAAGTTTCTATATAAACTTAATTATGCTATAAAAATATTGTTAGTGTAAAAATGCTATGTTTTGTTAATTTATTAATCAAAATAATATGATTTAAAAAATTAAATGAAAGGGTTTGAAACAAAAATCAGAAATGGGCTCAAGGGTGGGGTTATGGCCCAAGCAGAAGAGAAATGGGGGTGTGAGTTGGAAGCGTGAAAAGGCTTTGTGTTTTGTGAAATGGGTTAGGCCCATTTGCCCTAAACAAGTTTTAGGGTTCATTGTTTTTCTGTTCATTTGGGACATACGCTTAGGGTTTGGAAGGAGCAGCGGCGGCGTCCACTTGTCTCGTTCGTCTTCATTCCTTTGGCCATGGTTGTTTGAGCATCACCTCTTCGCCTAAGCCATCAGCGTTTCCTTCGCCTTCTTTCCCTCTCCATGGTTCAGTGAAGCGCAAAAAAAGGTAATCCTCTTGCTTTGTTTAAACGTGTTTAGGGTTTGGTTGCTTTTACAGGTTTATGAATTACTGCCTTTTTTGATTAAGCACTTTTGATTTGATTTGTTGTTGTGTGCATTTTCATTCATTAACGAGGTCACAAGAAAAAGGGATGAGAGGAGAATTTTACTACCTTTCGTTTGAGGAAGGAGGCGAGTGCGGAGGTGCTCGGAGGCTTAGTGGTGAAGGGGGTTGCACGGTGAGAGCTTGATGCTAGCTTTGCAAGGATATCTGGTACTTCTGTACTCTTCTCTAGGCTTTATGATGTTCGCCTGAAAGCTTGATACACATATCTTCTTTTCTTCTTCTCCTTCTTGGGTTGCCTTCTGTTTATGTTGCCTTGAGTTTAGTATGCTTCTGAATGTTGACTTTTTTGATTAGCCAATGAAGAAACCTTTTCTGAGGCTCTTGTGTTGCCCATTCTTCACTTCTTTCTCTCTCGATTCTGTTGCCTTATTGAGTTTCCCATTTACTTCTTCCTTGCCCCATGATGAGCCTAGGGTTCTGAGGGCCCTGAATGTATGCTTGAAAGGCTTGTTAGGGTTTTCTGGTTAGGCCTTTGGTGTTGAGACTGGCTTTTAGCTTTTGACAATGGTTTAATGGTAAGGCTTTTTGAGGTTTCTGTTTGGATGTATTTGGATTAGGCTTGAAGCTGGACAAGTTTGGATTTACTGGTTTGCTCGCTTAGTATATTGCAGGTTATGGTTTATGCAGGTATACTTGACAGGGGTTTTGGGTCTCTGGTTGTAAGGCTCGGACTTGGTTTGAGCTTGTTTTGCTTAGGCTTCTGCTTATGTTGAGTTTGACAGGTTGTGAGGCTTCACAGTTTATGCTTTGGGTGATTTTGTATGTTTTCTGATACAAGGTTTTTGGCTTTCTTCCTGCAGTTTGAGTTTCAACTGCAGGTTATGGGCTTTTTACTTGCTTCAGGCAGGTTTTAGGTCTTGGGCATATGTTAGTTATGTTTGTCTGTTTGAAGGTTTCATGCTTGAGGTTTTTATGATGGTTTTAGAGTTTTTCAGCTTGTGTTGGCTTTTGGATAGTTTTTTCTATCTTGCTTGACAGGTTCAGCAGGCTTTTGATATTTTCTCTAAACAAAATAGGTTTTAGGTCTTTCCTTTTAGACTGGAGGTTTATGCAGTTTCGTCCCTTTTTTCTGTATTGGTTTGCCTATTTTTCTTTTATCCACTGTGTTCAGTTTTTGTTTTATATTATCTTTCTTCCTGCCTAAAGCCTACACCTGCTTTCTTTGCTCTCTTTTTCTTCTCTCTCAGTACAGTTTGCATTAAAATAATATTATGCTTTGTACTTTTCTTTTCTGAAAGAGCCACTTTGTTGGGAAATGATGAAAAATGAAATGGTTTGCTTGCATATCAATTTTCCTCTGCATATTTGTCCCTTCTTCCAGATTTTGTGCTTTTGACATCTTTCCAAATCTTTTGAATAGCTTTGTGACAGTAACTTCTACTTTGACAATTTTTGGATGGTTTGAAAGTTGTGATTCAGTTTGGACTTTTTGTTTGTATTGAACTATGCAGTTTGACAATTTTTGAATTGTGCAATTTGACTTTTGTGCATTCATTTTTAGCAAATAAAAATTTGTCCCTCTTTGTGAACAGGGAGAAATCCCGTGATTTGCAGAGAGGGTTAACTGATCCCAATCAGTGGCCCTTAATGATGAATTTTATATCTGTCTCTTTATTTATTTATCTGCTATTTGACTTTTCCTCCTTTCTTTTTGCAGATAAAAAATTGAGTGGAGAGGGGTATCACTAAATGAAGAATGAAGAATTGGAGACTTAGAAAAAATAGGATAGTTTCATTTTTTTATTTAAATTTAAATTAATGTAAAATCATTGTTGTAAATAAATTCTAAACAATAATTGTACGAATAATTTAAAAATAAATAAAAGTTTTTATTATCCAATTAATTCTATTTCCTCCTTTTTCAATTATTTACTTATTATTTATAGTTCTTTAAATTAAAATAACTGAAAATTAAATTCCAGATATTTAATCTTTAGAATAATAAATAATCAACTAAACATTGATTCCACGTTGATCAAAATAATGAACTTGGCGCTTCCATCATCCAAAGCAAAGCACAGTCAAACGTAATAACTGATCAGACGCATTCCCTTCTTACTGATTTCTTACCAAACACTGTAAATCCAAACTAAATGTATCCTTTGACTGGTTCAAACAAACAAAATGTGAATTTAAACCAAATGCCTTCTTTTACTGATTAAATCAAACAATGCGTATTCAAACCAAATCCCGGAACAACTTGCAAAGCACCGTAGAATTAAATCTTTCTGAAGAACCACGCACGAAAAACCCTAATTCCTGATTAAATGCCAAAGAACGTTCGCCTGATCAAAGTTGAGCCAAAGTCAACCAAAACCCTAAGACGACTGTGTGAAACATTCCAGAGCCCTGAAAATCAATGAAACCCTAATTGTGTCCTGACTGACGAGAAAAGCCTATTTGACCGATTCTTGAGCCAGTTTGAAAAATCAGGAAACGTCTGAAGCTGCGATTTCTTGTGGAAAAATGCGAGGGCAAATTTTGGGGTACAACACCTACCTATCCTCTTATGAGGAATCAGAGTTCCAATTCGTAGTTCGCATGAGGTTGGTGTTTTTAGGGCTTGCAAATGTATTTTGAATCACCTCGCATTTTGGCCGGGAGTAGTAATTGCGGAGATTTTGGCTAAATGCACGGTTAGTCAAAATCCGTTTGAAACCCTTTTACAAAAAAGTTTATTTTAGATTAGTTTGTTGCGAAAAATAGTTTGATGTTTATTAGTGTCTTTTAATCGTATTAACTGCAAAAAAAATCTTGCTTAGTGCATGATTAAAAATATTTAATGCAAATAATATAATAAAATATAGGCATGAGTTTTTAAATGAAATAATTTGGATGATAATATAACAATATTTACATAGTAAATAAAATATAATAATATTGATAAAAAATATGATAATAAAAATTAATATTACTAATAATAATAATGATAAAGAAAAAGAAATGAATAATATGATAGAAAAATAGAATTAAAAGCAGGAATTAAAAAAATAAAATAATTTAATTACTCTCAGGGGGGTGTAATTCTAGCTAAGCAGTAAATAAGAATGGTGCTAAAAAAAAGAGTTTGGGTTAGGCCCAAGATAGTTCAGACAAGGGGTGCAAGTTGTTGTTCGTGTTTAGAAATTCAGAGAGAAGGGGGTGTAAAGAGGAACTGAGCTTAAGCCCAACACGCTATAGAGAGGTTCAGGGAGATTGTATAAGGCGAGGCGTATGCTAACTAACATGCAGACTTGGCCTAATGGCCGCCTGATCAAAATCCAGCGGATAAGAATGATGGGCAATGTTAACTATCGTATGCGCACGGTTACGGGATTGGACGAAATATATTTTGTTTTAACTTTTTTTATTTCATTTCATTCTTGTTGTTTGAATTACAATATCATATTCCTCCCTCTCTCTCTCGCGTTAGAATACACAAAACCCTCACTCTCCCTTCCCCTGGCGGCGTAAACCCGACCCTCTCCTACACCGTGAATCACACCCAAACAAAAGAAAAAGCTAAAAGTTTTTTACCCTTTCCGCAATTTTCGTGTTTTGGATCTTGAACTTCTGTTGGTTACTCTTCCTTCTTCTTCATTTTCGCAGGTAGCAGTAGAGGCCAGTGATGGTGGTGATACGATTGCCAACGACGGGGAGGGAAATTAGGGTTTCAGATATCGAAACCCCAATCGCCACTTGCTCTTCTTCAACAACAATTGGTGAATGTTCTTCTTCATGTTCTTGCTCCACCTCTGTATTCGTTCGTGTTCTTCACCCTTTCTGCTATACTTCCTTCAACCCCCCCCCCCTCTTCTGTTAATTCTGAGTAGTTATTTATAGGTTTATTTTAGATTAGTGTTTTGTTAGAATTGTTAGAAATTTCATAGATTAGGGATTAGATTTATGAATTAAACAATTAGGGATTGTAATTGATTTCAGATAACTCTAATAGATTGAGAAATTTTCGGATTTGATTGAGTTTTTGAGATTCGTTCTGGTTTGATATTGTACTGATATTGGATTTGTAACATTTGTACTGTTAAACCATCTGTGATCGGTGGATTTAGAACTGACTGTTTAACGCTGGTTCGCGAAATGTCGCGGTAAGCAAGAGTCGCCACCGTCTTTTATTTTCTCCAACATGGACAGGACAAAAGCACAGCAAAATTCCTTATGAGAACGTTTCTCGGTTCGGGAGGTAGATTTATAGAAAGGGAAGGTGTTAGCACCCTTTCTATCCATGGTTATCCATGGGCTCTTAGATACTTGCTCTTATGTTTTCAAAATGTTTGCTTTTCAAAATGTGAGTGGGTTTTGCAAAAGTTTCATTGAAAGTTTTCTGAATAACTCTTGTATCAGTCCTCAAGAGTGTTTGAAAAATTATTTTGAAAGCTTTTTGAAAGCGTCGGTGTGAAAAGAGCTTTGATTTGTTTTTGAAGAGAGCAAGTATCTATGAGTCATCTACCTACCCTAAGGAATTAGGCTGTGTAAATGTTCTTAAGGTAGTGCCATCCCACCATTGAGAGGTAGGTAGCACCACCGTTGGAGGTGTTCGGGTCAATTCGAATGTAGGGACAGTGTGGTCACCGAAGCAACAGTTAGGACACCTTAGAAGCTACCCTTATATCCTTGATCCTTTTTTAATCCGAGGCAACCGTTTCGAGGCAACTATTCCGAGGCAACTGTTTCGAGGCAACTTGTTTTGAGGCAACTGGATCATGGACATAAGGACTTACTAAAACGTCTTATACTTGACGACCACGTTTCGAAGGCAACAGGTGAGGCGTACCCTAAGAGTGGTGTGTGAATTTGTGTGTTGTTTTCAGTTGAGTTTATCTTTGATCATGGCATTTGTGAGCTACGCTTGTTTTTAATTAATCATACATTCTTTCATGCAATTTAGAATTTAAGAGTGCGGAAAGTAAAAGCGGAAAGATAAGAACTACGCTATTACAAGGCGCGGGTCTATACATCACCAAAGTACAAAGACCCGTTTTGATAAAATGCGGAAAGTAAAAAGACCTAATTACTATTACAATCCTTGAGCAGTTACATAATATTCAAAAGAAAATAATGCGCGAAAAAGAATTAAAATTAGGACGTCCGAGGGTTTTGACCCTTTGCTTGAAATTAAATTGAAATTAAAGTCTAATTAATTATTTAATTAAAGAAAAGAAAATGTTTTTTAGGTTTTTGGTATTTATGAAAATAAAGGAAATTAAAATCAAGAGAAACCCTAATTCTAAGTTATTTATTTATTATTTAAGAAAATATTAAAATTAACCTAATTTACTAATTGATTAAGGTACATGTTTATTTACAAAAATAGATAGTAATTAACAATAATAATAAATAATGAGAAAAATGATTTAATTAAGAAAAAGAATGAAATTTCAGAAAACCCTAATTCTATGCATTTTTATTTATTAAAAAAAATGTTAAAGTTTAAAACCTAAATTATCTAAGTTAATTATTAGTTATTTATTCACAAAAGTAAATTAATGAGTAAATTAATAAATAATTAACATATTTTGTATTTTCTGTTTTTATTATGGAAAAAATTATCTTATGGAATTAAAGAAAACAATTAAAACAATTAAAACAATTTAAACAAAATTAGAATTAAAAAGATGCAAACCGGGGGGTATCAGGCCCAGATGGAGGTTTGTTTGAAGCAAATTTGGCCCATGAACACAAAGCCTGTTTGACCTTTCCAGCTTGAGTGCGCGTGGTTGACAGGGGTACACCCTGGAATTCGTTCAGTGGTCCTTGGATCAATCATCATGTCCACTTGGCAGGCCTAAGCATGGGCTTGTATGGTAAGCCTTTGGTTGAACGCTGCATAGGAACATGTTATAACAAAAATCATGGATTAAATGGGGGGACCTGGGAATCGAACCCAGGTCCCAACGCTTAAGGGACACGTTGCCAGCCAACTGAGCTATTGCGTTTCTTTGTATACATAATGGATAGACAATATAATATATACAAAACAATGGTTAGTGGTATAAGACAAAAAATTACGCGCCAGATTTGAATCTCCCAATAGCATCAGGCCACGTCCATCTTCTTCCTTGTTTTCCCTGCAATTATAAAACAAGTAGAGGGGGTTTTAAACCACCACTAAGTGCAACAATGGATAATAGCGAATAGAAGAGGAGGGAATATAAATTGAGCGCGAATAGTTCATTGGATTCGTCTTGCTGCAACAATTCTATCCATATAGGTTTGGAAGTCTAATTTTTCCATACAAGGAAAGCCCTATTTTGGAGCTTCTGAAACCCTAGGTTTCATCAATGGTGGATTTGGCTACAGGCAGTGTTAGTCCAATTAAATGTTACCAATCGCTTCAGAAGGATGTTAGTAGCATAAATCAACAATCAAAACACATGAATGATGCGTGAAAATTAAAAATCGATTATGAACATTTTTTGTGAAAAACGCGATGTTGTTCTACCGTTTCTTTGAGTATGGAGGCTTGTTCTTGATTGTAATAGACTCCTAGCAATGTCAGTAACGTAATGGACAAGGTTTTAAGCCTTGAATCACCCTGCAAATATGAAATCAGTCCCAATCTTTTTTGTGAAAATTTGAAAATTGGTTCTATGTTTGTGAGCAGCTTTTCGTGTATGCTTCAATTAGGTTTCCTTGTGCATATGTAAGTGAATGATTCTATGTCAAAAAACAAGCCCATAAGTCCATGAATTGATGATTTCAATATTTGATTTTTTCATATCTTTTTCAATCTTTTTTTCATGGAAACCCTTGCCAATCATGGAAAATATTCCCTTTTTGAATGTGAAACGACTTGCCAGCTTGCCCTAGTATGATTTGCTGCACAAAAAGATTTGAAAAGCATTATTTGATATTTTTCTACAATTAAAATTAATTAAATGAATTAATAAGAATAAAAATTCAATTAATTAATTAAAAATAAGAAAATAAATCCTTTTAAGCTCAATGGGTCGTTCATAGGCTTTGGGTAATGATTCAAGGAAGAATTTGAGGCCCATTAGCAATTTTGAAGTGTTTTAGGCAAAGTTGACTTTTCAAAATTCCCAAAAATTTCCCAACTTCTCCAATGCATATCTTGCTCAATTTTGAAGCTGTGATCATGTTCTTGGAAATTTTGGAAATTTCTTGAAGTCCTCTAACCAATGCCTTTGGTCCCATGTCATTTTGATTTACCAATCTCAAGTTATGGTCATTGACTTAAAGTGCCTTTTTGTTGACTTTTGAAAATGACCTATAATGTTGAAATTGATAACTTTTTGTGAGAGAATTTCTTGGACTTGAAGTGTGAAGATGAGTTGTAGGAAATGTCATCCTCTTCAAAATGAGCTTTGGATGGGATTTTTCTGATGAACCATGAAGAAGTTATGCCTTGGTCAATTTGCAGTTGACTTTTCAGCTGTCCAAAAATAGAAACTTTTGCATCTTGAGACTTTTTGAGCCATGCTTTGAGAAATCATGATCAAGAATTGATCAAATGATGTTTGTGGCTTCAAAATAAGATGTTGACCAAAATTTTTGACTTTTGACTGTCAAATGACCATTTTGCCCCTGCAGTTGACTTTGGAGCAATTAGGTTTTTTGACTGTGCAATTTGATGCTGTGAGTCTTGAAACTTGACATATGGATGCTTGACAATGCATATAGGCATATGGGACTTGATTGGACCCTTGAAAACCTTATTTTCTTTGCCATAACCAAAATCCTAATTTTGACTGTGTTAGGAGGCAATTGGATTGTGCAACCTTTGAGAGGGTTTGAAGCTTGATCTTGGAAAATATTGAAAAATATGGGAGGGCAAATTTTGGGGTACAACAGTTGCCCCTGTTCAATCTTCTTAGACCTGAGGATGTAGATTGGCTGGCGTGCCTTTCGTAATCCAAAGGTGGAAGATGATTGAACACTAGAGTGCCCAGAAATATGCACTCACATAGTAGAATGTTAGCAGTGTGATGGTGGGAATGGGCTTATAAGATGCCATTTGGAGACTGTCGGTATGTGGATGGGCTTATAGATGCCATGTGACAGAACTTTGTCGGGAATGGGCTTATAGACGCCATTTGGAAGTGTTGGTATATGGATGGGCTTATAGATGCCATCGGGAGGTGTCGATCGCGTAAGAGATTCCTTAGCGAGAACTTGCGTACCTGAGAAAGAAAAATAATTACCTGGCCTGTTACAGGAGTTAATCTTCAATCTCTTCATGTGGATGTGCCCTGGCTGGATACAGGAATCGAATCTTTAAACTCTTCAGACGTGCCCTGGAAAGATACAGGAATCGAGTCCGGAGAATATAGTCGTCAACAGATACACCCTGGAAAGATACAGGAATCGGATCTTCGAACTCTTCAGACGTGCCCTGGCAGGATATAGGAATCGAGTCTGGAATTAGTCGTCAACAGATACACCCTGGCAAGATACAGGAATCGGATCTTCGAACTCTTCAGACGTGCCCTGGCAGGATACAGGAATCGAGTCTGGAATTAGTCATCAACAGATACACCCTGGCAAGATACAGGAATCGGATCTTCGAACTCTTCAGACGTGCCCTGGCAAGATACAGGAATCGAGTCTGGAATATAGTCGTCAACAGATACACCCTGGCAAGATATAGGAATCGGATCTTCGAACTCTTCAGATGTGCCCTGGCAGGATACAGGAATCGAGTCTGGAATTAGTCGTCAACAGATACACCCTGGCAAGATACAGGAATCGGATCTTCGAACTCTTCAGACGTGCCCTGGCAAGATACAGGAATCGAGTCTGGAATATAGTCGTCAACAGATACACCCTGGCAAGATACAGGAATCGGATCTTCGAACTCTTCAGACGTGCCCTGGCAAGATACAGGAATCGAGTCTGGAATATAGTCGTCAACAGATACACCCTGGCAAGATACAGGAATCAGATCTTCGAACTCTTCAGACGTGCTCTGGCAAGATACAGGAATCGAGTCTGGAATATAGTCGTCAACAGATACACCCTAGAAAGATACAGGAATCGGATCTTCGAACTCTTTATACGTGCCCTGGCAAGATACAGGAATCGAGTCTGGAATTAGTCGTCAACAGATACACCCTGGCAAGATACAGGAATCGGATCTTCGAACTCTTCAGACGTGCCCTGGAAAGATACAGGAATCGAGTCTGGAATATAGTCGTCAACAGATACACCCTGGCAAGATACAGGAATCGGATCTTCAAACTCTTCAGACGTGCCCTGGAAAGATACAGGAATCGAGTCTGGAATTAGTCGTCAACAGATACACCCTGGCAAGATACAGGAATTGGATCTTCGAACTCTTCATACGTGCCCTGGCAAGATACAGGAATCGAGTCTGGAATATAGTCGTCAACAGATACACCCTGGCAAGATACAGGAATCGGATCTTCAAACTCTTCAGACGTGTCCTGGCAGGATACAGGAATCGAGTCTGGAATTAGTCGTCAACAGATACACCCTGGCAAGATACAGAAATCGGATCTGGAATCACGACAGTTGGTAGTAATTATCTTTGTACTGACCTTTGTCCTGAAAAGACAAAACGTTAGTTGTATGTGATGTCATAATGTATGACATGCGTGATGTTCTCAGAATAAATGAGATTGTATGTTCATGATGCGTATGCGCATGCTATAATGTATGAAGATGTGATGTTTATGAGCGTATTTTCGTCTAGGAAAATAAATCCTTGACGGGTGCCGGGAAGTTAAATCCTGGGCTGATGTGGAAGAGTAGAGCTTTTGTTTCCGCCGGGGGTGATGGTTGCAAGAATACCTGTAGGAGAAGATGGCTCCATTGGGGAATAGACTTGGCGAATAGATTACTCTGCGGGGAGTGAACTCTGTGGGGAAAGAGAGGTACTTTGCTGAGATATTGATGATAACTCCGCTGGGGATACCATTGATAAGCTTTGTTGGAAGCTTTGATGAACTCCGCTGGGGATAGGAAGACTTCGTCGGGGACGATCTTTCCGTGGCAACTAGCTGAGGATAACCCAGTTATATCCTGGTGGGGAAATAAGCTTTGAATAAAAAGTTCGGGAGACGCGTTCGTGCCATGCGGGTGACAAGCTTCCAGAATCTACTGGGGATAAGCTTCAAGACCTGCTGGGGAGATTGATTGAACTCTCCTGGGGAGACTTTTCAGATTGGACTGGGGAATGGCTCCACTGGATGTCCGGTATACCGCCGGGGAACAATCTTAGATCAAGACTGCCGGGGATGCTTGTTAGGAATGTTTGTATGTTCTGTTGAGGAATGTTGAGATCTTCTGGGGATAATCCAACTTCCTTAAGGCTGACTGAGTAGACTAACTCTGCTTGGGGAGAGTGTCGCTGACTTGCTGGAGATATTGTACCTTCTCTGCTCGGGGGAGTATGGCTGAACCTTGGCTCACTCTCTGGGGAATTAAGGCATCTTGGTTACATTCTTCAGCCGAACTTACCTTGGTACCTTGGTGGACAGAGCAACTAGATTGCTTTAGACAACTCATTATTGCCCCTGTTTCTGATGTTACCTGTAGTTAATCCTTTGTTTCGTATGCAAATATTTATGAGTTAGCAATTATTGTCAAATGCATATATCACAATTGAACCTTGGACGTTCTTTGTAAAACGAAACAAAAAAAGGAAAAACAATGGGCAATTTGTCTGAAAAGTGAATTTGTATTGATTTTTTTGAATTTGCCTGTAAATAGGCGTTTATGTACAAGAGGTTGACGTCCTAGTAAAAGAACACCGCCGAACAACAGAGTTTATACAATTTGTATAAAGAAAACAAAACAGCTATGTGAAAAGATAATCCCACTGGGTTCCAACTCTGCTATCGCCTTTATATCTTCGAGCGTCTCATCACTTGGCTGCTCAGTTGAAGATGAAGCTGACTGATCGATGCCGTCTGAACCTGATCGTTGATACCGGATTCTGGATGCAAGGTGATCCAATGAGACATAGTATTACGCTTTAATCCCTTACTTTTGCCTGGACCGGCCTTTCGGGTTTTCAGTCCATCGGGATACTCATTTTTGCCCAAGCCGCCTTTTCAGGTTTTCGACTTGTCGGGTGTACAGATTTTTTTTTATTTCATCCCTCATTTTGCCCGAACCCTTTTGGTTCGCCGGGAAGCCCTTATTTTTTCCTAGGTATGTCAACCTAGCGGGTCTTTTATCATGCGTAGTATCTTTTTACTATATCCGCATTGGCGGGGTGAGGAAGGTCGTCACCATCCATGGTGGTTAGAATCATGGCTCCTCCTGAGAACACATGTTTAACCACAAATTGCCCTTCGTACGTAGGGGTCCATTTTCCCCTGGGATCACTTTGAGGAAGAATGATGCGCTTGATTACCAGGTCCCCAACTTGATACTCTTGTGGTCTGACTTTCTTGTTAAATGCCCTGATCATCCGTTTTTGGTACGTTTGACCATGACATATAGCAGCGAGTCTCTTTTCGTCAATTAGGTTTAACTGATCAAGTCGAGTCTGGATCCAGTCATCTTCGCTCAGATCTGCATCCTTCATTATCCGGAGAGAGGGTATCTGGACTTCAATCGGCAAGACTGCCTCCATGCCATAGACCAAGGAAAAGGGAGTTGCCCCGGTTGACGTTCTTGCTGAGGTACGGTACCCATGAAGAGCAAACGGTAACATCTCGTGCCAATCTTTATAGGTCACTGTCCTCTTCTGCACAATCTTCTTGATATTCTTATTAGCTACTTCTACGGCCCCATTCATCTTCGGTCGGTAAGGAGAAGAGTTGTGGTGTTGTATCTTGAATTGCTCGCAGAGCTCAGTGATTATCTTGTTGTTAAGATTGGTACCGTTGTCCGTAATGATCCTTTCCGGGACGCCGTATCGACAGATCAGGTTATGCCGAATGAACTGTGCCACGACATTCTTGGTTACGGTAGCATAAGAAGCTGCTTCAACCCACTTCGTAAAGTAATCGATTTCTACCAGGATGAAGCGATGCCCGTTGGATGCCGTAGGTTTAATCTCGCCGATCATATCAATGCCCCACATTGCAAAAGGCCAAGGTGCAGTCAAGATGTTCAGAGGAACTGGAGGAACTTGCACCTTATCTGCATATATCTGGCACTTATGACATGTCCGAGAATGTTGGTAACAGTCGGCTTCCATTGTGGACCAGAAATATCCTGCCCGAAGGATTTTCTTTGCCATGGTGTGTCCACTGGAATGTGTTCCGAAGGTACCTTCATGCAGCTCTGCCATGATCCTTTCTGCTTCAGTCTTATCCACACAACGCAGTAAGGTTGAATCATGGTTTCGTTTGTACAGAATGCCATTGCTGAGGAAGAACTTCACTGCGAACCTTCTCAGAAACTTCTTGTCGTTGACGGATGCACCTCCAGGGTATTCTTGAGCTTCCAAGTACCTTTTCACTTCATGATACCAAGGTTTTTCAGTTACCTCTTCAGCCTCAAGATCACAACAATATGCAGGTTCGTCCAGTTTCTAGATAATGATCCAGGGAGCCTCATTTTCCCATTTGACTCTGAACATAGAAGACATCGTAGCCAGCGCGTCCGCCAACTGATTCTCCTCTCTTGGGAAGTGTTCAAAAGTTATCTCTGTGAAATAGGGGATCAATGTCAACACACACTCTTTGTAAGGAATAAGGTTCGGATGTTTCGTATCCCACTCGCCTTTGATCTGATTGATCACGAGAGCGGAATCTCCGAAGACACTCAGAAACTTGATCCTTAAGTCAATCGCAGCTTGAAGACCCATGATGCATGCCTCATACTCCGCCATGTTGTTGGTGCAGTTGAAACATAGCCGGGCAGTGAGTGGAGTATGAATGCCTTGAGGGGATATGATCACAGCGCCAATACCGTTACCCAAAGCGTTGGAGGCTCCGTCAAAGTGCATAGACCATCGGGATCCTTCCTCAGGTCCTTCATCCGGTCCAGGTACTTCACAATCAGTCACTACCATGATGCTTTCGTCAGGAAATTCAAAGTTCATTGACTGGTAGTCGTCCACTGCCTGGTGTGCCAAGCGGTCTGCCAATACACTCCCCTTGATAGCTTTCTGAGTCGTATACTGGATGTCGTATTCCGTCAAGATCATCTGCCATCTTTCTATTCTTCCAGACAAGGCAGGCTTTTCGAATATGTACTTTATTGGATCCATTTTTGAAATCAACAGAGTAGTGTGAGTCAGCATATACTGTCTCAGCCGGCGAGCAGCCCATACCAAAGCGCAGCAAGTTTTCTAGAGCAGTGAGTATCGGGTCTCACAGTCGGTAAACTTTTAGCTAAGGTAATAAATGGCGTGCTCTTTTCGGCCAAACTCATCATGCTGCCCCAGCACACACCCCATTGAGTTGTCAAGTACCGTCAAGTATAGTATTAGAGGTCTCCCTTCAACTGGTGGCATAAGAATGGGTGGTTCTTGGAGATACTCTTTGATTCTGTCAAAAGCGGCCTGACATTCATCGTTCCAACGTACTACCTGATCTTTCTTCAGCAGCTTGAAGATTGGCTCACAGGTAGCAGTTAGGTGCGAGATGAATCGGGCAATATAATTCAGACGTCCTAGAAAGCCTCTGACTTCTTTCTCTGTCTTGGGAACTGGCATCTCTTGTATGGCTTTAACCTTGGCAGGGTCCACTTGGATACCTTTGTCGCTCACGACGAAGCCTAGCAACTTTCCAGATCTTACCCCGAAGGTGCACTTGTTCGGGTTCAATCTCAGCTTGTACAACTTCAGACGGTCAAACAATTTCTGTAGATGATCAAGGTGTTCCTCCTCAGTTTGAGACCTTGCAATCATATCATCGACATACACTTCAATCTCATGGTGGATCATGTCATGAAATAAAGCAACCATGGCACGTTGGTAGGTTGCCCCAACATTTTTCAACCCGAATGGCATGACCTTGTAGCAGAAAGTGCCCCACTGAGTAACAAAGGTAGTCTTTTCCATATCTTCAGGAGCCATCTTGATCTGATTATAACCTGAAAAACCATCCATGAAGGAGAACACCTTATGCTGAGCAGTATTGTCAACCAGAACATCAATGTTAGGTAGGGGAAGTCATCTTTGGGACTGGCCCTGTTCAGGTCCCTGTAGTCAACACACATTCGGACCTTACCATCCTTTTTCGGTACCGGAACCACATTGGCAACCCACTGAGGGTAAGAAGTCACTGCTAGAAAGCCGGCATCAAATTGTTTCATAACCTCGGCTTTGATCTTTTCGGACATCTCTGGACGCATACGGCAGACCTTTTGTTTTACCGGAGGCCAGTCTTCCTTGGTAGGCAAATGATGGACCATAATGTCAGTATCCAACCCAGGCATGTCTTCGTAGGACCAGGAAAAGATCTCCACATAATCATGCAACATCTGAATCAACCGTTGTTTTACGCTGAGCTCCAGGTTAGCACCAATCTTAACTTCCTTTCTATCTGTCTCAGTACCCAGATTTACCGTTTCCACTGGCTCTTCATGTGGCTGAATGGCCCTCTCTTCCTGGAGTAACAGTCTTGCAAGCTCACCAGGCACTTCGCAATCATCTTCACCTTCGTCTTCGGCTAAGTTGATCGGATTTTCGAAGTCATAACTGGCAGTAGCAGAGTCGTTACCAGTGAGATCCAGAGTGGATTGAAACCTGTATGAGTGAGTGTGTGTAAATATAACTGTTTTGCAATATATAAAGAAAGAAAGAAAGGGAGCACAAGATTTGAAATGCGAAAAACGTCCAATGTCTTTATTCATGATATATGGAAATGACAAGTAATAATCCCTCACAAATGAAGCCAACGGTGCCCCGGGTAAGACACCGGGCCATAAAGTTTCAATTTATTGTTCATTACAAATTAAAAACAAAGGAATTCATTACTGCGTAACAAAAGTAACAGGTATGTGGTCTTTTGCAGTCCAATTGTTCAGTCCACCGTCGGTCGTCGGGTAGATCCAGCTATCAAACTCTGATTCCTCCGCATCGCCTTCAATAGCACTCACTCCCGGATTGGTGATGAACACGGGAGGTCTTCCGATCCTTGCTTTGCGTACAGCCCTCTGAGCCTCTGCAGTAAAGCCCAACCCAAACTTGTCAGTCTTAGGAGTAAAATCAGGGATCCTGCCCCAGTTAGCACATTCACCTTTCTCAATTACAGCCCGGGCGTCCTTCAAGGAAGCCATCTTCAAAGGAAAGTCTTCTTCAATCACTGTCTCTGCTGACGCCAATGTTGGAGGTACCTCTTCAAAATGTTGAAAGGGGGGTTTCAATAAACTCCCCGTCCATCTCGATATACCGGAACTAGTTCAGATGACTAACCATTTACTCTTCCTCCCCCTGCACAGTAACAATCTTCCCTCTGACAGGGTACTTGAGCTTTTGGTGTAGAGTGGAGGTCACAGCCCCAGCCTTATGGATCCAAGGACGACCCAGCAAACAAGAATAGGATGGACGAATGTCCATCACATAGAACGTTGAATCGAAGACTTGAGAACCAACACGAATTGGAATATCCACTTCACCATGTACCATCCTCTTCGACCCGTCAAAGGCTCGGACCACGATGTTACTAGGCTTCAACTCCAAAGCCTCATAATCCAACCTGTCTAAGGCCTTCTTGGGCAATACATTCAGCGAAGAACCAGTGTCAACCAGCACGTGAGCAAGAGTAGTGCCCCTGCATTCAATGGAGACATGCAGGGCGTCATTGTGGTTCTTTCCCTTAGCGTTAAGATCAGCATCAGAGAATCCCGACCCATTGTCAGCGGTCAAGTTGGCCACACAATCAGTGAATTGATCAGTGGACGTCTCTTGTGGCACATGAGCCGTCTTCAGAAATGAAATCAGGGCCTTGGAATGGGCCTCTGAGCACAGCAGCAATGATAGCATAGAGATCTTGGAGGGGGTATGCCCCAGCTGTTCAACGATGTTGAAGTCGCTTTTCTTGATGATTTTGAGGATTTCCTCCATCTCTTGCTGGGAGGCTTCAACATTAACAGTCTTTGGTGCCTCCATCCGGGAAGGCACATCAGCAGTCCCTTTGCCCCGAGTGTCAGATGACTCAGCAGCAGGGGCAGAAACTTGATCAGAAGGGGAAACAGGCGCACTTGTAGGCGTGATTATAAGAGGTCTTCGGATAATTGGTGGCGCAATGTCAGGCGAGAAGAGCCTGCCACTGCGAGTTACTTTAGCTGGACCGGTGATGTTGCTGATACCGGTACCGGTGTTGAACTTCTGCTTTACTCCAAGTACATACACATCTGCCCCATAGTGCCATGGGACAGCCTTGTCAGATTTATAGGGGAGGGGCCCCGGAACAGTAATAATGATGGGTGCAACAGACGTGATTTTGACGGGCTTCCTCGGGGGAGGCTTGGTAGGATTGTTAAAGACGGTGACAACAGATACTTCTTCAACAGGAACAATAGGAACAACAGTCTTCTTGAACAAAATTTCTTTGCTATCCATCAGGCTTTGGATACCTGACTTCAGCAACGGACAACCAGCAGGGGAAACGGCACACAGAAGGCAACCCTTGCTACAACCCGGAAATAAACCGGCTAGCAACAGGTTCCTCTTAACAGTCAATAAAGGGGTAGCAACATCATTCACAGAAACTGCATACAAGTCTTCCTCAATAGCATTTACTCCATGCTGGGGCATAGGAGCGGTCACAACGTTGGGCCTTTCGGGCGCCTCAAATTGTATTTCCTTGGCATCGATAAGGTCTTGAACCTTATTTCTCAGGGCCCAGAAATCATCAGTAGAATGCCCCGGGCTATCAGAGTGATAAGCACAGCGGGCATTGGGATTATACATTGGAGAGGTTGTATTCACCACCTTCGGAGCTTCTCTGACGGTTACCAAGTTGGTCGATAGCAGTTGCGGCAAGATCTGTGACAAGGTCATACTAAGCCGAGTATATTCTCTTCTGGGTCTCTCACCCCTTGGTTGGTTAGGTTGCCGAGCAGCGGCAACAGGCTTTGCAATCACCACCGCGTTGACAGCTTGGCGGCATTCCGGTTTGTTTTGCCTTCTAGGCCCATACACAGCATTGGCTTCCTTTTTGAAAGGTTTCTTTTCAGAGCCTGAGGACGTACCTTTCTGTATCTTTCCTGATTTCATTCCAGCCTCTATCCTTTCCCCAGTCATAATGAGATCTGTAAACCCTGCGGACGAATTGCCAATGAGATGATTGAAGAACGGCCCGGATAGGATCCCCAAGAACATGTCTACAAGTTCACGGTCGGTTAACGGTGGCTGCACCCTGCCATCCAGGTCCCTCCACTTCTACGCATACTCTTTAAAACCTTCTCCCGATCCTAACGACATACCCTGGAGTTGGGTACGTGTAGGAGCGAGGTCGGCATTATACTGATACTGCTTGTAAAAAGCAGTAGCCAATTCCTCCCAGTTACAAACCTTGGTTCCATCCAGCTGATAGAACCATTCGAGATGAGTCCCTGAAAGACTCTCCTAGAAGAAATGGATCCAAAAGTTCTTGTCCACAGTGTATGGTTGGATCTTCCGCACATAAGATATGAGATGTAGCTTAGGGCAGGACGCCCCGTCATACTTTGCGAAAGATGGTGCTTTGAACTTGTGTGGGATCACCACACCAGAAGATAGACCCAGGTCTCTAAAATCCAACCCAGGCACTTGTTGAATTTCCATGGCATTCAGACGATCCTCTAACTGCTTGTACTTGTCTTCAGCTGGAGGATACTGCTCCTCATTGAAATCAGTCTCGTTATCAGAGACCACCAGACTAGGAACCCTTCCCCCCTGGGGACTGCCTTTCCCTACAGAAGAACCAGCTTGATCAACCTCACTCTGCAGTGTGTTACCAAACCTCCGACCAGTGTTGAATAGTACAGTTCTCTTCTTCTTCTTCTTGACCAGCAGAGCCTTCAATTCCTCTTGACCTTGGGCCAAACTCATGATCAGCTCTTGGAACTGGGCGTTTTGGGCCTGGAGGGCCTTGATGGACTGCTCAGTAGATGATTTAGGATTCATGATGGCGAGCTGAAATAAACAGCGAAGAAGATTAAACCACCTGTAAAAAAGAGTACCTGCTATGCACATGATGCATGATATGTGTTTATGCAATGCATTCAAGGGTTCGAAAGTTCAAATTTGTTGTAGACAAAAAGGAACACACGTTATCATTAAGAAAGAATTGTTCAGTACATCAAGGCCTCATGGGAAAACATTACAAAGTAAACTAATCCCAAAAGACACTACGCATCCTCTTTGGAGCTATGTAAGTGTTGAGAGTCTTTTCCTCGTGCAGTAAGCGGGTGAGCTCCAAGTCCTTCTTCTCACTAGCATGTAGACTGGCTTCAAGAGAATTCCGTTCTTCCTTAAGCTGGATCCAGCTCTTCTGCATTTCTTCCCAGGATGTAGGAATGTCAGGATGTTAAATGGTGTAGGATACCTCTCCTTCCAAAACTGGCTCTTTGATCATAGGTAGAACATGAGGATATGGCATCACTAACTTCTGGGAATGGGCTCATACCCACTTGAGATAAGGTTCCAACGGGATGGAGTTCCTGTGCCCCAGTGTCTTGCTGTCTACCTTGTTGGGCATCCTCCAACTCTGATAAATCTCTGGCGAAGTCCTTGTGCATCGTTGTCGAAGTCAAAAACTATGTCAGGAATTACCATGTCACGAGGGCCATCCCTCCGAGCATATCCAAACTGTCTCAAGGCCAAGCATGGGTTGTAAGTAATACCTCCTCTGATTCCAAGTAAAGGAACATTAGGAAACTCCCCACAATGATCAATGATAGTGACATCTTCTCTGGACCGAGAACACCAATGTATATCAGCATGTGTAAGAGTCATTAATCGTTGTGACCATCTCAAACCCCGCTCGTTCTTCAAAACTGATTGTGGAAGGTGCGAAATAAACCACCTTCCCAGGAGAGGAGTGCAGCACATAAGAACACCTCTTTTTCTCATGGTTCGAGTGTAACATGAGTGAAGGATGTCCCCAAGCAACGTAGGTATAGGATTCCTGGACATGAAGATCTTGACGGCATTGAGATCTATAAGCTGATCTGGATTCGGGAACAACACCAACCCATAGACAAGGAGAACCACAACTTCTTCAAAGGCTTGTAGGTCAAGGGAATTCCAACATTCTTGGGCCTTCTCAAACAGAAACCTGGCCAAGAACCCTTTGATACCACTTCTAACTTCCCAATGTCCCTTGATGTCAGATGGTTGTAGGCGTAATGCTTTAGCAATCTCTTCAAGTTGGGGTTCCCTTTCCGTACCGTTGTAGGGTAGTTGACTAAGGATAGGGATCTTCAGAAGCCGAGAGAACTCTTCCAATGTAGGCACCAGTTGATAATCCAGGAAAGTAAAGCAATGATGCAGAGGGTCAAAGAACTGGAAGAGGACCTTTATCATATCTTCCTCAATGTTGGTGTTGACCAAGCTGATGAGTCTACCATGTCTCTCACTGAAAGAAGAGCTCTCGGGGATCCTGGATATAAGTTCCTTAAGCTGAAGAGGGATCCTTACAAGGCTGATCTGAATTTTCTTTCTGCGGATAGTTTCCATGTCCTACAAAACAAGAACAAAGATGAAGATTTGAACCCCTGAAACGGTTAGTCAATGCATATGATGCTGTATGATGTTATGATGCTATGATTAAACACACCACAAGTATTCACAAAAAGAAAACATGGTAAGGCACACAAGTCACACCACAGCCCTTAGAGTTTAGGCCAGCATGGGGTCTGGGGTACTACCCTCTTGAAGTTGGTGGGCTCAAAACCTGTCCTATCAGAAGTAACCGGGTTCTAAGGGTCCCAATATCATTGGATTGTTTTCTGTGTTCATCGTTTCGATTTAGCCACTGAACTGGCGACCGAAATATTCCAAGAAAACAACCCTCAATTGAGTGTAGTATCGAGTATCAACCAACCTCGGACTGCACCAAAGTCAGTTATCTCACTACCCTAAAGAGGCCAAGATGGTTCAATTAAGGTTCCTAAGGTCAGTTGATGCTTCACGACACCATGCGGCGGCCCCGTACTCTCCTTCACTGGACTCAAGGGTTACCGGTACTCACCAAAGTGCCACATCAACATAGCAGACTGCTTCAACCATGTCGGTATACCCCGCACAGTTCCCTCACAGTCTTGTTGCTACTTTCTAAGAAGGTATCCCCCAGATCTGGGTTAGGATCTATAGAACTCCCAAGACAGTACCCACAATAATAAAGCAAACAGTTCATACAATTGAAAACACAAGTATGAGCTATCCTAAGGTACACCTCACTTTAAGTATTCCCCAGCAGAGTCGCCAGTTCTGTGATCGGTGGATTTAGAACTGACTGTTTAACTCTGGTTCGCGAAATGTCGCGGTAAGCAAGAGTCGCCACCGTCTTTTATTTTCTCCAACATGGACAGGACAAAAGCACAGCAAAATTCCTTATGAGAACGTTTCTCGGTTCGGGAGGTAGATTTATAGAAAGGGAAGGTGTTAGCACCCTTTCTATCCATGGTTATCCATGGGCTCTTAGATACTTGCTCTTATGTTTTCAAAATGTTTGCTTTTCAAAATGTGAGTGGGTTTTGCAAAAGTTTCATTGAAAGTTTTCTGAATAACTCTTGTATCAGTCCTCAAGAGTGTTTGAAAAATTGTTTTGAAAGCTTTTTGAAAGTGTCGGTGTGAAAAGAGTTTTGATTTGTTTTTTAAGAGAGCAAGTATCTATGAGTCATCTACCTACCCTAAGGAATTAGGCTGTGTAAATGTCCTTAAGGTAGTGTCATCCCACCATTGAGAGGTAGGTAGCACCACCGTTGGAGGTGTTCGGGTCAATTCGAATGTAGTGACAGTGTGGTCACCGAAGCAACAGTTATGACACCTTAGAAGCTACCCTTATGTCCTTGATCCTTTTTTAATCCGAGGCAACCGTTTCGAGGCAACTATTCTGAGGCAACTGTTTCGAGGCAACTTGTTTTGAGGCAACTGGATCATGGACATAAGGACTTACTAAAACGTCCTATACTTGACGACCACGTTTCGAAGGCAACAGGTGAGGCGTACCCAAAGAGTGGTGTGTGAATTTGTGTGTTGTTTTCAGTTGAGTTTATCTTTGATCATGGTGTTGTACCCCAAAATTTGCCCTCCCATATTCTTCAAGAATGGCAAAGAGCATGCCTCAAAATCTCCCCAAGGGTTGCACAGTTCAAGGGCCTCCTAACAGTCAAAAACTAGGGTTTTGGTTCTGACAAAGAAAATGAAGTTTCCAAGGGCCCAATCAAGTCCCACATGCCTATAAACATGGTCAAGCATCCACATGCCAAGTTTCAAGACTTACAGCACAAAATTGCACAATCAAAAACCCTAATTGCCCTACAGTCAACTGCAGGGGCAAAATGGTCATTTGACAGTCAAGAGTTCAAATTTTTGGTCAACATCTCATTTTGAAGCCACAAACATCATTTGATCAATTCTTGATCATGATTTTCAAGGTATGGCTCAAAAAGTCTCAAGATGCAAAAGTTTCCATATTTGGACAGTTGAAAAAGTCAATTGTAACTTGACCAAGGCATAACTTCCACATGGTTTATCAGAAAAATTCCATCCAAAGCTCATTTTGAATATAAAGACATTTCCTACAACTCCTATTCACACTTCAAGTCCAAGAAATGCTCTCACAAAAAGTTATCAATTTCAACATTATAGGTCATTTTCAAAAGTCAACAAAAGGGGACTTTAAGTCAAAGACCATAACTTGAGATTGGTAAATCAAAATGACATGGAACCAAAGTCATTGGTTAGAGGACTTCAAGACCTTTCAAAAATATCCAAGAACATGATCAAAGCTTAAAAATTGAGCAAGATATGCCTTGTGGAAGTTGGGAAAGTTTTGGGAATTTTGAAAAGTCAACTTTGCTTCAAATGCCTTAAAATTGCTAATGGGCCACATTTTCTTCCAAGATTCATCATCCAAAGCATATGCACGACCATTTGGCCCAAAGGGGATTTATTCATCATTTTTATTTATTTATTTGAATTTTTAATTGCTATTAATTCATTTAATAAAATAAAATATGTGAAAAATACTAAAACAAGCTTTTCAAATCTTTTTATGCATGGATTACCTTCAAGATTTCGTGCCCTAGCTAATATGGAAAGAATCAAGGTGATTTGATCATAATTGGCACTAAAAGCACATGAAAAGATTTGGAAGATATGCCATGAAAATCAAATATCTTATACATCAATGCAAAGGGTTTTGGATCAAAATTTTAACCCTAATCAGTTCCCATACATATACTGATGCAAACCTAATGCACAAGGACCTGAAAGTTGCGCCCAAAAGCCATAAACAACTTTGCACTTTTTCAAGAAAATTCAAAAACTGAAAACACGATTTCAAGGAGTTTCAAGGCAAAACATTGATTCCATTGCATTCCTGAGGCTTCAAGGAAGGTTTCTGGATCAAAACCATCATCTCTAAAGCAAAGAATTGGTAGAACGACCTTGTCCTGTCCATACTTTTTTTCACATTCATGTATCAGGATTCATGCATTATTTTTAATTTTTAATGTTTGATTTGTGTTAGTTGATTCATTCTGAAGCTAACCATGTAGTTTGATTGAGTTTTTGTGCATCATACGCGAAATCACCATTGAAGCTCGCTAGGGTTTCCAAACTGCAAAATTGGGGCTTTACGTTTAAAGAAAAATTGAGACACAAGACTTGTACCATTGGAACGAGAAGCTTCACACGAATCCAACCACCCTATCGCGCCTAATTTCTGATCTAAGACGGCTTAATCGCTATTTTTGTGCTTGCTATTTAGTGGGGGTTTAAAACCCCCGCTATTCAGTTTGTTTTTGTTTCAGGTACAGCAAATAATTGGAGAAGATGATGATGTGTAGGCCAACGAGTGGTGCGTTTGAATTTCGCGCGAAAATTATCCACTAACCCTTGTTTTGCATTATATTATTTGTTTTCTATATTATAACCAAAGCGTGTGAATGGCTCAGTGGCAAGGCACAAGGATGGGTAAGCCTTGGGACCTGGGTTCGAATCCCAGGTCCCCCTCCCTTTCTCATATTATTTTCCATTCCATCTTCCTATGCAGCGCGTACTCTAGGGGTTCACTATACACTCAATATCCCAGCTTGCCACATGGCCACTGAGGGCAATCCAAGGGCCTTGATTTGGAGACCACCATGGGCATGAGTCAGACGTGTCATACGCAAGCCAATAAAGTCAAACAAGGCCAAGCTTCTTGGGCCAAAAAACGCTGGATGGTACCTCCAAATTGGGGTCAACACCCCCTAGGGTTTGTGTTTCTTTTCTTTTTCTATCTTTTTTTCTTTTATTTGTTTAATTTAATTATTTCCCCTTAAATCTTTAAATTAATATTTTCTTAACATAAAAATAATAATAAAAATCAGAAAGTCATAAAAATTAAAATATATTTCATTTAATGTTATTTTTTGTAAAAAAGTCTTATTAATTAATTAGTTTTTATTCTAGGATTAATTTTAACATTTTCTTAATAAACTTAAAATTTGTAGAATTAGGTTTTAATTACTTTTATCTTTTTCTTTTCTTTTATCATTATTAATTATTAATTATTATTTTTGTAAATAAAATTGTATTAAATAATTAGGTTAATTCTAGGTTTAACTTTAACATGTTTTTTTTAATAAATTAAAAATAACTAGAATTAGGTTTTAAATTCCATAATCTTCTCATTAAAGTTCCATAAATACCAAAAAAACTCTAAAAAATCTTTTCTTTTTATTTTAATTTAATTAATTTGTTAATCGTACTTTAATTTCATTAAAAAGGGTCCAACGCCCTCGCATTCGATCGTAATTCTATGTCGCGCATTTATTTCTTTTTATAATATTCATGTAATTCTCCCAAAGCCATGTAAATTAGACATTTATATTTCTCGCACTTTATTTTATTTTCAAATCGGGTCCTGGACTTAATTTGGCGATGTGGACCCGCGCCTTTGTAATAGCGTAGAACTTTTAATTTCCGCATTTTTTTAACTGTTAATAAATTTGCATGCAAGAATGAATGTCAAAATAAAAGCAACGCGTAGATCACCCACGACATGAATAAGACAAAAATATCTGAAAACGACACACAAATCACACACCACCCCTAGGGTACGCCTCATTGTTGCCTTACCCATCGAAAGGTGATCGTCGAGTAGAAGATGTTTTAGTAAGTCCCCATGATCCGGGAACCTGGCATGAGGGTAGCTTCTAAGGTGTCTTCCTATTGCTCCGGTGATCACCACGTCCCGAACCTTCGAATTGACCCGAACACCTCCAACGGTGGTGCTACCTACCTCTCAATGGTGGGATGGCACTACTTTAAGGACATCTACACAGACGAATTCCTTAGGGTAGGTAGACGACTCTAGATACTTTCTCTAATTTCAAAAACAAATCAAAAATACTTTTCACACCGACACCTTTTCAAAAAGCTTTCGAAAGCAATTTTTCAAACACTCTTGAGGACCGATACAAGAGTCGAACTGAAATTTTCAAAGAAACTTTTTAAAACCCACAATTGAAAAGCAAACAAACCATTTTTGAAAACACAAATGAGCAAGTATCTAAGAGCCCATGGATAACCATGGATAGAAAGGATGCTAACACCTTCCCTTTCTATAATCTACCTCCCGAACCGAGAGCAATCTCTATAAGGAATTTTTCTGTGCTTTTGTCCTTTCCATTTGGAGAAAATAAAAGACAGTGGCGACTCTTGCTTCCGCGACATTTCGCGAACCAGCGTTAAACAGTCAGTTCCAGATCCACCGATCACAGAACTGGCGACTCTGCTGGGGACTTTACTTAAAGTGAGGTGTACCTTAAGACTAAGATCACTGTGTTTTCAATTGTATTGATTTGTTTGCTTTAAATTGTGGGTTGCATCGGAGTTACATAGATCCTAACCCGGATCTGGGGATACCCTGTTTAGGTAGCATAAGCTGTGAGGTACCTGTTCGGCGTAGACCGACATGGGTGAAGCAGTGGCTACGTTGGTGTGGCACCTTGGTCTGTATCGATATCCCTTGTGTTGCAACGAGGAGAATATGGGTCTTCTGAGGAGTCATTAAGCACCAACAGACCTTAGAACCTTAAATGACACAACTTGGCCATTAGAACAGTAGCAGTATGCTACGCCCATTGAGGCTAAACTCTCATGATGGTTCTGGCTGCAAGAAAAGATTGCGATGCTGGAGTTATGACCGATTGAGGGTAGTCAATGACATTGGGATCCCCTAAGAACCCGGTTACTTTGATAGGACAGGTATGAACTAACAAACTGAAAGAGGGTAATACCTAGACCTCATGCTGGCCTAAACTCTAAGGGCTTCTCTTGTGTGACTTGTGTGCCTTCGTACTTGACTACTTGCATGCTTGTTATCTGACACGTGAACTATTTGCAGGTTTTTGTTTATAGTCCTTAATAGGGACTCATAACAGGGTTTACTAAGTTTCTTGCAGGTTTTGTTTATAGTCCTTAATTGGGACTCATAACAGAGTGTACTGAGTGTCTTGCAGGTTTTATTTGCAGTCCTTAATTGGGACTCATAACAGGGCCTACCTGCATCATTCCATGCATAGCATAACATCATACCATTGCATACATCCCGCATAAGGACTAATCCATTTCAAGGATCTCAAGGGTTTGTGATGTAGGTCATGATGAATCAACTGTCTAGCAAGGGGAAAAGAGGATTTATTTTCCTCTAGCCAAGGTAGTCAGAGGCTATGACCCACTGGATATGGTGAGCCCTTGACCCTTGAAGAAGGACTCTCAACAAATATGAAGTTCTTTCAATCAAGCTACAAAATTCAGATTTTAACAATTTTCTTGTTTACCCCGCGTCATACATATCATCGCATTACAGGTACCCTTGCTGCAGGTCACTTACCTCTCTCGCTGTTTATTTAAGCAATGGCTTTCCAACCAGATAACCAGGACCTTCTTGCTCAAGACACTCGGTTCGGGGAAATCCTCCTGAATCTATCCAAGGGGCAGGAGGAGCTGAGAACACTTCTCATGGAAACTTTGGTCAGGAATAGCACTGAGGACGAACGGCTGAAACATCTGCAAACTGAAGTGGATGCATTGAAAGCCCAGATGCTGGGGCAGGTGACTGCCATCCAAGACTTAGCTCAAAGACAAAAAGAGCTCGGAGTTCTCATCAACCAACTGCTTCAGGGTAACCAATTGGGGCAAACATCTAAGGTCGAAGGGCCAGTCATCATTCAACCACCTTTGAGACAATGAGGTAAGGGGAGAGCTCCTTAGGTGGCTCCAGTGCCACAAATTCAACATCAACCTCACCAGCTTCAGCCAGACAAGCCCAGGAGGCAATTCACCCAGCTCAACATGTCGCTGTTTCAAGCTTTACAACGCCTGTTGAGGTTGAATCTGATCACATTAAGGGCTCATCCCCGGAACCCCAACACAGCATCTCCTATCTATGATCCCAATAAAAGGTGTGCCTACCACTCTGCCAGTCCAGGACATGATACAAATGAGTGTTGGGCTCTGAAGAACAAGATCCAGGACCTGATTGATGAAGGAGCACTGGAGTTCACCCAAGATGGTCAGGCTGAGTTTTTCTATCATCCCTCCAAGGCTCACCATTTGAAGTGACAAGCCCTGAGATGAAAAGACTTTGGTTCATTAGATTTTTTTCAAGTTGTAATTTTCTTTTGTTCAAACATTTACTCATGTTAAACGTTGTTATTTCATTAATGCATCGCATATGTCTGTTTTGAAGCAATATATTCCTATTCACTATATGCAAATTATTTTCATATTTTTTCTGATGATCAACTCTCAATAATTCTAAGCCTCTTGAGGGAGGATGACGAAAACGATACCACGATTTTTATAGTATGCTTTTGAACAGACCCCGCTGATGAGGTACAGGCATTGTTTCAATTCCTAAACACTGGAGTAATAAGGAAGATAATCCCTCGTCAGCCCCTTTGAGCCAAAAAAGTAGGAGTTTTTCTTTTCGAAAATTAAAACCCTTAATCATAACCCGGGGTAGGGTAGTTCTCTCAGTTGATCCAAGTGCATAACAAATGGCACCGAAGAGGTCCTTATAAAAAAGGAAGACAGTGATGATTCCGAATAATCATAAGGATAGGCAGTCATTACTTCTCAAAATAAAAACCCATTAAGTCAAAACCTATGAAGGAGACTTACAAAACTGGGGCATCCCGCTGACTGTAATCACAAAAGAACAGCTCAGGCAAAAAAAAAGGGATAACAAAAATCAGAAAAAGAAAGAGGTCTTACAAACCCTCAACAAAAAGAAATGACTGCCCATTCAGAATAAATCATCATTATCTGAACCATCATTGGTATATCAAAGCAAAGACTCAAACAAGGTCTAACGCACGATCAGCTGAGTTTAGGTTTGAAGAACATCACGAAGAGCGGGTGGGTACAAATAAAATTTGAGTCTTTATTCTTTGTTTCTTAAACCGTGAACCAGGCCACGTTATAACCCTCAAAAAGTCCTAGTTGAAGCATGGGTTAGTTCGAAAGCATACTGTTATGAAAGGTATCCTGACTCCTTAAGGCTTGCTGTAAAATACTGAGTTGACATCACATTTTACAAAAATTCGCTTGTTTTACAAAAAATGCATTTTCAAAATTTTCAAGACAGACATAAGCTTTGCATTCTTAAAATAACATTGTTTGCATATGACTATTTGTTCGAACAACAGAGAAATTCGCACGATGAATATCTTATGAACAAGAATCTTCTCAACAAAAAGTCACCTCAAATGGAGAAACACTTCCAACCAAGGGGCACGGAATGAGCATTGCCCGTCATCTGGGGCAGTCCAATCAAGATTCAGAGAATCTCTCAAATGCCAAACAGCCTGGGGCAAATCTCCGCCTGAGTCACTTGGGGCATTCCAACAACGAATCTTGCACGATCAGACATCTTCTGGTAACATGGCAACACAAGCAGCCAGGGGCACCTCCCTACGTTCTGAGAACATGGGTATATTCGAAAAATACTACGCAAAATCAAAGACCCGCTAGGTTGACACACCTAGGCAAAAAATGGGCATCCCGGTGGACTGAAAACCCGAAAAGGGCGGTCCAGGCAAAATTAGGGATCAAAGCGTACGACTATGTCCTGCCATCTTGCCACCTGCCTACCAGAAGAAGGTTTGCCCATCAACAACTATCAGTACCCCACAGGTGCCTTCTCCCATAGAAACAGGGGCAATAAAGAGTGGTCTAAGCGATCTAATTGTTCCGTCCACCAAGGTATCAAGGTACGTTCAGCTGAAGAACATAACCAGTATATCATAATTCCCCAGAGAGTGAAACAGCAAATCAGTTCACTCTCCCCAAGTAAAGTTACAATCAAACCTTAAGGAAGTTGGGTATCCTCCCGCAGATCTCAACATTCCCCAGCAGTACATGCATTCTTAACAAGCATCCCCGGCAGTCTTGACCTAAAGATTGTTCCCCGGAGGTATATCAAACATTCAGTGGAGTCACTTCCCCGATACAATTCAAATCTTCCCCCAAGAGAGTCCAATCCAGTTTCCCCAGGAAAAGTTGGAATCCATCTCCCCAAGCAGAAAGCTTATCCCCAGTAGATTCTGGAAGCTTATCCTCACAGAGCACGAACGCATCCCCCGACTTTATTCAAAGAGTTATTTCCTTACCAGGGTATAACTGGGTTATCCTCAGCCAAAAGCCACGGAAATACCGTCCTTGGCAAAGTCTTCTTACCCCCAGCGAAGTCTATTAACACTTCCAACATAACAACGGTATCCCCAGCGAAGTTACCATCAACATTCCAGCAAAAGTACCTCTCTCCCACAGAGTATTGCTCCCCAGCAAGATCGCTAGAGTATTTTTCTCCCCGCAGAGTAATCCATTCGCCAAGTCTATTCCCCAACGGAGTTATCTTCTCCTACTGGTATTCTTGCAACTATCATCCCCAGCGGAAGCAAAGATCTATTCTTCAACATCAGCCCAGGAGTGACTTCCCGGCACCCGTAAAGGATTTACTTTCCTAGACGAGAAGATACATTCATAAACATCGCACTTCCATACATTATAGCATGCATATACGCATCATATCCTACAAATCTCATTCATGTTGAGAACATCATCGCTTGATTCATATCATGCCTTGCATATGACTGACCTTTACCTTTCAGGAAAGATCCAGTTAAGTTCTCAGCTATATTTCAAGACCTTGACCGGTTCAGTTAAATCGACCCTAAGATTTTCCTGTTTCTTATCCAGTCAAAGGCCTTCTCTGGTTCAGTCAGATCGACCCTAAGATCTCCCTGTTTCTTATCCAGTTGAAGATTTCAAGACCTTGACCGGTTCAGTTAAATCGACCCTAAGATTTTCCTGTTTCTTATCCAGTCAAAGGCCTTCTCTGGTTCAGTCAGATCGGCCCTAAGATCTCCCTGTTTCTTATCCAGTTGAAGATTTCAAGACCTTGACCGGTTCAGTTAAATCGACCCTAAGATTTTCCTGTTTCTTATCCAGTCAAAGGCCTTCTCTTGTTCAGTCAGATCGACCCTAAGATCTCCCTGTTTCTTATCCAGTTGAAGATTTCAAGACCTTGTCCGGTTCAGTTAAGTCGACCCTAAGATTTTCCTGTTTCTTATCCAGACAAAGGCCTTCTCTGGTTCAGTCAGATCGACCCTAAGATCTCCCTGTTTCTTATCCAGTTGAAGATTTCAAGACCTAGACTGGTTCAGTTAAATCGACCCTAAGATTTTTCTGTTTCTTATCCAGTCAAAGGCCTTCTCTGGTTCAGTCAGATCGACCCTAAGATCTCCCTGTTTCTTATCCAGTTGAAGATTTCAAGACCTAGACCGGTTCAGTTAAATCGACCCTAAGATTTTCCTGTTTCTTATCCAGTCAAAGGCCTTCTCTAGTCCAGCTAAATCGACCCCTAACAGATTTTCCTGATAAAGACCCAGTAGAAGATATCCCAGATTCTCTCAATGATTATTGTTGAGGTTGAAGTCGCCTAAGATTCTCTCAATGATTACTGTTGAGGTTGAAGTCGCCCAAGATTCTCTCAATGATTACTGTTGAGGTTGAAGTCGCCCAAGATTCTCTCAATGATTACTGTTGAGGTTGAAGTCGCCTTTGGTTCTCTCCCCGTTACTGCGGAGGTAGTAATCGCCCCAGATTCTCTCAATGATTACTGTTGAGGTTGAAGTCGCCCAAGATTCTCTCAATGATTACTGTTGAGGTTGAAGTCGCCCAAGATTCTCTCAATGATTACTGTTGAGGTTGAAGTCGCCCAAGATTCTCTCAATGATTACTGTTGAGGTTGAAGTCGCCCAAGATTCTCTCAATGATTACTGTTGAGGTAGTAATCGCCCCAGATTCTCTCAATGATTACTGTTGAGGTTGAAGTCGCCCAAGATTCTCTCAATGATTACTGTTGAGGTTGAAGTCGCCCAAGATTCTCTCAATGATTACTGTTGAGGTTGAAGTCGCCCAAGATTCTCTCAATGATTACTGTTGAGGTTGAAGTCGCCCAAGATTCTCTCAATGATTACTGTTGAGGTTGAAGTCGCCCAAGGTTCTCTCAATGATTACTGTTGAGGTTAAAGTCGCCCAAGATTCTCTCAATGATTACTGTTGAGGTTGAAGTCGCCCAAGATTCTCTCAGCGTTACTGTTGAGGTAGAAGTCGCCCAAGGTTCTCTCAGCGTTCCTGTTGAGGTAGTAATCATCCAAGGTTCTCTCAGCGTTCCTGTTGAAGTAGTAATCGTCCAAGGTTCTCTCACCGTCCCGTTGAGGTAGTAACCATCCCTGGTTCATTCATCACCTTTTGAAGCTCCAGATCCAGCTCCTGTAACCAGTCAGGACACATCTATACAAAGAATTTAAAGACCAGCTCCTGTAACAGGTCAGGTAATCATTTTCTTTTGCAGGTACGCAAGTTCTCGCTAAGGAATCTCTTACGCGATCAACACCCAGATGGCATCTATAAGCCCATCCACCTTCCATCATCTCTTAGCATGGCATCTATAAGCCCATCATCCTATCCATCAATCACCAAATGGCATCTATAAGCCCATTCCACCATCACACTGCTACTATGTGAGCGCAAATTTCTGGGCACTCTAGTGTTCAATCATCTTCCACCTTCGGATTACGAAAGGCACGTCAGCCAATCTGCATCCTCAGGTCTAAGAAGATTGAACAGGGGCAACTGTTGTACCCCAAAATTTGCCCTCCCATATTCTTCAAGAATGGCAAAGAGCATGCCTCAAAATCTCCCCAAGGGTTGCACAGTTCAAGGGCCTCCTAATAGTCAAAAACTAGGGTTTTGGTTCTGACAAAGAAAATGAAGTTTCCAAGGGGCCAATCAAGTCCCACATGCCTATAAACATGGTCAAGCATCCACATGCCAAGTTTCAAGACTTACAGCACAAAATTGCACAGTCAAAAACCCTAATTGCCCCACAGTCAACTGCAGGGGCAAAATGGTCATTTGACAGTCAAGAGTTCAAATTTTTGGTCAACATCTCATTTTGAAGACACAAACATCATTTGATCAATTCTTGATCATGATTTTCAATGTATGGCTCAAAAAGTCTCAAGATGCAAAAGTTTCCATATTTGGACAGTTGAAAAAGTAAACTGTAACTTGACCAAGGCATAACTTCCACATGGTTTATCAGAAAAATTCCATCCAAAGCTCATTTTGAAGATAAAGACATTTCCTACAACTCCTATTCACACTTCAAGTCCAATAATTGCTCTCACAAAAAGTTATCAATTTCAACATTATAGGTCATTTTCAAAAGTCAACAAAAGGGGACTTTAAGTCAAAGACCATAACTTGAGATTGGTAAATCAAAATGACATGGAACCAAAGGCATTGGTTATAGGACTTCAATACCTTCCCAAAATGTCCAAGAACAAGATCAAAACTTAAAAATTGAGCAAGATATGCCTTGTGGAAGTTGGGAAATTTTTGGGAATTTTGAAAAGTCAACTTTGCTTCAAATGCCTTAAAATTGCTAATGGGCCACATTTTCTTCCAAGATTCATCATCCAAAGCATATGCACGACCATTTGGCGCAAAGGGGATTTATTCATCATTTTTATTTATTTATTTGAATTTTTAATTGCTATTAATTCATTTAATAAAATAAAATATGTGAAAAATACTAAAACAAGCTTTTCAAATCTTTTTATGCATGGATTACCTTCAAGATTTCGTGCCCTAGCTAATATGGAAAGAATCAAGGTGATTTGATCATAATTGGCACTAAAAGCACATGAAAAGATTTGGAAGATATGCCATGAAAATCAAATATCTTATACATCAATGCAAAGGGTTTTGGATCAAAATTTTAACCCTAATCAGTTCCCATACATATACTGATGCAAATCTAATGCACAAGGACCTGAAAGCTGCGCCCAAAAGCCATAAACAACTTTGCACTTTTTCAAGAAAATTCAAAAACTGAAAACACGATATTAAGGAGTTTCAAGGCAAAACATTGATTCCATTGCATTCCTGAGGCTTCAAGGAAGGTTTCTGGATCAAAACCATCATCTCTAACGCAAAGAATTGGTAGAACGACCTTGTCTTGTCCATACTTTTTTTCACATTCATGTATCAGGATTCATGCATTATTTTTAATTTTTAATGTTTGATTTGTGTTAGTTGATTCATTCTGAAGCTAACCATGTAGTTTGATTGAGTTTTTGTGCATCATACGCGAAATCACCATTGAAGCTCGCTAGGGTTTCCAAACTGCAAAATTGGGGCTTTACGTTTAAAGAAAAATTGAGACACAAGACTTGTACCATTGGAACGAGAAGCTTCACACGAATCCAACCACCCTATCGCTCCTAATTTCTGATCTAAGACGGCTTAATCGCTATTTTTGTGCTTGCTATTTAGTGGGGGTTTAAAACCCCCGCTATTCAGTTTGTTTTTGTTTCAGGTACAGCAAATAATTGGAGAAGATGATGATGTGTAGGCCAACGAGTGGTGCGTTTGAATTTCGCGCGAAAATTATCCACTAACCCTTGTTTTGCATTATATTATTTGTTTTCTATATTATAACCAAAGCGCGTGAATGGCTCAGTGGCAAGGCACAAGGATGGGTAAGCCTTGGGACCTGGGTTCGAATCCCAGGTCCCCCTCCCTTTCTCATATTATTTTCCATTCCATCTTCCTATGCAGCGCGTACTCCAGGGGTTCACTATACACTCAATATCCCAGCTTGCCACATGGCCACTGAGGGCAATCCAAGGGCCTTGATTTGGAGACCACCATGGGCATGAGTCAGACGTGTCATACGCAAGCCAAAAAAGTCAAACAAGGCCGAGCTTCTTGGGCCGAAAAACGCTGGATGGTACCTCCAAATTGGGGTCAACACCCCCTAGGGTTTGTGTTTCTTTTCTTTTTCTATCTTTTTTTCTTTTATTTGTTTAATTTAATTATTTCCCCTTAAATATTTAAATTAATATTTTCTTAACATAAAAAAAATAATAAAAATCAGAAAGTCATAAAAATTAAAATATATTTCATTTAATGTTATTTTTTGTAAAAAAAGTCTTATTAATTAATTAGTTTTTATTCTAGGATTAATTTTAACATTTTCTTAATAAACTTAAAATTTGTAGAATTAGGTTTTAATTACTTTTATCTTTTTCTTTTCTTTTATCATTATTAATTATTAATTATTATTTTTGTAAATAAAATTGTATTAAATAATTAGGTTAATTCTAGGTTTAACTTTAACATGTTTTTTTTAATAAATTAAAAATAACTAGAATTAGGTTTTAAATTCCATAATCTTCTCATTAAAGTTCCATAAATACCAAAAAAACTCTAAAAAATCTTTTCTTTTTATTTTAATTTAATTAATTTGTTAATCGTACTTTAATTTCATTAAAAAGGGTCCAACGCCCTCGCATTCGATCGTAATTCTATGTCGCGCATTTATTTCTTTTTATAATATTCATGTAATTCTCCCAAAGCCATGTAAATTAGACATTTATATTTCTCGCACTTTATTTTATTTTCAAATCGGGTCCTGGACTTAATTTGGCGATGTGGACCCGCGCCTTTGTAATAGCGTAGAACTTTTAATTTCCGCATTTTTTTAACTGTTAATAAATTTGCATGCAAGAATGAATGTCAAAATAAAAGCAACGCGTAGATCACCCACGACATGAATAAGACAAAAATATCTGAAAACGACACACAAATCACACACCACCCCTAGGGTACGCCTCATTGTTGCCTTACCCATCGAAAGGTGATCGTCGAGTAGAAGATGTTTTAGTAAGTCCCCATGATCCGGGAACCTGGCATGAGGGTAGCTTCTAAGGTGTCTTCCTATTGCTCCGGTGATCACCACGTCCCGAACCTTCGAATTGACCCGAACACCTCCAACGGTGGTGCTACCTACCTCTCAATGGTGGGATGGCACTACTTTAAGGACATCTACACAGACGAATTCCTTAGGGTAGGTAGACGACTCTAGATACTTTCTCTAATTTCAAAAACAAATCAAAAATACTTTTCACACCGACAACTTTTCAAAAAGCTTTCGAAAGCAATTTTTCAAACACTCTTGAGGACCGATACAAGAGTCGAACTGAAATTTTCAAAGAAACTTTTTAAAACCCACAATTGAAAAGCAAACAAACCATTTTTGAAAACACAAATGAGCAAGTATCTAAGAGCCCATGGATAACCATGGATAGAAAGGGTGCTAACACCTTCCCTTTCTATAATCTACCTCCCGAACCGAGAGCAATCTCTATAAGGAATTTTTCTGTGCTTTTGTCCTTTCCATTTGGAGAAAATAAAAGACGGTGGCGACTCTTGCTTCCGCGACATTTCGTGAACCAACGTTAAACAGTCAGTTCCAGATCCACCGATCACACATGGCATTTGTGAGCTACGCTTGTTTTTAATTAACCATACATTCTTTCATGCAATTTAGAATTTAAGAGTGCAGAAAGTAAAAGCGGAAAGATAAGAACTACGGTATTACAAGGCGCGGGTCTATACATCGCCAAAGTACAAAGACCCGTTTTGATAAAATGCGGAAAGTAAAAAGACCTAATTACTATTACAATCCTTGAGCAGTTACATAATATTCAAAAGAAAATAATGCGCGAAAAAGAATTAAAATTTGGACGTCCGAGGGTTTTGACCCTTTGCTTGAAATTAAATTGAAATTAAAGTCTAATTAATTATTTAATTAAAGAAAAGAAAATGTTTTTTAGGTTTTTGGTATTTATGAAAATAAAGGAAATTAAAATCAAGAGGAACCCTAATTCTAAGTTATTTATTTATTATTTAAGAAAATATTAAAATTAACCTAATTTACTAATTGATTAAGGTACATGTTTATTTACAAAAATAGATAGTAATTAACAATAATAATAAATAATGAGAAAAATGATTTAATTAAGAAAAAGAATGAAATGTCAGAAAACCCTAATTCTATGCATTTTTATTTATTAAAAAAAATGTTAAAGTTTAAAACCTAAATTATCTAAGTTAATTATTAGTTATTTATTCACAAAAATAAATTAATGAGTAAATTAATAAATAATTAACATATTTTGTATTTTCTGTTTTTATTATGGAAAAAATTATTTTATGGAATTAAAGAAAACAATTAAAACAATAAAAACAATTTAAACAAAATTAGAATTAAAAAGATGCAAACCAGGGGGTATCAGGCCCAGATGGAGGTTTGTTTGAAGCAAATTTGGCCCATGAACACAAAGCCTGTTTGACCTTTCCAGCTTGAGTGCGCGTGGTTGACAGGGGTACACCCTGGAATTCGTTCAGTGGTCCTTGGATCAATCGTCATGTCCACTTGGCAGGCCTAAGCATGGGCGTGTATGGTAAGCCTTTAGTTGAACGCTGCATAGGAACATGTTATAACAAAAATCATGGATTAAATGGGGAGACCTGGGAATCGAACCCAGGTCCCAACGCTTAAGGGACACGTTGCCAGCCAACTGAGCTATTGTGTTTCTTTGTATACATAATGGATAGACAATATAATATATACAAAAAAATGGTTAGTGGTATAAAACAAAAAATTACGCGCCAGATTTGAATCTCCCAATAGCATCAGGCCACGTCCATCTTCTTCCTTGTTTTCCCTGCAATTATAAAACAAGTAGCGGGGGTTTTAAACCCCCACTAAGTGCAACAATGGATAATAGCGAATAGAAGAGGAGGGAATATAAATTGAGCGCGAATAGTTCATTGGATTCGTCTTGCTGCAACGATTCTATCCATATAGGTTTGGAAGTCTAATTTTTCCATACAAGGAAAGCCCTATTTTGGAGCTTCTGAAACCCTAGGTTTCATCAATGGTGGATTTGGCTACAGGCAGTGTTAGTCCAATTAAATGTTACCAATCGCTTCAGAAAGATGTTAGTAGCATAAATCAACAATCAAAACACATGAATGATGCGTGAAAATTAAAAATCGATTATGGACATTTTTGTGAAAAACGCGATGTTGTTCTACCGTTTCTTTGAGTATGGAGGCTTGTTCTTGATTGTAATAGACTCCTAGCAATGTCAGTAACGTAATGGACAAGGTTTTAAGCCTTGAATCACCCTGCAAATATGAAATCAGTCCCAATCTTTTTTGTGAAAATTTGCAAATTGGTTCTATGTTTGTGAGCAGCTTTTCGTGTATGCTTCAATTAGGTTTCCTTGTGCATATGTAAGTGAATGATTCTAGGTCAAAAAACAAGCCCATAAGTCCATGAATTGATGATTTCAATATTTGATTTTTATCATATCTTTTTCAATCTTTTTTTCATGGAAACCCTTGCCAATCATGGAAAATCTTCCCTTTTTGAATGTGAAACGACTTGCCAGCTTGCCCTAGTATGATTTGCTGCACAAAAAGATTTGAAAAGCATTATTTGATATTTTTCTACAATTAAAATTAATTAAATGAATTAATAAGAATAAAAATTCAATTAATTAATTAAAAATAAGAAAATAAATCCTTTTAAGCTCAATGGGTCGTGCATAGGCTTTGGGTAATGATTCAAGGAAGAATTTGAGGCCCATTAGCAATTTTGAAGTGTTTTAGGCAAAGTTGACTTTTCAAAATTCCCAAACATTTCCCAACTTCTCCAATGCATATCTTGCTCAATTTTGAAGCTATGATCATGTTCTTGGACATTTTGGAAAGGTCTTGAAGTCCTCTAACCAATGCATTTAGTCCCATGTCATTTTGATTTACCAATCTCAAGTTATGGGCTTTGACTTAAAGTGCCTTTTTGTTGACTTTTGAAAATGACCTATAATGTTGAAATTGATAACTTTTTGTGAGAGAATTTCTTGGACTTGAAGTGTGAAGATGAGTTGTAGGAAATGTCATCCTCTTCAAAATGAGATTTGGATGGGATTTTTCTGATGAACCATGAAGAAGTTATGCCTTGGTCAATTTGCAGTTGACTTTTCAGTTGTCCAAAAATAGAAACTTTTGCATCTTGAGACTTTTTGAGCCATACTTTGAGAAATCATGATCAAGAATTGATCAAATGATGTTTGTGGCTTCAAAATAAGATGTTGACCAAAAATTTTGACTTTTGACTGTCAAATGACCATTTTGCCCCTACAGTTGACTGTGGAGCAATTAGGTTTTTTGACTGTGCAATTTGATGCTGTGAGTCTTGAAACTTGACATATGGATGCTTGAAAATGCATATAGGCATATGGGACTTGATTGGACCCTTGAAAACCTCATTTTCTTTGCCAGAACCAAAACCCTAATTTTGACTGTGTTAGGAGGCAATTGGACTGTGCAACCTTTGAGAGGTTTTGAAGCTTGATCTTGGCAAATCTTGAAAAATATGGGAGGGCAAATTTTGGGGTACAACACCATCTTTTGTATTGTAATTTCTGGAGATTTGATTTGTTTTTTGCAATGATCTCTACAGTGACTGTAATGAATCCAAACCCTGCGCTGATTTTGGTAAATTGGAACAGTTATTATTTTTACTGGACATTTGGGCTTGCGCTAATTTTATGGAATTGGGCCTTAGCTGTTATTTTTGTTTTACTATGGACCTGCGTTAGTTTATTGTTCAGCCCAGCTCAATTAAAATTTTATTACAGCAATGAAACCAGTTTTCTATTAGGCTTTGCATTAATAAATCTTTACTCAGCCCAATACATTGTTTTTTTACTTACAACAAGAAAACAATTTTTTAGTTCAACCCACCTAATTTAATTATCTCTAAGCAAAGTCTATTTTTAAACATGATTTATTAGCATTACAAAATTAATTAATAAAAATTAAACCAACACATATTTTCTTCAAAAATACAAAAATGGGCCACCAACGGTTGTTCCCAGCAAACCTTTTCTTTTCAATTCAGATTGGTCTTCAATTGGCCCAAACAACAACTTTTTACTAAACAAGCATCCTTAATATATGAAGTGAATAATATTCAATCTAGTATCCCTTTTTTATTAATTAAACGTTTTATCAGCAAGAAAATATAAAACAAAAATTACATTTTCTTTTAATAAAGAAAATATATATTATTTATTTATCCTTATAAAAAGTTTTAATATTAATACCCTCTTTTTCTAAACAACACAATAATAAGGTATCAAAATGGACTGCTAAAATCCTATTGGGCCTTTTAGTTTACAAACACATCCTCCCTTTTGCTATTTATAGCCAGAACAAAAATGGGTCAACAGGAATGGGCTAGTATATTGCAATCTCACCTCCTATTTTCATTAATAACAACAAATCCTAATGGACCTGATAATAACCAGGACTTATTGAATTTGAAATAATTTTCTATTTTCTAATCGCATGGGCCATTGGCCAACATACTTCGCGAATGGGTTCACGGATACACGAGTCTTTGTGATTTAGAAATCCTTGGTTTCCAAAATTTAAGTACACCCCCTGATTGTCTTGGATAAATATGGGTCATCAGATACTATTGTACCATCCTTAATTAAATAGTTCTTCCGTCTTTAAAATCTTGAAAATATAAAATCATCGAGGTAGGGAAAATTTGGGGTACGACACCATTCTCTATTGTCATTTGTAAATCTCTCCATGATGTCATAGTGGGCTTCTTGGCCTTTTCTATCGGTAGGGTTACCATTGAAGCAACCTCAAATATTTGGAATGGTGTAGTTATGCAATCTTCGTCAACACTGATGTACCTATAGGACTCAATGTGACTTACAAAGATGTCTTCCTCTCCACCAATTATGACCAATCTTCCTTCGATAATGAACTTTAATTATTGATGTATGGTTGAAGTGACTTCCTCTGCCACATGAATCTAAGGTCGTCTGAGTAAACATGTATACACTGGTTCTATATCCATGACTTGAAAAGTGATATAGAACATGTGTGGACCGATCTTGACGGTAAGGTCTACTTCTCTAAATATTGTACTTTGAGAATCATCGAAAGCTTTGACTATCGTGGAACTCGGTCTTATCACAATACTGTTATGATATGGTGGGAGAACTGACTTGAGGTTTTGCGTTTGTGTTAGCAAATGTTTCGGTTTAGCAAGAGTCGCCACCGAATTTTTATTTTATCCAAAGGAAAGGTCAAAAAGCACAAGAAAAACCTTTGAGATGTTTTCTTGGGTTCGGGGAGTAGATTATGAAAAGGGAAGGTGCAAGCACCCTTTTCATCCATGGTTATCCATGGGCTCTTAGTTACTTGTTTAGATCACTTGCTTTTGCTTTTCAATTGTTTTAAATGGTGCTTTGTGTGTGGTTTTGAAAATGTTTTGAAAAGAGGCCATCGTTGTGGCAACCTTTGTAATGCTTCTTGTTTGAATATATACAAAGGCGTATTGTCTTTTGAAAAGATTTTTCAATGTTTGAGAGTTTGATTTGGGAAATGTTTTGAAATTGTGTTGTGAGGTGTGTTTGAAAATAGCAAGGATGTTTTGCAAGTTTTTGATGAAGTAACTAAGAGATATCTACCCTATTTTACTCAAAGGTATTTCCTACACATTTTTAACCCTTTTGACAGTGTTGTTTTACCATTGCATTTGGTAAACAACCTTGTATTAGGATGTTAAACGGGACAGGCGCGGGTCATCGTATTGACCATGATAGCAATATTGTCAAGTATCTTTAGAAATTTTTTGAGAGACTAGATCATTTTGTATAGGCAACCAAGATAGCGTCATCGAGGGACTATGATCTTTTGTTTTGTTTTTGTTTTGCCAAAGTACTTAACATGCATAACATGGCCAATTTTAAAGGCAACAAGTGGATGAAACCCTAGGGGTGTTATGTGTGCATTGTGTTGTCATTTTACATGCTTTTTGTCTTTGTATTAGTCAAGCTATTTGTTTGATTTTGGATTTTTTCATACAAACCCTAATCTCTAATCATGGCATAATTGAAAGCATAAATACGTAAAAGTAAATCTACCACTATTACAACATGATTATGGGGAGGGGGATACAATTTTTGAATGGGGATTATTTGGCAAGAAATTAAAACCCAAATTTTACTATTACATCCAAATTGAATCATTGGCATAAATAATAAATGAATAATATTTAAATAAACAAATTAAATAAATACAAAATATTATGAATATGCAAAAAATATTTATGTTTATTTTCTATGTATGTAAAAAATGTTTAATGTAAAAATAAAGAAATAAATAAAATATTATTTTTTTTATTAAGGGTAAAACCCTAATTTTCTATTAAGAATGTAAATATATTGACTATATTATTTATATACAATAAAAAAAATAATGTATATACAAAAAATTAAATATATTTAGAAAAAGTATTATTTTAAGTATAAATAATAATAAAAAAATAAAAGTATAATATTTTTATGTTTTTATTTTCAAGTGTTTATAAAAATATGTATATGTATATTAATTACATTAATTATGTATAATAAAAATAAAATAAAATATATACAAGACAAAAATATATTTAGAACAATATTTTTTAGTGTAAATAAAATAAAGAATAAAAATAAAAGTATAATGGTTATTATATATTATTTTCAAGTTTTCAATAAATAAAAGTATATACTATTAAATTATTATTTTCATGTCTAAAAAATAATAAAATAATAAAAATGAATATGAAAATTTATGAAAATATTTTGGGGTATTTTTATGTTTGGTAAAATATAAAATAAAATCATAAAATAAAAATAAAATAAAAAATATAAAAGTATAAAGAAATTGGGTCAGGGGGTGCATCAACAAAAGGGGGGTGTTAGAAACAAAAGAACCAAAGCCCAGCCCAAGCCAGACTTCATCTTCAACCTCTCTTCATAATTTTGCGCGCCCTGTACCAAACATGAATAACCTGCATACGAGCTCTAATGCAAAAACACATAACATCAAAGTTGTAGGGTTTTCCAAGACGAATTCAACCATATAAAAAACTTGTCCTAACTCTCAAAGAACAAAGAGAATTTCTCTGGCCCTAAATCTTAACCTATTTTTTTCAGGATATTCATGGACCAAATTCTCTTAGCATGCTTAACTAAAATGAAAACCGAGCATATGTACAACTTCATGGCTATGAATACTACATTTCTTATTCACAAACCTAAACCTAATTGTTCCTAAATAGAGAGATAGGAAGTTGACAAAAACCTGTTTCAGTTGACTTCGTGTCTGACAATATGGAGCTTTTCAATAATGCCTGAGATGTTTGGGAGCTTGCTTGAACTTCCCCTGACCTTCTCCAATGCCTAGCTTGCCTTGAATGTGCTTGAACAAGCCTACAGAACTCAACCTGCACAAGCTGAAATCAAAAATGGCAAACCTTGTAAATGGAGTTACAGTTAGTGTTTAAGGTTTGGGATAGCTTGGATATGTTGTATGGAAGGTGTTTGAACTAGTTTGAGACAAAACGCACGAGGGATTTGAGTTGTGGAAATCAAACTGCAGGGAGTGCCATGTTTTGCCAAATGAAGATGATTTTGTGCTATGGGAGGTTTGAAGGCTCAAAGGGTCGTGTTTCTGGCTCAAAGGGATGTGAGAAAAATGTTCCAAATGTTTGTAAAGGTTGGTTTTCACAGATGTTCCAATTGTGTGATATTGGACATGTTTCTTGTATATGAAGTAAAAGTGGACAAGTGATGCAAAGCAGGCCTGTACAGGCTATCCATCAGCTTGTATACTATGATCTTGGCCCCTCAAGTTGGTGGATTTGATTTGCTGCATAAGATATAGCTCAATGCTCAAGGATGCTGTTTTGACATAAAGCAAAAATTAAGTAAAAATGGCAATGTTGCTTTTTCTATTAAAGGATTAATCTTGTGTGCAATGCTCTAATGACCAAAACAAAACCTTAGACCAATGGATTTTCATTTAATTATTGAGTGTGTAATGGTTTTGAGGCTTGTAATCTAGTGCAAAGCAATCTGATTAGAATTTGCAACTTGTATCACTATGAACATGCCATGGATAAAAAGTGAGTTTTTTCCAACTTCAAGCCTTCAATTCTCCCTAACCACAAATGAGTTTGGAGAGTTCTTGGACATTTTGGAAAGCTTGCAACATGCTCTACATTCCATCTTTGAAATGCAATTTGATATTCCAAGTGGAACTATGTGAAAAATGGCCATGAAGATAGGTCAAAATCCTGCCTAAACTAGGGCAAAATTTCACTAAGTTAAAAGTTTCATGGACCCTTGTTCCAAAAATCATAACTTGAGATCCAAGCTTCTTTTGAGAAAACTTTATGAATCAAATTTATAAACTTTGTGGAGGAATACAACTTTCATGTTTGAAGTTTTGTTTGAATCCAATTGCATCATGGTTAAAATGTTGAGCAAAGTTAGGAAAAATTAAGAAAATTTCATAACTTAGAAAAATTCTAAGTTATGAAAATTTTCAACTTTAAACCCTAATTTGCAAAATTGGGTTTCTTGATGAACAAGTTTCATGTTTTGACACATATTGATGAAAAATGACTCTTGGCACTTGATTTTGACCAAAAAGTCAAAGTTTGACTTTTCAGTGTACAGTCAAATTTGATCAGTTGACTGAAAAATTCATTTGTCAATCCAATGCTTTTGAGATCTTTTGAACCTTGTGAATATGTCAAGATGATGACATTGAGTCCTTGAATCCATGCTTGAGCTCAATTTGCCATTGGCTAGGTCAAAAATCAGAAATTGCCCTTGTGCAGTCAAAAACCCTAAAAATGACCATTTTGCCCTTTTGGTGATCTGATCAAATTTCTTGTGGAGTTGTGGTCCAAACTTGATAAAATGGTTCATATGAGTTCATAAGGTTGATGTGGGTCAAAATTTATGAAGTTTGACTGTAAATTGGCCACAATTGACTTTTTCCCCAATACAGCTGATTTCTAGGTCAACTGTCCAATTGACTGGGCAAAAATTTGATTCAAGGCTTGAAACTTGGTATGGACAATATTATAAGTCCAACATGAAGTATTAAAGTCATTTGAGAATTGTAAGTCCAAAAATCCCTATGCAAACTCAAACCCTAATTCAGGTCAACAATGCAAGGAGATGTCTTGAGCAGTGCAAAACCCTAATCTGGTCTTGAGTTCAAAGAGCCTTGTGATGAGAAATGTTGAAAAATGAGAGGGAAAATTTTGGGGTACAACAACTGCCCCTGTTTAATCTTCTTGAACCTGAAGAGTAGATTGGCGAGTTTGCCTTTCGTGACTCCAAGGTAAAAGAGGATTGGACACTAGAATGCCCGTAAATTTGCGCTCGCATGAATGGTGATTGCCTTGCGATATCGGGAATGGGATTACATATGCCATTTGGAAATTGCTGATGAGGGGATGGGCTTAAAGATGCCATCCTAAGGAGTGTCGATCGCGTAAGAGATTCCTTAGCGAGAGCTTGTATATCTGTTGTTGAGGAAGATCCCGCTGGAGAAAGCTGATCTTTGTTGAGAGTAGTAGAATTTTAGGAGCTTCGTCGTCCGTCATTCTGCTGGTGGGTCGTTTCTGCTGAGATTTAGGAACCTGTCCGTAATTCAACTGAGGAAACATCTATGCTGAGATTTAGGAACCCTTCCGTAATTCAACTGAAGTAAAAGCTTTGTCGATATTTAGGAATTTGTCCGTAATTCGAATGAAGAAAAGCTTTGTCGAGATTTAGGAACTTGTCCGTAATTCGACTGAGAAAACATCCCTGCTGAGATTTAGGAACTTGCCCGTAATTCAACTGAGAAAACATCCCTGCTGAGATTTAGGAACTCGTCTGTAATTCAACTAAGAAAACATCCTTGTTGAGATTTAGGAACTCGTCCGTAATTCAACTGAGAAAACAGCTTTGTCGAGATTTAGGAACTTGTCTGTAATTCGACTGAAGAAAACATCCCTGCTGAAGTTTAGGAACTTGCCCGTAATTCAACTGAGAAAACATCCCTGCTGAGATTTAGGAACTCGTCCGTAATTCAACTGAGAAAACAGCTTTGTCGAGATTCAGGAACTTGTCCGTAATTCGACTGAAGAAAACATCCCTGCTGAGATTTAGGAACTTGTCCATAATTCAACTGAGGAAAAGCTTTGTCGCTTGAATTTTGTGAGAATCTTTCCTGAAAGGTAAAGGTTAGTTGTATGTAATGCATGACATGTATCAAGCGACGAGGTTCTCAAAATAAATGAGATTGTGTTGTATGATGTTATAAGATGTGTTTTATCAAATGTCTATGATATATGAATGTATGTACGCGCATGTAAGCTGATTGGTTGTTTTGTTGAGGAAAATATATCCTGGATAGCTGGGGATAATGAAATCTTTGACCGCTACTGGAGATTTCGAAATATTTGGCAACCTCTGTAAGGAGAAACTATACCGCTGGGGGAGATCAAGAGTTTAGGCTGTATGCCAATCTACTGGGGACCTCAAGAATCTCTGTTCTATTGGGGGTATCAGGGGAAAACTGAATGGTTTCCGCTGGGGATCTTAATGACGTGCCGATTTGATCGTGGCGACTTCACTAGGGAAGAATAACTCTCTGGGGAAAAGGGAGGAAACTAGATGGTCTCCACTGGTGTTCAAAGGTCGAAGGTTTGACTCCGTTGGGGAAGAAAGCTTCATTCTTACTGAAGGTTTGTAGTTTAAAGTTTTGCTCCGCTGGGGATTGGGAGTTTGAAAACTCAACTCTGATGGCACTTTTTTTTTTAGACTTAACTCCGCTGGGGATATGGATGATGTGCTGCTGTTAGATGGCTATTTCGAATAAGGAAGAAACCACTATCAAAATAATATTTCGAATAAAGTACCTAAGGAGATTAATATCAATATTGGATATTGGTGGGAGATATGGAGTCATTATGTTGAAGGATTATTCAATTTCCAGCAGATTTCGATTTGGACTTTTTTTGTGTTCGAATTATAAAAGAGCTCCTTTATGTAAGGGTGGCAGAAGTTGGAAACGGTCCAGGTAATTGGGTTATTTCGAAAGTAACGAAGGAACAAGATGCTTCGATTGGTACAGATTTCGAATTTCAAATAAAGAGCGACATTCTAGAAGACGCGTGGAAGTCAGTAGACATAGGAAGCCTGCATGCTTCGAACGTGGCGTGATTTTAGAATAGGGCCGTTAGGGTCAAGACACTATAAATAGGTGTTCTTATGTTAGATTTAGGACGTTCACTTTTATGTACTAAAAGATCTCAGAATACTCAAACTACCGTGAATTAAGGAAAACGAGTCAGAAGATACAATATACGTGTTGAACATCATTACTTTTTACAATTTCAATACAAGTCTTGTTATATTTAGTTCGCCATTACAGTATTTCTGCCCTTTAAATCCTTCGATTTCCTTGCATTTCTTTGTTTTACTTGCCTTTAAACACAGTCTAATTCGAACTGCCCTTTAAATCCTTCGATTTCCTTGCATTTCTTTGTTTTACTTGCCTTTAAACACAGTCTAATTCGAACTGCCCTTTAAATCCTTCGATTTCCTTGCATTTCTTTGTTTTACTTGCCTTTAAACACAGTCACTTCGTTAGAAACTTTACTTTTACTTTATCCTTTTAGTCAAACACTTATCTTTACATTCAAGCCCAAGTTTAATTCGAAGCCTTTCCTGCCTACATTCAGTTAGTTTATTCCTGTAGACCATTTTAGAAATCTTTCCTAAGAATCTCATATTCGAACTTAACATACAATATAAGTCTATCAATATAATAGATATGAACATAGAAATGAGTTATGACACATGTGTTCTAGGATCAATCTAGTCGATCCTGCGAGTAACCAATAATAATTAGTAAATTGGAAGACTAGCGGTTGTTTACTAGAAATCACAGTAAACAAAATGGCACGCCTAGTGGGACAGTGTCATAACAAAAAGTTTTATCAAACATATTAGAGAAGTTTTAGGATTTTGAGTGTGGAGCGCGTTTCGGTACATGAACCTTCGAAGCGGCAAAATAAAGAACAACAATCCACATATACCCAGAAAACAATGGTTAATACAACCAACCAAGATGGGGTAGAGAATCCCCCACATGGGGCTACAACAATCGTTTCAAGTTCGATTGATGCCTCCAATGCCATTCATGTTGGCAGTTCGAATACGATCCCAGTAAGTACATTAGACATGCCATCAAACGTGTCTTCAGTGCAAACTGCGCCACACATAGGGAATCAACAGTATTCGACCCCCCTTAGGCCTCAAGGTTTCGAACCTTTGAGACCCAGAAATCCTTAGTATGGGATGCCAACTTCGTTTATGGCAGGGTTACATAATACAACAACTTCGTCCCCACTCCAAGGATCTGGTTTGGGAATGAACCATTTGGGTACGAATTTCCAGAATACAGGAAACTTCTCCCAATTGCCTACTCTTACAACTAATAGTCAGGCAGCACTTAGACAACAGATGGATGATAGCAATCATGATATGATAGGAATCTTAGCCTACGAAATGAATGCTATTTTCAATCCCCTAATCCAGAATATAAATAGAACAAACCAAGAAAATGCAGCCCAGATGGCCAGAATGGCAGATTTTTTTGGTGCCCCTAATGCGCCTGCAAGGCGTAGGCAAAACCCAGTGGTAATTCGAAATGAAGAACCCATAATTGAACAAATTCGACCCCCTGTACAAGTGGTCGAAGAAAGAGATATAGGGGTAAGATTAAGAGATCAGGGAATTCAGTAAGTTCATAATGAACAGCCTAGACCTATAATGATGGTGAATAGGGACCAAAATGAAGAAGAAATTGTTCATAGAATTAGGAATGACAATTTAGTGGCAGAAAATAACCTCACCACCATGATTGAAAGAATAATGGCCCAGAATGGTTTAAATTCAGGATTTAGGAGGCCAAATTACACATCTCCTATTATAGATTATGTTTTGCAAACAGAATTACCCAGGGGCGTTAAAGTTCCTAAATTCACGAAATTTGCTGGAGATACAAGTGAATCAACAGTGGAACATATAGCAAGATATTTAACAGAAGCAGGAGATATAGCAAATGATGAAAATCTTAGGATAAAATACTTCCCAAGTTCTTTAAGAAAGAACGCTTTCACTTGGTTCACCACCTTGCCCCCTGGATCTGTGGACACATGGCCTTATTTAGAAAGACTTTTCCATGAACAATTTTATATGGGTCAGTCTAAAATCAGTCTCAAGGAACTAGTAAGCATTAAGAGAAAATTCACGGAACCAATAGATGAATATTTGAATAGATTCCGTTTATTAAAATCCAGATGCTTCACAGTGGTCCCTGAACATGAATTGGTCGAAATGGCTACTGGGGGCCTAGATTATTCCATTCGAAAGAAATTGGATACACAGTATCTTAGAGGTATGGCCCAACTAGCAGACAGAGTGTGTCAGGTCGAAAGATTAAAAGCTGAAAAAGCTAGGGCTGGTAAAAATCATAAGAAAGAGAGAATAGCCTACATAGAGGCTAAAGAGGAAAACATAGATGATTCTCAAGACCCTTATGATTTCAATCAATTCGAAATAGATCTTGCAGAACTAAAAGAAGCACCCCCTTATGCTTGCAAAGTTCTACTTCCTTCCAATGGAAAGGATTCTGTCGAAAGTGAAAGGAATGATAAATTCCCCAAGAAAATCTATACTTTCGATATAACTAAATGTGATGAGATATTTGGTCTACTTGTTAAAGATGGCCAGTTAATAGTTCCTCCTAACCTTAAGGTTCCTCCGTTGGAACAAAGGAAAAAGAGAGGCTTTTGTAAATATCACAACTTTTTAGGCCATAAAACCTCATAGTGTTTTCTTTTCAGGGATTTGATACATAATGCAATCAAGGATGGTAGGCTGAAGTTCTCAGACAAGGGGAAGAATCCAATGAAAGTTGACGCGGATCCGTTGCTGAACCTCTAGACATCAATGTGGTGGAAATTGCTGAGGGGAAAGTTGAGTCGAAGGAGGAATTCGAAGAGGATGGGGACTTCATCTTAATCGAAAACGAAAGAGAGGCTACTGATGGCCTCCCATTGATCAAAAACGAAATAGAGGCTACTGATGGCCTCCCAAAGGTTCTCAAAGCAAAGATATTAAGTGATAGAAAATTAGCTAAGGCCACTGAAGGTCTTAGGATGAAATTTGAAGAAGTCAAAATTTCTGATGACCAAATGCTGGGAGTGAATATGGTGGACTTCGAACAGCCTAACGCTAAAATGGAAGAAGTGGAACGATGTTTAGAGAGGGAAAGAGAACAAAGAAGAGAGAACTTACCTAGAAAGGACGCAAGTTTGCGTGAATACCTCTTCCATTGTCATAAGAAAAATCAAGAAAAGTTGATATGCCCAAGGTGCAGTATCATCTGCAACCCCAGAATTGCTGCTGAATTCGAAAGGGCCCAGCGTGAACGAATAGGAGTCAACTAGAGGCAAGACAACCAACTATACAAACTCTATCCAAAATCTGATGAAAGTCTGCTCGAATTCCTGGTTCGTTGCCACAAGATTGGAACAGAATGCTTGATATGTCCCAGATGTGCAGCAGTGTATGATAAGGAAATGGCTGAAGCATTCGAGAGAATTCCGTTTGCGTCAGGCTGAGGGCATCAAGGCGGAATTCCTTCGAATCTTGTTAGCACAGCCAGAAGTATGCCAAGGAGGCCAGATAGCCCTTATCCCAGGGGAGCAAAGAGAGTTTAAACTACCTGCAGAAATCCCCACTGATAGATGGCTGCAAGTGAATGCTGATAAGGGAAAAGGGAAGTGGCGTAGTTTTGATCAAGGAGGCAGGACTGCAATGGCTTAAAGGAGGCAATTCAATTCAAACAGGAGGGAAGAAATAAGATTGGAGAATTATAAAGGCAGAAACCCAATGTCTCGCTCTCAGTGGCGCAGACACCAGAGAAACCAAAAAGCTGCAAGGGATTTGAAACCTACGGGAATAGGAGAATCCAGTACCAATAACCCAACATCACTGAACCAGACTGGGGGCAAACCCCCAGTATCCAGGAAACTTTTTTCTCCACAGAAGGAAACTAAAGAAAATAGGACTCAGAAGGAAGCTGCGAACAAAGAGGACTTGATGACCGATGCCTTCGAATCTGAGGGGGAATCCTTCTTCAATGCAAACTGCAATGTAGTTTAGGTGCTGCCTTGCGAGTACAATCAGGAAACAGAGGTTTATGCTGATGAGGGGGCTGATGAGGACGAAATGGCAAGACATAGGCCAGTATGCTATTATGTGATGAACAATGGAGCGGTCGAAGAGTAGAACGCTTTCTTCGAAACGCCAGACATAGGAATGAAAAACCATCTCAAACCCTTATTCATCAGGGCAAAGGTGGAACAATATGGTGTGAACAAGGTTCTGGTAGATGGTGGAGCTGCTGTCAATCTGATGCCCCAATTCATGCTAAAGAGAATAGGAATGCAGGATTCAGATGTTAGACCTCACAACATGGTGTTGTCGAATTATGAAGGGAAGGTTGGCCAGACTTTGGGAGTAATACAAGTTAACCTGACAGTTGGTTCCCTCACAAGGCCAACAATGTTTATGGTCATTGCTGCAAAAGCAAATTACAATCTGTTGCTTGGCAGGGAATGGATCCATGGAGTTGGAGAAGTACCTTCTTCAATGCATCAAAGGCTGATGTTGTGGAGAGATGATGGGATTGTTGAAAATATAGAAGCAGACCAAATTTACTATATGGCAGAAATCAACAATGTGGACAAAAGAAATTTCGACAGAAATATGGCCAACATAGGGCCATGTCACCCACCTGAGGAATATTTCGAGCCTAATGAAAACGCTTATTATTCCCTAACCTTGCGTCCCAATGGATTCCAATGGGATAGGGAAATCATGTGGGATGGGCAGGTGACTGAGAAAGATGGATAGACTTCGACGATACGGCCAACTGGCTAGGCAAGCGAAGGTTATTATGACTGAATCGAATTACTACCAAAAGATTTCGGTCTATTTGACTGAGAACAAACGAAGAACGACTCTCGAATCCGAAATACAAAACATGGTTGTCGAAGCCATAGACAAAAAAGAAATAACAAATCCTGAAAGAAACCATTCGTCCTAACCATGTGATGGACAAACTTCTGAACTGATGGATCAAAGACTAGATGCCATTTATGATCAAGAGCCCTTGGGGTTCGAAAAGGATCCAGAGTCATCAAGCACTAAGATGTTGGCCCAAGATCCTTTGGAGGAAGTTGATATTGGGGATGGTGTTGAAAATAGGATTACATACATCAGTGCGAAGCTTAGTCCCAATTTAAAAGGCAAAGTGGTTAAAATGCTCAAGCAAAATAGGGATTGTTTCGTTTTCAACTTAGCAAACTTGCTCTTGCATAAGTTGATTTTGCATGAGTTTTTGATACTCTCGAAATAGCCTGGATGAGTCAAAAAACAAGTATTTCTTTATATTTGTCGAAATACATGTTCTTGGGGGGCAATTTGTTAGCTGGCTATTTCGAATAAGGAAGAAACCACTATCAAAATAATATTTCGAATAAAGTACCTAAGGAGATTAATATCAATATTAGATATTGGTGGGAGATATGGAGTCATTATGTTGAAGGATTATTCAATTTCCAGCAGATTTCGATTTGGACTTTTTTAGTGTTCTAATTATAAAAGAGCTCATTTATGTAAGGGTGGCAGAAGTTGGAAACGGTCCAGGTAATTGGGTTATTTCGAAAGCAATTAAGGAATAAGATGCTTCGATTGGTACAGATTTCGAATTTCAAATAAAGAGCGCCATTCTAGAAGACGCATGGAAGTCAGTAGACATAGGAAGCTTGCATGCTTCGAACGTGGCGTGATTTTAGAATAGGGCCGTTAGGGTCAAGACACTATAAATAGGTGTTCTTATGTTAGATTTAGGATGTTCACTTTTATGTACTAAAAGATCTCAGAATACTCAAACTACCGCGAATTAAGGAAAACGAGTCAGAAGATACAATGTACGTGTTGAACATCATTACTTTTTTACAATTTCAATACAAGTCTTGTTATATTTAGTTCGCCATTACAGTATTTCTGCCCTTTAAATCCTTCGATTTCCTTGCATTTCTTTGTTTTACTTGCCTTTAAACACAGTCTAATTTGAACTTCCCTTTAAATCCTTCGATTTCCTTGCATTTCTTTGTTTTACTTGCCTTTAAACACAGTCTAATTTTAACTGCCCTTTAAATCCTTCGATTTCCTTGCATTTCTTTGTTTTACTTGCCTTTAAACACAGTCACTTCGTTAGAAACTTTACTTTTACTTTATCCTTTTAGTCAAACACTTATCTTTACATTCAAGCCCAAGTTTAATTCGAAGCCTTTCCTGCCTACATTCAGTTAATTTATTCCTATAGACCATTTTAGAAATCTTTCCTAAGAATCTCATATTCGAACTTAACATACAATATAAGTCTATCAATATAATAGATATGAACATAGAAATGAGTTATGACACATGTGTTCTAGGATCAATCTAGTCGATCCTGCGAGTAACCAATAATAATTAGTAAATTGGAAGACTAGCGGTTGTTTACTAGAAATCATTGTAAACAGCTGCAAGGGACTCCTCCTGGAATAGCCTAAAGACATCTTCCTATACTTTCATCCTATCAGTAATTATTCTTTTCTCATTCTGTTTTATTTGTAAGCAGTAATTATATTCAAATGCATATGCTCATTTAATAAATCATTGGACGTTTTCAAACAAAACATAAGTGTATATATAATGTTGTACCCCAAAATTTGCCCTCTCAATTCTCAAGGCCTTTCTTACAAGGATTTTCAAGGTTCAAGCTTGAACAAGTGCATTGGGATTTTCCAATACCAAAATTAAAAGGAGACTGTCAAAAAGGGAGAAAACAGATAAAAATAACATTTTGACAAATTTGGAGGAAAACATGTCTCTTTCGATTTAGCACCCTTCGACTGACTCTAAGCCTCCTTCGAATGCATGTTTAGGTACATCCTTCGTTTGGATTTGAAACCTCCTTCGAATGCAAGTTTAGGTACATCCTTCGTTTGGATTTGAAACCTCATTCGAATCCACTTGCACCAAGGGCCTCTTGCAGACTTTACCTCTCACAAGCTTCATTTGAGCCAAGAGATATCTTCATATAAGATTTGACTAAGTTCTTGCTTCCCTTGAAGGAACACCCTTCGACTCAGAAGTCAGGAACTTCCCTCACGCTAAAAGGCAATGACTCCCTTTATGTTTGTTTCGATCCACATGCTTCGATTAGGAAACATTGCTTCCTTCAAACACAGTCTTTCGATTGGGCAATATGTTTGTTTCGATCCAAGCTTCGACAGGGCATTAACTTCCTTCGAGTAAGCTTATTTCGACCACAAGCTTCGACTGAGGAAAAGGCTTCCTTCGAACAAGTGCGCTTCGATCTCATTCTTACATTTGACTCAAGACCAAATCTCGTTTGCCATGCTATGTTGCGTCCAAATCTTTACATAGTCATAAGCTTGTACAAGGGTTTTAACTTTGTCTTTTAGATACTACTATTATTGGTTAAAGGCTACATGCTCTTTCCTTTCATAGAGAGTACTTTAGTCACAAAATCAGCTTTCAACCTGATTTTGGTCTGAGCACAAGCAACGTCAGAAGCATAAGTCACATCTTCTACACCCCAACTGCCAAGAGGCCCCCCACATGTACTTTCACGTTACATTATTTTATCATTTATTTGCAAGGCTGGCTTTGGACAACATGTCCATTATTTCTCTATAAATAGAGGAACATTTACAAAGCTAGGGGAGGATCTTTGGACCAGAGGAACGAATCTCCCAAATTTTCTCAAACACAACAAAACTCTCAAGTTCATCAACACTTGAGAAATCAAAACCCATAATCCCAAACACTCACCTCTTTCGATTCTGAAGAACACCCCACACATAGAAGTTTGTTCAAACTCAAAGACAACCTTCTGTGACAACTCTTCTAACCAAAAGCAAACCCCCTGTGACTACTCTTCGAACTCCAGAAACATCCAGGTAGCAGTTCAAGTTCGAATCCCACACCCATTCAAAGCCTCCATCAAGGTAAGTCACTCTTACCCATGAACCTTTCATTTCATGGCATAACATGTAAATAATCTTTTTGTTCAAACATGTATATACCATTGTTCCCTTCGTTTCCACCCTTTTAACATGTTTTTTTTAGAGTTAACCCTTTCGCTTTGCTTTCTGTTTACCTGAACTTGCTTTAACTATTAAACTGTTTACAATACAATTACTAGCATGGCCTCAGGCCATGTTTCCATTTAATGCTTTAAATGAAAGAAACAGGAAACAAGAAATAGGAAACGAAGCTTCTGGCTTCTACCCTCTTTCTCCAAGTCAAACGAAAGAGACAACCAGGAGCAAAACCATGTTGACTTCCAGGCCCATACGAAAAGCATGCCTTCACTGATTCCGGGCTCAGTCGAAAGGCATTCCCTCACTGCTTTCAACCTCCAGTCGAAGAAGGCAACAGGGCAGAACCAGAAGGCTTCGCCATACACTGACTTCCTGGCCAATTGAAGGACATGACCTCACTGGTTACAGTCCCTAATCGAAGGCCATGACCTCACTGGTGCTAGCCCCAATCAAAGGAGGCCAACAAAATGCAAATCGAAGGGTGCTACTGCCTGGGTCGAAGAGCTCATTTCCTTTTTTTTTTCTTTTTTTTTTTGCCTTTATATTTTCTTGCCTTTCAATATGGTTGTAATAGTGTAGGATATTTATTTCTTGCATTTTTATTGCTTTGTACAAATGCTAGTAACTAGGTGTGTATGGCAAGATAAAACCAACAAGTAGACAACCCATAATCAAAGACAAATGCATGCAATAAAACACACTTTACACACATGCACCCTTAGGGTAATATCACTTGTTGCCTTGGAAAATAGTCATGTCCCTCGAGCATGGGAGTTTTAGCAAAGACCCTCGATAAAAGATCGTAGTCCCTCGATGACCCTTGATGTTGCCTTCGGTAAACGATCTAGTCCCTAAAACGACATTGCTAAAACATCCCATATGTTGCCTTTTATGACTATACAAACGTCCCAATGCCCGTCCCTTCACATCCAACGATGGGGCTTCTTACCAAATCAATGGTAAGATAGCCACATCTAAAGGAGAAGGAAAAGCACATTTAAGACATTTCGAGTAGGTAGATTCTCTCCTAGTTACTCGCTTGCTCACAACAAAAAAAACATTTTTATACACCCACACTCTCATCTTTGAACCATTTTCGAAACAAACACTTTGTAGGCGTTCTTATAGAAACGAGAACCATTACGAAGTTCCATTTTCAAAAATACTTTCAAAAACACACACCACAAGCACATTCAAACAAAATCAAGTGATCTAAGCAAGTAACTAAGAGCCCATGGATAACCATGGATGAAAAGGGTGCTAGCACTTTCCCTTTTCATAATCTACCCCCCGAACCCAAGAAACATCTCTAAAGGTCTTTCCTGTGCTTTTTCACCTTTCCTTTTGGATAAAAGAAAAGTCGGTGGCGACTCTTGCTAAACCGAAACATTTGCGAACATAAAATGCAAAATCCCAAGCCAGGTATCCCACCGTATCACAGAACTGGCGACTCTGCTGGGGAAATTTCTAAAAGTGGGGTTACCTTAGGGTTTTAGATCACCTTTACTTGCTTACCTTGATTGCTTTGTTTGCTTTACTTTTTGGGTTCCTTGTTTGGGTTTGTTTAAATCCTACACCCGGATTTGGGGGCACCTTTTTAGGTAAGTAGCAATAAACTGTGAGGGAACTGTGTGGGGTATACCGACATGGTTGAAATAGTAGCTACGTTGATATGGCACTTTGGTTGGTACCGGTAACCCTTGAGTTTAATCAAGGAGAGTACGGGGCCGTCGTGTGGTGTCGTGAAGCATCAATTGACCTTAGAACCTTACTTGACCATCTTGGCCTTTTTAGGGGTAGTGAGATGACCGACTTTGGTGCAATCCGAAGTTGGTAGATACTCGACACTACACTCATTGAGGATTGTTTTATTGGAATATTTTGGTCGCCAGTTAAGTGGCTAAACCAAAACAATGAACATAGAAAATAATCCAGTGATATTGAGCTCCTTAGAACCCGGTTTCTATTTTAGGACAGGTTTGAGCCAACTAACTTCAAGAGGGTACTTACCTATAAACCCCATGCAAGCCTAAACCTAAGGACTTGTTTGCTCTGTGTGAATATGATTACCTGTATATACACTCACTTGCTTTTGCATACATGTACATAACATCATACCATGGCATTTTCAATAACCATTTCAAGGATCTCGAGGGTCTTTTGATGCAGGGTCACGTTGAACCAGACATCTACCAAAGGGCAAGAGGGTTCCCCTCTAAACAAACACCGTCAAAGATCAAGTGCAACAACTTGAATCGGGGTCTATGACCCACTTGACATGGTGAGCTTGATTCTCGTGGAAAGACATCCACCGATACAAAGTTCTCCAATCAAAGATGTTGATCAAAGTTCAAGCTCTAACATTTTCTTGTGTTTACCCCGCGAGATCCTTGAAAACATGCATCCACATATCATGCATCATATCATGACAGGTTTCTCCCATACAGGTCTCCTTATCTTCCTACTGTTTATTTCAGTAAGATGGATATGGAACAAACGGTGAAAGATCTCCAAGCTCAAAACGCTCAATTCCAACAAATGCTTCTGGCTATGGGTAAATGGCAAGAGGACCTGAGAGCTCTCCTTCTCAAAGACAAGAAGAAGAAGTCCAAGAAGACAGTAGGTGTCCTGAACTTGAGAAGAAGACCTAAAGCCCTAGATCTTTCAACTCCATCCAACATAGGGGTTAGTCTTGAAGAAGACCACAATTTGGAGATTGATGAAGTTGAAGCTGACTACTCCGAGGAACAATATCCTCCCATTGATGACAAGTACAAACAGTTGGAGGATCGCCTCAGTGCTATGGAGATTCAACAGATACCTGGCTTGGATTTAGGAGACATGGGTTTGGTTTATGGAGTGGTCATCCCGCCAAAATTCAAAATCCCTACTTTTGCCCTGTACGATGGAGTCTCTTGCCCTAAGATGCACTTAAAGTCTTATGTCCGCAAGATTCAACCATACACAACTGATCTGAAGCTTTGGATCCATTTCTTCCAAGAAAGCTGTGATCGGTGGGAACGAGAACTGACTGTTTTTTAATGCTGGTTCGCGTTTGCGTTTGTTTTTGCGAAGTGTCACGGTAAGCAAGAGTCGCCACCGTCTTTTATTTTATCCAACAAGGGAAATGACAAAAGCACAGAAAAATTCCTTTTCGAGATGTTTCTCGGGTTCGGGAGGTAGATTATAGAAAGGTAAGGTGTTAGCACCCTTTCTATCCGTGGTTATCCACGGGCTCTTAGGTACTTGCTCATTGTGTTTTCAAAAGGTTTGCTTTTCTTTGTGATTGTGGGTTTTGAAAAGAGTTTTGTTTGAAACTTCATTTTAACTCTTGCTTCTGTCATCAAGAGTGTATGAAGTGTTTTTGAAAACTTTGTTCGAAAAGTGTAAGTGTGAACAGTTTTTGTTTTGTTTTAAAAGAGAGCAAGTACTTAAGAACCTCTACCTACTCAAAAAGGAATTAAACTTTGTAAATGTCCTTTAGACAGTGCTATCCCACTATTAAGGAGTAGGTAGCACCGTCGTTGGAGTTTTCGGGTCAATTCGATTTAAGGGACGTGTGGTCACTAAAGCAACGTTAGGACGCTTTAGTGGTAATCCTAATGTCTTAGATCATTTTTATCGAGGCAACCATTTCGAGGCAACTTATGATCTTGGGACAAAAGGACGACCTCTAAAACATCCTATACTTAATGACCACGCTCGAGGCAACCAAATGAGATGTACCCTATGAGTGGCATGTGCGAGTGTGTCAATTTTCAGTTATATTATCTGTGCATGTTATGGTGAGCTATTGTTGATTTTAAGTTAAGATAGATCTTGCCACGCATAGCCTAGTTAGCATACATCTAAGCAGTTAATATATGTACAGGAATTTAAAGTGCGGGAATTGTAAATCCTACGCTATTACAAGGCTTCGGGGAGGGGGATTATTTACATGTCCAAAAATTGGGGGAATAAAAAGCAGTAAAGTAAAAGTCTTAGTTTAAGCTATTACATCCCAGTAAGCAATTACAATAAAATAAACGCGCGTAAAACAAGGAAAAGAGACGTCTAAGAAATTTCTAAGTAAATAAGAAAAAAAATTTTGTTGTTTTTGGTTAAGAAGATATTTGAATTAAATACTCCTAAGTCTAGTTTATTTTAAATTGATAAAATGAAGTTAAAATAATTAATTAATTTAAAAAAACTAACCTAATGTTTTTTGTGATTTTTTTGATTTAAAGTTAATTTAAATGATAAGGTCAATAAAGAAATAACGAAAACAAAAAATAAAAATACAAAGGGCATCCTTCGATCCAGGGATAAAAATAGGAAACTTCGATCCAGAGGAGGTGACTTTCGATTGGGCCAGACAGTAAGGCGTGAGTAGCCTTCGATCCAGGGAGGAGGATTGCCCTTCGATCATGGAGGTCATGGCTTTCGATCCAGGAATGAGATGCCTCCTTCGATCCAGCATGCTAATGGGTTCGATCTAGAGAAGGGCTCTCCTTCGATTTGGGATGTTATACCTGCAAAAGCATGTTAGCGAAATAAAATGCAGGGCCTGGGTATTGAACCCCAGGCCCTTTGATCCTGCGCTTGCTGGGTCTCTTCAGGCTATGTCTGCAGCGAAGGTTAGCAAACGAAGAACATGACTTGCACCAAACCCAGGCCTTTCGATCCTGTCTAGGATGGCAAATCAAAGGCAACAACAAGTAATTATGTGTTATGCAAATATGAGGTTGGATAGTTTACCCTTTTTTACCAGCAGATTGGACTTTTAATTTGGGCGTTTCCTGGATGTAGGCACCTTCGATCGGGGCACTTCCTGGATGTAGGCACTTTTGATCTAAGGTTTCTGGGCGTGGGCACCTTTGATCTGAAGGACTGCTTTGGCTCTTTGAGGCAATTTTTCTATGTGTTCTCCTGTAGAGTTTTGTGTGCATATGTTGTATAATTTTCGTGTGTATAATTTCGTGTGTATAATTTCTATGTCTTGGTAATGTATGCTGGTCTCTGTATTTATAGGGGTGTAAGGGTGCAGTAATGGCAAGAGACAACCATTAAAACAGGCCTTTAACGCCCTGGACAAAAATTAAACACATTAAATTATTTCCTTTTTTGAAACATTTGTGTCCCTTGAATGAACCTGGACACTTTTGGATTTCGAATGCTTTCAGGCCATGCTCTTCGATTGGTCCTGATTTGCCTCTTTCGAATGGACTTCCTGCGTACCCTTCGAATGGGCCTTCTGAATGCTTCTTCGAATGGTCTTGAGTTGCACAGAATCACTCTGGTCGAATCAGCTCTTTAGGAACAGAAAAGGAAAGAATTTGGCCTTTAACTCAGGAATTAAATCCACAATCAGCATTTAATTATTTCTATATTCGCAAGGGAAACATGCCATTTTCTCATGTTCAGTGTACCTGGACATGTTTGAATGCCCTCTTGATGGCCTCTTTCGAATGGCCTGGAAGGAGTTCTTCAAATGGCCCTGTCGAAGCTGCCTGGACACAATGCTGAATCGAAGGTTCCCTTGGCATGCCAATCGAAGGCCTTGACATAACGCCAATCGAAATGCTTGTCCAAGTCAATCGAGATGCTCCTTCAATCGAAGGGTCTTTCAGAATGCCAATCGAAATGCTTGTCCAGAATTCCAATCGAAAGGCTCCTTCATAACACCAATCGAAGGGTCTTTCAGAATGCAAATCGAAATGCTTGTCCAGAATGCCAATCGAAAGGCTCCTTCAGAACACCAATCGAAGGGTCTTTCAGAATGCAAATCGAAATTCTTGTCCAGAATGCCAATCGAAGGGTACTTTCAGAATGCCAATCGAAAGATACTTAAAGTACCACTAAAAAATTTTCTTTTTCCTTAGGCAAGTGTTTGTGATCAACCATGCAGGGGGAAGACTTTGGAAAACATGAGAGGGAAAATTTTGGGGTGCAACAGTTGCCCCTGTTCAATTTTCTTAAACCTGAGGAAATAGATTGGCTTTCTAGCCTTTCGTGATCCGAAGGTGGAAGATAATTGAACACTAGAGTGCCCAGAAATTTGCACTCGCATGGTGTAGTATCAGCATTGTGATGTCGGGAATGGGCTTACAGATGCCATTTGGAGATTGTTGGTAGGTAGTTTTGTCTTCATTGACGGGTTGTCTCTTTTGACGGGGTGTCTCCTTTGACGAGTTGTCTCCATTGACAGGTTGTCTCTATTGATAGGGGTGTCTCCTTTGACGAGTTGTCTTCATTGACAGGTTTTGCCTCAGAAAAATCTTGAGGAATCTATTTAACTGATTTTGTCTCCATTGACTAGCTTCGCCTCAGAAAAATCTTTAGGAATCGATTTAACTGATTTTGTCTCTATTGACTGGCTTTGCCTCAGAAAAATCTTTAGGAATCAATTTAACTGATTTTGTCTCCATTGACTAGCTTCGCCTCAGAAAAATCTTTAGGAATCGATTTAACTGATTTTGTCTCCATTGACTGGATTCGCCTCAGAAAAATCTTTAGGAATCGATTTAACTGACCTTGTCTCCATTGACTGGCTTTGCCTTAGAAAAATCTTTAGGAATCGATTTAACTGATCTTATCTCCATTGACTGGCTTTGCCTCAGAAAAAATCTTTAGGAATCGATTTAACTAGACCAGAGAAGGCCTTGGAATAACTTCAACTGGATCGGCATCAGAAAAATCTTTAGGAATCGATTTAACTAGACCAGAGAAGGCCTTTGACTGGATCGGAATCAGAAAAATCTATAGGAATCGATTTAACTGGACCAGGCAAGGTCTTGGAATCTTCAATTGGATCTGCATCAGGAAAATCTTTAGGAATCGATATAACTGGACCAGAGAAGGCCTTTGACCGGATCGGAATCAGAAAAATCTTTAGGAATCGATTTGACTGGACCAGACAAGGTCTTGGAATCTTCAACTGGATCTGCATCAGGAAAATCTTTAGGAATCGATTTAACTGGACCAGAGAAGGCCTTTGACTGGATTGGCATCAAAAAAATCTTTAGGAATCGATTTAACTGGACCAGGAAAGGTCTTGGAATCTTCAAATGGATCTGCATCAGGAAAATCTTTAGGAATCGATTTAACTGGACCAGAGAAGGCCTTTGACTGGATCGGCATCAGAAAAATCTTTAGGAATCGATTTGACTAGACCAGACAAGGTCTTGGAATCTTCAACTGGATCTGCGTCAGGAAAATCTTTAGGAATCGATTTAACTGGACCAGAGAAGGCCTTTGACTGGATCGGCATCAGAAAAATCTTTAGGAATCGATTTAACTGGACCAGGCAAGGTCTTGGAATCTTCAACTAGATCTGCATCAGGAAAATCTTTAGGAATCGATTTAACTGGACCAGAGAAGGCCTTTGACTGGCTCGGAATCAGAAAAATCTTTAGGAATCGATTTGACTGGACAAGACAAGGTCTTGGAATCTTCAACTGGATCTGCATCAGGAAAATCTTTAGGAATCGATTTAACTAGACCAGAGAAGGCCTTTGACTGGATCGGCATCAGAAAAATCTTTAGGAATCGATTTAACTGGACCAGGCAAGGTCTTGGAATCTTCAACTGGATCTGCATTAGGAAAATCTTTAGGAATCGATTTAACTGGACCAGAGAAGGCCTTTGACTGGATCGGCATCAAAAAAATCTTTAGGAATCGATTTAACTTGACCAGGCAAGGTCTTGGAATCTTCAACTGGATCTGCATCAGGAAAATCTTTAGGAATCGATTTAACTGGACCAGAGAAGGCCTTTGACTGGATCGGCATCAGAAAAATCTTTAGGAATCGATTTGACTGGACCAGACAAGGTCTTGGAATCTTCAACTGGATCTGCATCAGGAAAATCTTTAGGAATCGATTTAACTGGACCAGAGAAGGCCTTTGACTGGATCGGCATCAGAAAAATCTTTAGGAATCGATTTAACTGGACCAGGCAAGGTCTTGGAATCTTCAACTAGATCTGCATCAGGAAAATCTTTAGGAATCGATTTAACTGGACCAGAGAAGGCCTTTGACTGGATCGGAATCAGAAAAATCTTTAGGAATCGATTTAACTGGACCAGACAAGGTCTTTGAATCTTCAACTGGATCTGCATCAGGAAAATCTTTAGGAATCGATTTAACTAGACCAGAGAAGGCCTTTGACTGGATCGGCATCAGAAAAATCTTTAGGAATCGATTTAATTGGACCAGGCAAGATCTTGGAATCTTCAATTGGATATGCATCAGGAAAATCTTTAGGAATCGATTTAACTGGACCAGAGAAAGTCTTGGAACATCTTCAACTGGATCGGCATCAGAAAATCTTTAGGAATTGATTTAACTGGACCAGAGAAAGTCTTGGAACATCTTCAACTAGATCGGCATCAGAAAAATCTTTAGGAATCGATTTAACTGGACCAGAGAAGGCCTTTGACTAGATCGGCATCAGAAAAATCTTTAGGAATCGATTTAACTGGACTAGGCAAGGTCTTGGAATCTTCAACTGGATCTGCATTAGGAAACTCTTTAGGAATCGATTTAACTAGACCTGAGAAGGCCTTTGACTGGATCGGCGTCAGAAAAATCTTTAGGAATGGATTTCACTGGACCAGGCAAGGTCTTGGAATCTTCAACTGGATCTGCATCAGGAAAATCTTTAGGAATCGGTTTAACTGGACCAGAGAAAGTCTTGGAACATCTTCAACTGGATCGACATCAGAAAAATCTTTAGGAATCAATTTAACTGGACCAGAGAAAGTCTTGGAACATCTTCAACTGGATCGGCATCAAAAAAATCTTTAGGAATCGATTTAACTGGACCAGAGAAAATCTTGGAACATCTTCAACTGGATCGGCATCAGAAAAATCTTTAGGAATCGATTTAACTAGACCAGAGAAAATCTTGGAGCATCTTCAACTGGATCGGCATCAGAAAAATCTTTAGGAATCGATTTAACTGGACCAGAGAAGGTCTTGGAAATAGCTGAGAACTTAACTGGATCTTTCCTGAAAGGTAAAGGTCAGTCATATGCAATGCATGATATGGATCAAGCAATGATGTTCTCAACATAAATGAGATTGTATGGTATGATGCGTATATGCATGTATCATGATGTATGGAAATGTGATGTTTTAGCTGGCGAAAATAAATCCCGGAGCTGCTGGAGAATAGAGTTGAGTTCTTAGTTTCCATTGGGGATGACGAACGAAGATGATTGCAAGGATAAACCTGTTAGGAGAAAAGAACTCCATTGGGGGATAAACAGGATGAAGAGAGTACTCTAAGGGGAAATACTCGGTGGGGAAGAGATACTTTGTTGAGATTTTAACGATGAACTCCGCTGGGGATTTTGTTGATAAGCTCTGTTGGGGATTTCAATGATGAACTCCGCTGGGGATGGATTACCGTTGTCGGTGATATTGAATCTGTTGAGGATAGAAGTCCTGCTTGGGGAAAGGAAAAAACTTCGCTGGGGATGATCTTTCAGTCGCGACTTGCTAGGGATGATCCTGTTAGACTCTTGTGAGGATAACTTTCTGAATTTGGCGGGGGAGATTCATTTGTGCTTCGCATGGGACAAGCTTCCAGAGTCTACTGGGGAAGAGGAGTTGTAGTCCTTTGATCTGTAGTAGTCGGAGAGGCAAACTCAAGCTGGGGAATCCTGGTGTTGTTGGGGAAATAAACCCTGTCGTTAGTCTGTTAGAGAGGTGACATATTCATTGGGGGAAGTCCTCGAGGATTCTTGAGGTTGATTCGGCTGGGGAAAGGGGTCAGAGATTATACTCTTGCTGGGGAATCATGCTATGAGAAGGATTTTGGGGATATTTGTCATTTCCCCTAGTAGCAAGTGTTTGTGACATTGCCAGAAAATGTTTAATTGTGCGTAACCCTTCACTGAGATTGATGTTCAATGCCCCCGGTGACGGAGATGGAGACTTGCCCCTGGTTACTCTGCACTTCTTTGACAGATTTCCTGGAATCTTTACTGGACTGCCCCAGGCGATAGACAATGATCGTGCTATGCCCCTTATTGATAGGAGATTTGTCAATGGAAGTGTCATCCTTTTTGAAGTGATTTTGTTCATTGAGAGGGCTTTCGTTCATCGGATATTCGTTGTGTGAATTTCTCCGCTGTCAAACAAATAGCCAAATGCAAATAGTGATATTCAAATAATTCAAAGTTTATGCTTGTCTCGAAGTTTTTGAAAAATGCGTTTTTTAGCAGAAAACTCTTTATAAGACAAATTCAACACAAGATTTAGGACAAAGCCTTACAGGAGTCAGGATACCTTTTGTAACAGTATGCTTTTGAACTAACCCGTGCTTCAGTTAGGACTTTTGAAGGGTTGTAACGTGGCTTGGTTCATGGTTTAAGAAACAAAGGATAAAGGCTCAAAGTATATTTGTACCCACCCGCTCTTCGTGATGTTCTTCAATCCTAAACTCAGTTAAGTGTGCATTTGAACTCCAAATGAGTCTGAAACGACGTTTTTGGTGATGGTTCACACAAGTTGAATTCGTTGGAAGGCAGTCATTTTTGCAACATTTTTCATGTTGTTGAGGATTTTTAGCGACCTCGTTCTTTTGATTTGTTATCCCTAACTTTTGCCAGACTGTTCCTGTTTTCGAGATTACAGTCAGCGGGATGCCCCATCTTTCTTAAGCCTCCTTGATAGGTTTTGGCTCAGTGGGCTTTTCTCTTTTGAGAGATTGACTGCCTATGAGATAAGGAACCGCCACTGTCTTTTGATTTCAGAGGAACGCTCTTGATGTTGTTCGTTGTCTTATGAACTGAGAATTTTGTGACTTCAATGCGCATTTGAATTAACTGAGAGACTACCCTGCCCCAGGTTTTGATTAAAGGTTTCAAATTGTGTTAAAATAGAAAACTTCTACTTCTTTGGCTCGAAGGGGTTGACTAGGGATTATCTTCCTTATAACTCCAGTGTTTAGGATTTGAAAGAAATGCCTGTACATCGTTAGCAAGGTCTGTCCAAAAGCATACTGTATGAGATTATGGCATTGTTTCGTCATCCTCCCTCTAAAGGCTTGTAACTTTTAGCAAGAGTTGAATGTCATAAAGTGAGTAAAAAGCATAATTTAAATGTAATTAAAATGATTGGATCAAATCAAGACAAACATATGCAATGCATTAATGAAACAAAGTTTGGCATTAATAGATAATTGTTTGAATAACAAAAGAAAAATACAACTTCAGAATTCAAATGAACAAAAGTCTCTTAGTTTGAACTAGTCATCTCAGATGGAGAATTCTCAGCGGAAGATTTTCATCTCGCCATCCGGCATGAACTCCAGCACCCTCTCGTCAATCAAGTCTTGGATCTTGTTCTTCAGAGTCCAACAATCGTCGGTGTCATGTCCCGGACTGTCAGAGTGGTATGCACACCTTTCATTGGGATGATAGGTAGGAGCAGAGGTGTTGGGATTCCGGGGAGGATCTTTTAAAGCAATCAGATTGACCTCCAACAAGCATTTCATTATTAGAGATGATGGTATATCAGTCTCAGAGAAATGTCTTCCAGGCATATTTCGCTTACGCCGATTACCCTATTGATGCTGGCGAGGTTGATGCTGGGCTTGTGACCCTGAAGCAAGCTGAGGAGCTTTTCCCTTGTCTTCTTGCCCCAAAGGTGGTTGAATGATGACTTGATCTTCAACCCTAGTTGTTTGCCCCACTTGGTTATTTTGAAGCAGCTTGTTGACGAGGACCCTGAGCTCTTCTTGTCTTTGAGCTAAGTCTTGAATGAGAGCCATCTTCCCCAGCATTTGGGTTTTCATTGCATCTACCTCAGCTTGCAGATGTTTCAGTCGTTCGTCCTTATTGTCTTCAGGACTTTTCTTGACCAAATTCCCCATGAGGAGTGTTCTCAACTCTTCCTGCCCCTTGGATAGGTTTAGGAAGATTTCCCTGAACTGAGTCTCTTGAGTATGAAGATCCTGGGTGTCGGGTTGGAGAGCCATTGCTGAAATAAACAACGAGAACATGAGAGACCTGTACTGGAAGACCTGTTATGCAATGATATGTATGATATATGTATGCAATGTTTTCAAGGATCTCGTGGGGTAAACAAGAAACTGTTAGAATTTGAATCTTGTAGCTTTGATTGAAGGAACTTCATGTTGCTGGGAGTCCTTCTTCAAGAGTCAGGCTCACCATATCGAGTGGGTCATAGCCCCTGACTCAAGTTATCGTGCTTGGATTTCTAGATGGCATTGGCTAGAGGAAAATAAATCCCCTTTTCCCTTGCTAGACTTTTGATTTACCATAACCTGCATCACAGACCCTTGAGATCCTTGAAATGGTTAAGGAAATGCTAAGGTATGACGTTATGATGTGCATGTTATGCGTTTAAGAAAAAATGTGAGGTGGTGTAAGTAAGCCCTGCAATAAATCCAAGTTATTGGATAAGGACTGTAAACAAAACCTTCAAGGAACTTCTGTTGTCAGATAACAAGAATGTGCAAGTAGTTCAAGTTTGAAGGCACACAAGTCACACATATAGCCTTAAGTTTAGGCTGGCATGGAGTTTTAGGCATTACCCTCTTTCAGTTTAGTTGGTTTAGACCTGTCCTAAAAAATAGTAACCGGGTTCTAGAGGATCTCAATATCACTGACTACCCTCAATCGGTCATAATTCCAGTTTAGCAACCTTTTCTTGCGGCCGGAACCATCGCGAGAGTTTAGTCTCAATGAGTGTAGCATACTACTACTGTTCTATGGCCAAGTTGGTCAATTTAAGGTTCTAAGGTCAGTTGGTGCTTAATGACTCCTTAGAAGACCCATATTCTCCTTGTTTCAACACAAGGGATATCGGTACAGACTAAGGTGCCACACCAACGTAGCTACTGCTTCATCCGTGTCGGTCTACGCCAGACAGATCCCTCACAGTTTATTGCTACTTACCTAAAAAGGGTACCCCCAGATCCGGGTTAGGATCTATAGAACTCCGATACAAACCCACAAAATTTAAAGCATACAAAGCATACAATTGAAAACACAAGTGATCTAGTCCTAAGGTACACCTCACTTATAACAATCCCCAGCAGAGTCGCCAGTTCTGTGATCGGTGGGAACGAGAACTGGCTGTTTTTTAATGTTGGTTCGCGTTTGCGTTTGTTTTTGCAAAGTGTCGCGGTAAGCAAGAGTTGCCACCATCTTTTTTTTATCCAACAAGGGAAAGGACAAAAGCACAGAAAAATTCCTTTTCGAGATGTTTCTCGGGTTCGGGAGGTAGATTATAGAAAGGGAAGGTGTTAGCACCCTTTCTATCCGTGGTTATCCACGGGCTCTTAGGTACTTTCTCATTGTGTTTTCAAAAGGTTTGCTTTTCTTTGTGATTGTGGGTTTTGAAAAGAGTTTTGTTTGAAACTTCATTTTAACTCTTGCTTCTGTCCTCAAGAGTGTATGAAGTGTTTTTGAAAACTTTGTTCGAAAAGTGTAAGTGTGGACAGTTTTTGTTTTGTTTTAAAAGAGAGAAAGTACTTAAGAACCTCTACCTACTCAAAAAGGAATTAAACTGTGTAAATGTCCTTTAGACAGTGCTATCCCACTATTAAGGAGTAGGTAGCACCGTCGTTGGAGTTTTCGGGTCAATTCGATTTAAGGGACGTGTGGTCACTAAAGCAACGTTAGGACGCTTTAGTGGTAATCCTAATTTCTTAGATCATTTTTATCGAGGCAACCATTTCGAGGCAACTTATGATCTTGGGACAAAAGGATGACCTCTAAAACATCCTATACTTAATGACCACGCTCGAGGCAACCAAATGAGGTGTACCCTAGGAGTGGCATGTGCGAGTGTGTCAGTTTTCAGTTATATTATCTGTGCATGTTATGGTGAGCTACTGTTGATTTTAAGTTAAGATAGATCTTGCCACGCATAGCCTAGTTAGCATACATCTAAGCAGTTAATATATGTACAGGAATTTAAAGTGCGGGAATTGTAAATCCTACGCTATTACAAGGCTTCGGGGAGGGGGATTATTTACATGTCCAAAAATTGGGGGAATAAAAGCAGTAAAGTAAAAGTCTTAGTTTAAGCTATTACATCCCAGTAAGCAATTACAATAAAATAAACGCGCGTAAAACAAGGAAAAGAGACGTCTAAGAAATTTCTAAGTAAATAAGAAATTTTTTTTGTTGTTTTTGGTTAAGAAGATATTTGAATTAAATACTCCTAAGTCTAGTTTATTTTAAATTGATAAAATGAAGTTAAAAAATTAATTAATTTAAAAAAACTAACCTAATGTTTTTTGTGATTTTTTTGATTTAAATTTAATTTAAATGATAAGGTCAATAAAGAAATAACGAAAACAAAAAATAAAAATACAAAGGGCATCCTTCGATCCAGGGATAAAAATAGGAAACTTCGATCCAGAGGAGGTGACTTTCGATTGGGCCAGACAGTAAGGCGTGAGTAGCCTTCGATCCAGGGAAGAGGATTGCCCTTCGATCATGGAGGTCATGGCTTTCGATCCAGGAATGAGATGCCTCCTTTGATCCAGCATGCTAATGGGTTCGATCTAGAGAAGGGCTCTCCTTCGATTTGGGATGTTATACCTGCAAAAGCATGTTAGCAAAATAAAATGCAGGGCCTGGGTATTGAACCCCAGGCCCTTCGATCATGCGCTTGCTGGGTCTCTTCAGGCTATGTCTGCAGCGAAGGTTAGCAAACGAAGAACATGACCTGGGCACCAAACCCAGGCCTTTCGATCCTGTCTAGGATGGAAAATCAAAGGCAACAACAAGTAATTATGTGTTATGCAAATATGAGGTTGGATAGTTTACCCTTTTTTACCAGCAGATTGGACTTTTAATTTGGGCGTTTCCTGGATGTAGGCACCTTCGATCGGGGCACTTCCTGGATGCAGGCACTTTTGATCTGAGGTTTCTGGGCGTGGGCACCTTTGATCTGAAGGACTGCTTTGGCTCTTTGAGGCAATTTTTCTATGTGTTCTCCTGCAGAGTTTTGTGTGCATATGTTGTATAATTTTCGTGTGTATAATTTCGTGTGTATAATTTCTATGTCCTGGTAATGTATGCTGGCCTCTGTATTTATAGGGGTGTAAGGGTGTAGTAATGGCAAGAGACAACCATTAAAACAGGCCTTTAACGCCCTGTACAAAAATCAAACACATTAAATTATTTCCTTTTTTGAAACATTCGTGTCCCTTGAATGAACCTGGACGCTTTTGGATTTCGAATGCTTTCAGGCCATGCTCTTCGATTGGTCCTGATTTTCCTCTTTCGAATGGACTTCATGCGTACCCTTCGAATGGGCCTTCTGAATGCTTCTTCGAATGGTCTTGAGTTGCACAGAATCACTCTGGTCGAATCAGCTCTTTAGGAACAGAAAAGGCAAGAATTTGGCCTTTAACTCAGGAATTAAATCCACAATCAGCATTTAATTATTTCTATATTCGCAAGGGAAACATGCCATTTTCTCATGTTCAGTGTACCTGGACATGTTTGAGTGCCCTCTTGATGGCCTCTTTCGAATGGCCTGGAAGGAGTTCTTCAAATGGCCCTGTCGAAGCTTCCTGGACACAATGCTGAATCGAAGGTTCCCTTGGCATGCCAATCGAAGGCCTTGACATAACGCCAATCGAAATGCTTGTCCAAGTCAATCGAGATGCTCCTTCAATCGAAGGGTCTTTCAGAATGCCAATCGAAATGCTTGTCCAGAATGCCAATCGAAAGGCTCCTTCAGAACACCAATCGAAGGGTCTTTCAGAATGCAAATCGAAATGCTTGTCCAGAATGCCAATCGAAAGGCTCCTTCAGAACACCAGTCGAAGGGTCTTTCAGAATGCAAATCGAAATGCTTGTCCATAATGCCAATTGAAGGGTACTTTCGAAATGCGAATCGAAAGATACTTAAAGTACCACTCAAAAAATTTCTTTTACCTTAGGCAAGAGTTTGTGATCAACCATGCAGGGGGAAGACTTTGGAAAACATGAGAGGGCAAATTTTGGGGTGCAACAAAAGCCTAGTAGGGACTCAACTCGAATGGTTCTATCAATTGGAGAGCTCTCGCATCCACACATGGGAGGATTTGGCTGCTGCTTTCTATAAGCAGTATCAGTACAATGCTGATCTTGCACCAACTCGTGTGCAATTGCAGAACATGACCATGGGTTCCAACGAGAGCTTCAAAGGATACGCCCAAAAGTGGAGAGATCTGGCTGGTAGGGTGCAACCCCCTTTAATTGACAGGGAGCTGATTGACATCTTCATGGGAACATTGACAGGGCCTTTCTTCAAACACTTGATCAGAAGCTCTTCAGCCGGGTTCACCGAGCTAATACTGACCGACGAAAGGGTCAAAGCTGGCATCAAAAGTGGGAAGATTCAAGAAGCTACACCTTCTGATGCTCAGAAAAATCCCTACAATGGGAAGAAAGAGTCCAATGTTGTGTATGGTCAAAAGAGTCATCATGACCAATACGTAGGAGAAATCTTGATCTCTAATCCTACGCCTGCTCAACAAAGACAGGGGCATCAGCGTAAGGAGGTCGCGCCTAAAAGACAATTCACTAAGATCAACATGTCACTGACTCAAGCGCTATAACACATGTTGAAGGCAGAGCTGATTACATTAAAGGCTCCTCTCCATAACCCAAATACTTCCGCTCCTACCTATCATCCCAATGAAAGGTGTGCATACCACTCTGACAGTCCGGGACATGACACAAACAATTGTTGGGCTCTGAAGAACAAGGTCCAAGACATGATTGATGCCAAGGAGATCGAGTTTGACCCTCCGGAGACTCCAAACATAATCATTGCTCCTATGACGAATCATTAAAAGCTTTTGTTCATTTGAATTTTCAAGTTGTAATCTCTTTGTTATTCGAACAATTATCTATTAATGTCAAACCCTGTTTCACTAATGCATTGCATATGTTTGTCTTGAATTCATCCTTTCATTTTCATTACATTTTAACTATGCTTTTTACTCTCCTTATGACATTCAACTCTTGCTAAAAGTTACAAGCCTTTAGAGGGAGGATGACGAAACAATGCCATAATCTCATACAGTATGCTTTTGGACAGACATTGCTGACGATGTACAAGCGTTTCTTTCAAATCCTAAACACTGGAGTTATAAGGAAGATAATCCCTAGTCAACCCCTTCGAGCCAAAGAAGTAGGATTTTTCTGTTTTAAACACAAATTGAAACCTTTAATTTAAACCTGGGGCAGGGTAGTCTCTCAGTTAATTCAAAAGATGCGCATTGAAGTCGCAAAACTCTCAGTTCATAATACAACGAAAGACATCAAAAGCATTCCTCTGGAATCAAAAGACAGTGGTGGTTCCTTATCTCATAGGCAGTCAATCTTTCAAAAGAGAAAAGCCCACTGAGCCAAAACCTATAAAGGAGGATTAAGAAAGTCGGGGCATCCCGCTGACTGTAATCTCGAAAACAGGAGCAGTCAGGCAAAAGTTAGGGATAACAAATCAAAAGAACGAGGTCGCTACAAATCCTCAACAACATGAAAAATGTTGCAAAAATGACTGCCTTCCAACAAATTCAACTTGTGTGAACCATCACCAAAAACGTCGTTCCAGACTCATTTGGAGTTCAAATGCACAATTAACTGAGTTTAGGATTGAAGAACATCACGAAGAGAGGGTGGGTACAAATATACTTTGAGCCTTTATCCTTTGCTTATTAAAACCGTGAACCAAGCTACGTTACAACCCTTCAAAAGTCCTAATTGAAGCATGGGTTAGTTCGAAAGCATACTGTTACAAAAGGTATCCTGACTCTTGTAAGGCTCTGCTCTAAATCCTGAGTTTGAATTTTCTTAGCAAAATTTCTTTACTCGCTAAAACGCATTTTCAAAAAAACTTCAAGACAAACATAAACTTTGCATTACTTGAATATCATTGTTTGCATATGGCTATTTGTTTAACAGCGGAGAAATTCACACAATGAATATCCAGTGAACAAAAGCTCTCTCAGTGAACAAAATCAATTCAAGAAGGATGACACTTGGAGTTGACGGGTAAGTTCCAAAACCTTCTTCTCACTGGCGTAGAAGTTGGCTTCAAAAGTATTATGTTCTTCCTTGAGTTGTATCCAACTCTTTTGCAATTCTTCCAATGATGTTGGCATGTCTGGATGTAGGAGGGTGTATGGAACCTCTCCTTCCGTAACAGGATCTTTTATCATAGGAAGAGTGTAGGGGTAGGGCATCATAAGACTCTGGGCGCGGGTTCGTACCCACTTGAGATAAGGCTCAAGGGGGATGGAATTCTTGTGCCCCAGTGTCTTACTATCCACTTTGTTGGGCATCCTCCAAGCTCAGATAAACCTTTGTCGAAGTCCTTGAACGTTGTTGTCGAAGTCAAAAACCAAGTCAGGAATTAGCATATCATGAGGGCCATCCCTTCGGGCATACCCAAATTGCCTCAGAGCCAAACAGGGGTTGTAGGTAATGCCTCCCCTAATGCCAAGTAATGGGACATTAGGTAATTCCCCACAACGATCAATGATGATGACATTTTCTCTGGACCGAGAACACCAATGAACATCAGAATGTGTAAGGGTCATCAATCGTTGTGACCACCTCAAGCCTTGTTCATTCTTCAAGACTGATTATGGAAGGTGAGAAATAAACCACCTTGCTAGAAGAGGAGTACAACACATGAGAACACCTTTTTTCCTCATTTTTCGTGTGTGAAATGAGTGTAAGATGTCCCCAAGAAATGTAGGCACGGGATTCCGAGATATGAAAATCTTGACAGCATTCACATCTATAAGCTGATCAGGGTTTGGGAACAAGACCAATCCATAGATGAGAAGTGCTACAATCTCCTCAAAAGCTTGCAGATCTGGAGAATTTCAGCAGTCTTGTGCCTTCTCAAACAGAAACTTTTCCAAGAAACCCTTGACACCACTTCTGGTTTCCCAATGACCTTTGATATCAGATGGTTGCAAGTGCAAGGCTTGAGCAACATCTTCAGGCTTTGGTTCTCTTTCCATACCGTTGTAGGGTAGTTGATGAAGAATAGGAATCCTCAGGAGTTGAGAAAATTCCTCCAAAGTAGGCACTAGTTGGTAATCAGGAAATGTAAAGCAATGGTGTAGGGGGTCAAAGAACTGGAAGAGAACTTTCACCATGTCTTCTTCAATGTTGGAGTTGACCAAGCTGAGAAGTCTACCATGTCTTTTACTGAAGGGGGAATTCTCTGGAATCTTGGAAGTAAGCTCCTTGAGTTGAGGAGGGATTCTCACAAGGTTGACCTGGATTGTTTTTCTGCGGAGTGATTCCATGACCTACAAAACAGGAACAAAGATGAAGATCCAAACCCTTGAAATGGTTAATGGATGCATATGATGCTTTATGATGTTCATGATGTATGCACAAGTATATGTACAAGAAAGTCACACAAGTTCCTAGTTTCAGGCTTGCATGGGGTTTCATAGGTAAGTACCCTCTTGAAGTTAGTTGGCTCAACCTGTCCTATAAATAGTAACCGGGTTCTAAGGAGCTCAATATCACTGGATTATTTTTTGTGTTCATTGTTTCAGTTTAGCCACTTAACTGGCGACCGAAATATTCCAAGAAAACAACCCTCAATGAGTGTAGTATCGAGTATCTACCAACTTCGGACTGCACCAAAGCCGGTCATCTCACTACCCCTAAAAAGGCGAAGATGGTCAAGTAAAGGTTCTAAGAGTTCATTAGTGCTTCATGACATCACTCATCGGCCCCGTATTCTCTTTGATTGACTCAAAGGCTACCGGTACCCACAAATATGTCGCACTAATATAGCTATTTCTTCAACCATGTCGGTATACCCCACACAGTTTCCACAACGTATTGCTTTTTACCTATGAATGTTTCCCAAAAATCCGGGTGGAGGATTCAAACCCAAACAAGAGAACCAAATGTAAAGCAATCAAAGCAAACAAGATAAGCATGTAAAGGTGATCTAAACCCTAAGGTTACTCCACTTTCACAATTTTCCCCAGCAGAGTCGCCAGTTCTGTGATACGGTGGGAGAACTGACTTGAGGTTTTGCGTTTGTGTTTGCAAATGTTTCAGTTTAGCAAGAGTCGCCACCGACTTTTTATTTTATCCAAAGGAAAGGTCAAAAAGCACAGGAAAAACCTTTGAGATGTTTTCTTGGGTTCGAGGAGTAGATTATGAAAAGGGAAGGTGGAAGCACCATTTTCATCCATGGTTATCCATGGGCTCTTAGTTACTTGTTTAGATCACTTGCTTTTGCTTTTCAATTGTTTGAAATCGTGCTTTGTGTGTGGTTTTGAAAATGTTTTGAAAAGAGACCATCGTTGTGGAAACCTTTGTAATGATTCTTGTTTGAATATATACAAAGGCGTATTGTCTTCTAAAAAGATTTTTCAATGTTTGAGAGTTTGATTTGGGAAATGTTTTGAAATTGTGTTGTGAGGTGTGTTTGAAAATAGCAAGGATGTTTTGCAAGTTTTTGATCAAGTAACTAAGAGATATCTACCCTATTTTACTCAAAGGTATTTCCTACACATTTTTAACCCTTTTGACAGTGTTGTTTTACCATTGCATTTGGTAAACAACCTTGTATTAGGATGTTAAACGGGACAGGCGCGGGTCATCGTATTGACCATGATAGCAATATCGTCAAGTATCTTTAGCAAATTTTTGAGGGACTAGATCATTTTGTATAAGCAACCAAGATAGCATCATCGAGGGACTATGATCTTTTGTTTTGTTTTTGTTTTGCCAAAGTACTTAACATGCATAACATGGCCAATTTTAAAGGCAACAAGTGGATGAAACCCTAGGGGTGTTATGTGTGCATTGTGTTGTCATTTTACATGCTTTTTGTCTTTGTATTAGTCAAGCTATTTGTTTGATTTTGGATTTTTGCATACAAACCCTAATCTCTAATCATGGCATAATTGAAAGCATAAATGCGTAAAAGTAAATCTACCACTATTACAACATGACTATAGGGGGGGGATACAATTTTTGAATGGGGATTATTTGGCAAGAAATTAAAACCCTAATTTTACTATTACATCCAAATTGAATCAATGGCATAAATAATAAATGAATAATATTTAAATAAACAAATTAAATAAATACAAAACATTATGAATATGCAAAAAATGTTTATGTTTATTTTTTAGGTATGTAAAAAATGTTTAATGTAAAAATAAAGAAATAAATAAAAGATTATTATTATTTTTTATTAAGGGTAAAACCCTAATTTTCTTTTAAGAATGTAAATATATTGACTATATTATTTATATACAATAAAACAAAATAATGTATATACAAAAAATTAAATATATTTAGAAAAAGTATTATTTTAAGTATAAATAATAATAAAAAAATAAAAGTATAATATTTTTATGTTTTTATTTTCAAGTGTTTATAAAGATATATGTATATGTATATTAATTACATTAATTATGTATAATAAAAATAAAATAAAATATATACAAGACAAAAATATATTTAGAACAATATTTTTTGAGTGTAAATAAAATAAAGAATAAAAATAAAAGTATAATGGTTATTATATATTATTTTCAAGTTTTCAATAAATAAAAGTATATACTATTAAATTATTATTTTCATGTCTAAAAAATAATAAAATAATAAAAATGAATATGAAAATTTATGAAAATATTTTGGAGTATTTTTATGTTTGGGAAAATATAAAATAAAATCAAAAAATGAAAATAAAATAAAAAATATAAAAGTATAAAGAAATTGGGCCAGGGGGTGCATTCAGCAAAAGGGGGGTGTTAGAAACAAAAGAACCAAAGCCCAGCCCAAGCCAGACTTCATCTTCAACCTCTCTTCAAAATTTTGCGCGCCATGTACCAAACATGAACGACCTGCATACGAGCTCTAATGCAAAAACACATAACATCAAAGTTGTAGGGTTTTCCAAGACGAATTCAACCATATAAAAAACTTGTCCTAACTCTCAAAGACCAGAGAGAATTTCTCTGGCCCTAAATCTTAACCTATTTTTTTCAGGATATTCATGGACCAAATTCTCTTAGCATGCTTAACTAAAATGAAAACTGAGCATATGTACATCTTCATGGCTATGAATACTACATTTCTTATTCATAAACCTAAACCTAATTGTTCCTAAATAGAGAGATAGGAAGTTGACAAAAACCTGTTTTAGTTGACTTCGTGTCTGACAATGTGGAGCTTTTCAATGAGGCCTGAGATGTTTGGGAGCTTGCTTGAACTTCCCCTGGCCTTCTCCAATGCCTAGCTTGCCTTGAATGTGCTTGACCAAGCCTACAGAACTCAACCTGCACAAGCTGAAATCAAAAATGGCAAACCTTGTAAATGGAGTTACAGTTAGTGTTTAAGGGTTGGGATAGCTTGGATATGTTGTATGGAAGGTGTTTGAACTAGTTTGAGACAAAATGCACGAGGGATTTGAGTTGTGGAAATCAAACTGCAGGGAGTGCCCTGTGTTGCCAAATGAAGATGATTTTGTGCTATGGGAGGTTTGAAGGCTCAAAGGGTCGTGTTTCTGGCTCAAAGGGATGTGAGAAAAATGTTCCAAATGTTTGCAAAGGTTGGTTTTCACAGATGTTCCAGTTGTGTGATATTGGACATGTTTCTTGTATATGAAGCAAAAGTGGACAAGTGATGCAAAGCATGCATGTACAGGCTATCCATTAGCTTGCATACTATGCTCTTGGCCCCTCAAGTTGGTGGATTTGATTTTCTGCACAAGATATGTCTCAATGCTCAAGGATGTTGTTTTGACATAAAGCAAAAATTAAGCAAAAATGGCAATGTTGCTTTTTCTATTTAAGGATTAATCTTGTGTGCAATGCTCTAATGACCAAAACAAAACCTTAGACCAATGGATTTGCATTTAATTATTGAGTGTGGAATGGTTTTGAGGCCTGTAATCTAGTGCAAAGCAAGCTGATTAGAATTTGCAACTTGTATCACTATGAACATGCCATGGATAAAAAGTGAGTTTTTTCCAACTTCAAGCCTTCAATTCTCCCTAACCACAAATGAGTTTGGAGAGTTCTTGGACATTTTGGAAATCTTGCAACATGCTCTAAATTCCATATTTGAAATGCAATTTGATATTACAAGTTGAACTATGTGAAAAATGGCCATGAAGATAGGTCAAAATCCTGCCTAAACTAGGGCAAAATTTCACTAAGTTAAAAGTTTCATGGACCCTTGTTCCAAAAATCATAACTTGAGATCCAAGCTTCTTTTGAGAAAACTTTGTGAATAAAAGTTGTAGACTTTTTGGAGGACTACAACTTTAATGTTGGAATTTTTGTTTGAATCCAATTGCATCATGGTGAAAATATTGGGCAAAGTTAGGAAAAATTAAGAAAATTTCATAACTTAGAAAAATTCTATGTTATGAAAATTTTCAACTTTAAACCCTAATTTGAAAAATTGGGTTTCTTGATGAACAAGTTTCATGTTTTGACACATCTTGATGAAAAATGACTCTTGGCACTTGATTTTGACCAAAAAGTCAAAGTTTGACTTATCAGTGTACAGTCAAATTTGATCAGTTGACTGAAAAATTCATCTGTCAATCCAATGCTTTTGAGATCTTTTGAACCTTGTGAATATGTCAAGATGATGACATTGAGTCCTTGAATCTATGCTTGAGCTCAATTTTCCATTGGCTAGGTCAAAAATCAGAAATTGCCCTTGTGCAGTCAAAAACCCTAAAAATGACCATTTTGCCCTTTTGGTGATCTGATCAAATTTCTTGTGGAGTTGTGGTCCAAACTTGATCAAATGGTTCATATGAGTTCATAAGGTTGATGTGGGTCAAAATTTATGAAGTTTAACTATAAATTGGCCACAATTGACTTTTTCTCCAATACAGTTGATTTCTAGGTCAACTGTCCAATTGATTGGGCAAAAATTTGATTCAAGGCTTGAAACTTGGTATGGACAATCTTATAAGTCCAACATGAAGTATGAAAGTCATTTTGAGCATTGTAAGTCCAAAAATCCCTGTGCAAACTCAAACCCTAATTCAGGTCAACAGTGCAAGGAGATGTCTTGAGCAGTGCAAAACCCTAATCTGGTCTTGAGTTCAAAGAGCCTTGTGATGAGAAATGTTGAAAAATGAGAGGGAAAATTTTGGGGTACAACAACTGTCTAATGTTAACTTCATCAGGTTAGATTTGGGTAACACATTGAGAGCATAACCAGTATCGGTGAGTACCCTGGATATACTTGTAGTACCTATCTGTATTGAAATGTGTAGTTCTTGGTTGTGAGCTCGACCTTCCGCGGGTAATTCACTATCTTTGAAACCCAAATATGACCCAAACGTCAGATTTGCTACCACATTATAAAATTGGTTCACGGTAATTTCTTCTGCAACAATAGTAGAACTTAAAACTTTCATTAGGGGATCTCGATGCGCTTATGAATTGATAAGCAACGAGAGTATGAAAATATTGGCTAGAGTTTGGTGAAGTTGGTCCACCACCTTGTAGTCACTTCTCTTAGTTATCTTCAAATATCCGTTGGCCTCTTGGTCAGTGAAGCTTTTGTTTGGAGGCTCTTGATTCACCTCCTCTACCACTTTTCCTTTTTCTTTTGTTAACCATTTTCATTCTTCTCTAATGGTTTAGATCCGAACACCCGACCACTACGGGTCATGCCCCATGTCCCTGCTATATTTGAAATTGTAGGTTCTTGACTTGATGATGACTTACATTCTTGTTTCGAGCCATTGATATATACAGTCAGATCATAATTCCATGGTACTGCCTTGTCAGTTTTGTAAGGGGTAGGAGATGGCCCTTTAATTACCACACTAGTCTTTGGTGTTGCTGGTATTCTCAGAGTTTGCTTTATTGTAGGAGCTTCTATTGAATCCCCCCACAGGATCACAAGAGTCTTCTTGTCATGGTTTGGACTTTGATAAGAAATTACCAATGGCTTCTTCACACTTCCTTCAATTGCTTCTATATATTCATCTTCATGGTATGGTCCGAATTGGACTATCCCCTGATCCACAAATAGTTGTAAGGTCTTTTCAAAAGCTTCGTGTGATACGGTGGCAGAACCGACTGTTAATACTGGTTTGCGTTTTTTGTTCGAAAATGTCACGGTAAGCAAGATTCGCCACCGAATTTTATTTTATCCAATCAGGAAAAGGAAAAAGAACAGAAAAAACCTTTTTCGAGATGTTTCTGAGTACGTGGGGTAGGTTATAGAAAGGGAAGGTGTTAGCACCCTTTCTATTTGTGGTTTTCCACGGGCTCTTAGGTACTTGCTCATTTTGAAATTGCTTGTGTGTGCTTGTTTTGAAAAGTTTTGTTTTACTTCGTTTTAACCCTTGTTTCTGTCCTCAAGAGTGTTATGAAGTTGTTTTTGAAAACTTTGTTTGAAAAGTGTTTGGTGTGAAAAAGTTTGTTTGTTTTGAGCAAGTACCTAGGAACTAATCTACTTACTCGAAAAAAACTTTTTGTTTTCCTTTAGACAACGTTATCCTATAATTAAGGAATAGGTAACACCGTCGTTGGAATTTTAAAGGGACGTTCGAAGGGAAGAAATGGTCACTGAAGGCAACAAGTAAGGATACCTTAGCGTTTCGAAGGGACTATCGTCATAAGATCAATTCGTAGGCAACTCGAGGGACAAGTAGGGACTGTGATCTTTATGACGACTTTGAATCGTGTGTCATGGCTAAGGTATCCCTACGTTTGAGGGACACGACCATTATTTCTGAGGCAACCAAGTGAGGAAAACCCTAGGAGTGAGCATGTGCATGTGTTTGATTTTAGTTATTTAGTCTTTTCACAATTAAGGTGATCTACTGTTTTAATTTTCAGTTAGTCTTTCCATACAATCCTATTAACATACATCTAAGCATTTTATAATTTATGGAAATTAAAAGTGCGGAAAGTTAAAGTCCTAGCTATTACAGGGCTTTTGCAGATACATAATTATCTTAACTGGAAATAAAAATGCGGAATTTAAACCCTAATTACTATTACAACCTCGAAACAGTTACAATAATTAAAAAAAGAATTAAAATGTGCACGGCGATTTAAACTCGAGAATTAAAGAATCCTAAAAATTTAATTGAAAAATATATTTAGGTTATTATTATTTTTTTAGAAAAATTAATTAGGTTATGTATAAATTAAAACCCTAATTCTAATTGATTAAAATTATGGAAAAAAACAATTAAATTGCCCTAAATAATTAAGCTAATTAATTAATTAAAGGAACAAAATATTTTTTATGAAAAAAAGATTTTTTAGGTTTTTTTAATGATTTTTTTATTTAATAAAAAAAACTGATTTTTTTATTATTTTGTAATGAAAAGAAATAATTAATAAAATAGTTAAAATAAAAGAAATAAAATAGAAAGGAAAGAGATTTGGGCCTGTTAGAAGCTTAGAAGGGGGTGTATAACTGAATTTTTGGGCCCATTAGTGGTTAAGCCCAGTCAACGCATGGATCTTATGTAACCCCTTTTGGAGGGTGCACCATGGACTGCCCTTTTGTTGAGCGTTTGATCTGAATAGAGATGAATCCTGTGGCTGGATGATGGAAGCGTATGGTGGACTCCTGGGATGTGTATGCACATGATATGCAGTTAAATATTGAGAAAATTGCAAAACGCTGGGACCTGGGATCAAACCCAGGTCCTCCCACTCAATGCAATGCACGCCTGGCCAGCTAGGCTATCTGTTTTACTTGTCAATATAGTAACATTAATTAATAATATATGAAACCAACATGATTAACAAAAACACGCGCCAGATTTCAAATGGACCAATGGGATGGTGATAAATCACTGTGTTCTTCCCTGTCAGTCGTCTTAGGCCATGATAGTTATACCTACAGACAAGTTGCCATAGCTACAACCCTGCAAGTTTCATAAATCAATATCATGAAATATAAATGCAAGGTAAGACCACAGATCAATTTGTTTTGACCTCACTAATACGATGGCACCCTTTTTTGGCCCTAATTTTACCTGTACGATAAAGCCCTAAAACGCAAGCATGAACCCTAATAATGGCAATTCATCATTTATGCATCAAAACACAAAATTACGTAAACCAAAACATTCCAAATGATGATACAAATATCATGATATGCTTAAAAGTTGTTAACCATGCGTAAATTGTAAAATCAAATTCAAGATTATATGAGCAAACTGTGGGTCTATAGCCCGCGATTCTGGCCGTGTGGAAGCTTGCAAATGATCGTGTTAGCTTCTGGGAAGGTCCAGGAAACGATTGAGAGTGTTGAAATGCTTTGAATTGCCTTCTAGGTCCAAAAACGATCCAACACTTTTTTCCAATTTTTTGAGTTTTGGTATGGCCTTTTTCTACTGCAAATCCTTGTTCTCTTGGCTTGGTTATGTTATGTATTTGTAATAGAACGAATTAGGTTAACAAAAACGCATTGTATCTTGGTGAATTAAGGAGATTGGATTTGATTTTGTTTTTGTATTATATCTTTCCAAAACAACCAAAATCATGCTATTTTTGCTTCAATCAACCCTTGCACAATTTGGATATGATATGCTAGCTTGATTGGATTTGATTCCTACAAAAAATAAGATCAAAAATCAATCTTTTACATTTTTTGTAATTTTTGATTTAATTTGAATTTTAAATAATAAAAAATCAAAATAAAATAAATAATGAAGAAAGTAAAGTGTAAATGCTGATTTGGGTCGTGGACCACGTCACAAGAAAGATTCAATCATGAAAAACTAGGCCCATTTGACAAAAAATGCATTTTTGAGCACATTTGACTTTTGGCAATTTTGCAAAAACGGTCAACTTTGACAAGCCATATCTCCTCCAATTTTAACCATTGAGAGGTGTTCTTGGACTTTTTGGAAAGCTTAGGGTGTCCCCTAAACAACCCTTTTGGTCTCATATCAATTGGGTCTTACATGTTCATGTAAGAAGCTTTGACCCAAAGGTGTTTTTGTTGACTTTTTAAAAGGACCTATAATGTAGAAATTCATATCTTTTGATGAGTGAATATTTTGAACTTAAGGGCTGAAGATTAATTGTAGGAAATTGCATCCTCTTCAAAACTAGCCTTGGATTTAAAGTTTCTGATAAAGTATGAAGAAGTTATGTTTGGTCAAAGTTTGGTTGACTTTTCCTAAGAAACCCTAATTTAACAACTTTTGGGTTTTGATGAATTTGGGGAATTCCTTGAGGAATCATGAACAACCCTTGATCGAATGATGGATATCACTTCAAAATGTTGATGTTGACCAAAAATATTGAAGTTTGACTGTATGTGGGCCCTAGTTGACTTTTGACCTAGTATAATTGATTTTCAGGCATCTGAGCAGTTGACTGAGCAAACTTCTTGTGCAAGGCATGAAACTTGACATGCATGATATTCAGAACATATTGGGACCATGGAAAGAATTTGGGACCTTTGGAGTTCCCACACCCTGATGAAAGTGGAAACCCTAGTTTGAAGCTTGTTGCCTTAGGAGGATTTGTTTGGTCAACTCTTGGGCATCCTTGAGCAAATTGAGGAACTCAATGGGCATGGGTTGAGTAAAATGAGAGGGTAAATTTTGGGGTACAAAACTTGTCCCTGTTCAAATTTCTTAAACCTGAGGATGTAGATTGGTTATCTGCCTTTCGTAATCTGAAGGTGGAAGATGATTGAACACTAGAGTGCCTAGAAATTTTCACTCGTCTGAGATGGTGCTGGATTGTGTAGATAGTATTGGGAATGGTCTTACATATGCCATTTGGAAAAGATGACGGAAGATCGTCGAAAATGGGCTTAAAGATGCCATCCAGGATGATGACGGAGAGTCGTCGGAGATGGGCTTAAAGATGCCATCCAGAATGGTGTTGATTTTGTGAGATATTCCTTCGATGAGAATTCTTGTTCCTGTCGTTGAGGAGGAATCTGTTGAGGAATGTTGGTCTCTCTTGGGAGAAATAGAATTTTAGGAGCTTCAGTTGTTCGTTACTCTACTGGGGAATCATCTCTTAGTCGAGGAGGTGAAAGTGAACTGCTATTTGGTCGTGCTCCAGGCTTTACAGTGATTTGCTAAGGATAATAAGATTAACTGCTATCTGGTCGCACTCCAGGTTCCATAGTGACTTATTGGGAAGATGAGATTATACTTGCTATCTGTTCGTGCTCCAGGCTTTGCAATTTCTCAATTCTTATTTGGTCGTGTTCCAGGCTTCAGAAGGAATTAAGTGTTTATCCGGTCGCATCCGGGTTTCAACTTGAATTTAAGGCATACTAATATCCGGTCGATTTTCGGGCTTCATAGTAATCGGCCGAGTAAACTTCTATTTGGTCAAATTCCAAGCTTCACAGTATCTCATACTGTTATTTCGTCGTGCTCTAGGTTTCATAATGTCTCTCACCTCTATCTGGTCGTGCTCCAGTCTTCACAGCGTCTTATACCACTACTTGTTCGATTCCAGGCTTCATAGTATTTTGTACTGTTATCTGGTCGATTTCCAGGCTTCACAGTATGATGGGGAAATTAAGCTATTATCCGATTGATTTCCGAGCTTCATAGCTTGAATTTAAGATATACCACTATCTGGGCGATTCCAGGCTTTATAGTATTTTGGAGAAATCAAGATATTATCCTGTTGATTTCCGGGCTTCATAGCTTGAACTGGAATAGAAATCTTAGTATCAATTTGACTGAACCAGGGAAAACTTTTGAGAACTTCAACTGGGAGAGAAATATTAGTATCGATTTGACTGGTCTCGGGAGAGGTCTCAGATTAACTTTGACTAGCATAGAAATCAGGGGAATCTTAGCGGTGATCCGGCTGACCCAGACGAAAGTCTTAGAACATCTTCAACTAGAATAGAAACCTTAGTGTCGGTTTGACTAAACCAGAGAAAGTGTTGGAATATCTTCCACTGGAATAGAAACCTTGGTGTCGGTTTGGCTGAACTAGAGAGAACTCGTGATATCTTGATTACATCTTTCCCTGAAAGGTAAAGAGTTAGTCATATGCAATGTCATGATGTATGAAATGCATTGAGTAATGATGTTCTCAAAATAAATGAGATTGTATTGTATAATATGTATGCGCATGCCATGATGTATGGATATGTAATGCCATTGGGATATTCTCTAGTTGGGGAAAATAAATCCTGGACTGCTGTTGGGGAGTATAAGGAGTTGAGTTCTTCGTTTCCGCTGGGGATAGTGAACGAAGATGATTAGCTGGAGATTTACATCCATTCTGCTTGAGAATATTATGCTGGGAGAGACTCTGTCTGAGAATAATCCTGCTGGGGAATGACTCTGTGGGGGAAGAGAGATACTCTATTGGAAAATCTGCAGATTTAGAGAAATAAACTCAGTTGGGTATGAACTTCCATTACTAGGGAGAAGAGCTCTGTTGGAGATTGAGCTTCTGCTGTCATAGAAATAAACTCTACTTGGGAAATGGCTTTATAAACTGTTTATGATTATACCGCACGGCTGGGGAACACAGATATTAGCTTTCTGAAAGAGCCTTCTAGGGAAGTAATTCCTTCTTGGGGATACGGAGGTCGAACCTTGGTTGTCTCGACTCTGTGGGGAATATAGATATCACTTGCTTGTATGTGATAGTGACTTCGTTTCCAACTGTCTCTGCCCCTTGTACCATGATGGACGGGGTAACTGTCGATATTTAGGTTTTGTACCAGTTTCTTTGAGTTCTTAGTAACTGTCTTTCTGTTTTATATGTAAATATTTGTGAACAGTAATCAAATTCAAATGCATATGTCAAGAATAAAACATTGGACGTTTTTGCAAAACAAAACAGAAAACGGAAAAAACAAACACACAGTTTTGTACTTAAAAGACGTTTTGTATTGATTTGAAATTTTCCTATAACAGGCGTTTTTTTACAAGGAGGTTGACGCTCTGGTAAGAGAACGTCGCCGTAAAAATGGAAATTATTACAGAAGTTATGTACAAAAGAAAACACCTATGTGTAGTGATCCCATTTGGTTTCAATTCTACTATTGCCCCTATGTCTTCGAGCATCTCGTCACTTTGCTGCTTGTCCGAAGCTGACTGGATTGATTGGTATCGTTTGAGCTTGGTATCTGATTACTGAAGTCTGATCGCAAGGTGATCCAATAGGGCATAGTGATACGCTTTGATCCATAACTTTTTTTTGGACCGCCCTTTCGGGTTTTCAGTCCACCGGGATACCCTTTTTTGCCCAAGCTCCCCTTTCGGGTTTTCGACTTTCCGAGTGTATAGATTTTTCTTTTTTTATCCCTAATTTTTGCCCAAACCCTTTTGGTTCACCGGGATGCCCCTATTTTTGCCTAGGTATGTCAACCTAGCGGGTCTTTGTTATGCGTAATATCTTTTCACTATGTCCGCATTGACAGGGTGTGGAAGGTCGTCACTATCCATGGTGGTCATAATCATGGCTCCACCAAAAAATATGTTCTTGACTACAAATGGTCCCTCATAAGTGGGAGTCCATTTTCCCCTGGGATCACCTTGTGGCATTATAATGCGCTTGATTACCAGATCCCCTACTTGATACGCTTGTTGTCTGACTTTCTTGTTGAAGGCCTTAATCATCCATTTCTGATACATTTGGCCATGGCAGACAGCAGTAAGTCTTTTCTCGTTGATTAAGTTCAATTGATCAAGTCGAGTCTGGATCCAATCGTCTTCGCTCAAACCTACATCCTTCATAATCCATAGAGAAGGGATCTGGACCTCTATGGGTAGGACAGCCTCCATGCCATATACCAGAGAATATGGTGTTACCCCTGTCGACGTACGTGTTGAAGTACGGTACCCGTGAAGAGTAAACGGTAACATCTCGTGCCAGTCTTTATATGTCACTGTCATCTTCTGTATGATCTTTTTGATATTCTTATTAGTAGCTTCGACAGCCCCATTCATCTTCGGCCGGTAAGGAGAAGAGTTGTGATGCTGAATCTTGAACTGTTTACAGAGTTCAGTGATCATCGAGTTGTTGAGATTGGTACCGTTGTCTGTGATGATTCTCTCAGGGATACCATAATGACAAACTAAGTTATGCTTGATGAACCGTTCCACCATATTCTTAGTAACCTTAGCAAAGGAGGCAGCCTCAACCAACTTCATAAAGTAATCAATGGCCACTAGGATGAAGCGATGTCCGTTGGACGCGGTAAGTCTGATCTCGCCGATCACGTCAGTGCCCCACATTGCGAAGGGCCATGGAGCCGTCAAAACATTCAAGGGAACTGAAGGTACATGCATCTTATCAACATAGATTTGGCACTTGTGACAGGTTCAAGAATGCTGATAACAATCGGTTTCCATAGTGGACCAATAGTATCTTGCCCGTAGGATCTTCTTTGCCATGGTATTTCCACTAGAATGAGTGCTGAAGGTACCTTTGTGTAGGTCTTCCATGATCCTCTCTGCTTCGCTCTTGTCTACACACCGCAGTAAGGTAGAGTCATGATTGCGCTTATAGAGGATTCCATTGCTGAGGAAGAACTTTGCAGCGAACCTTCTCAGAAATTTCTTGTCATTGACAGATGCCCCCTCGGGGTATTCTTGAGCCTCAAGATACCTTTTCACCTCATGAAACCAAGGTTTGTCGGCTACCTCCTCAGTATCGATCTCACAGCAGTATGCCAGTTCATCCAACCTCTCAATAGTGATTAGGGGAGCTTCATTATCCCACCTGACCTTGAACATTGACGACATAGTAGCTAGCGCGTCCGCTAACTGATTTTCTTCTCGTGGGAAATGTTCAAAGGTGATCTTTTCAAAATGCGGAAGCAGTGTCAATACATACTCTTTGTAAGGGATAAGGTTAGGGTGCTTTGTATCCCACTCGCCTTTGATCTAACTTATCACCAAAGCGGAATCCCCGAATACACTCAAGAACTTGATCCTTAGGTCAATTGCAGCTCTAAGACCCATGATACATGCTTCATACTCTACCATGTTATTGGTACAGTTGAAACATAATCGGGCAGTGAACGGAGTATGACAGCCCTCGGGAGATATGATTACGGCGCCAATACCATTATCCAGTGTGTTTGAGGCTCCATCAAAATACATAGACCATCAGGATCCTTCCTTAGGTCCTTCATCCAGTCCAGGTTCTTCACAGTCAGTTACCAACATGATATTCTCATCCGAGAACTCGAAATTCATGGACTGGTAGTCGTCCACGGCCTAATGCGCCAAATGATCAGCTAACACACTTCCCTTGATTGCCTTTTGGTTTGTGTATTAGATGTCGTACTCGGTTAAGATTATTTTCCATCTTACTATCCTTCTGGAGAGAGAGGGCTTCTCGAAAATGTACTTGATTGGATCCATCTTAGATATCAACAAAGTAGTGTGGGTCAACATATACTGTCTCAATCGGCGAGCATCCCATGCCAAAGCGCAACAAGTTTTCTCAAGCAGTGAATATCGTGTTTCGCAGCCAGTAAACTTTCTACTAAGGTAGTATATTGTGTGCTCTTTTCGACCAGACTCGTCATGCTGCCCCAGCACACACCCCATTGAATTATCTAGCACTCTTAAGTACATTATCAAAGGTCTTCCTTCAGTCGGAGGCATCAGAATAGGAGGCTCTTGGAGATATTGTTTGATTCTATCAAAGGCTACCTGGAATTCGTCATTCCACTTTACCACTTGATCTTTCTTCAGAAGCTTGAAGATTGGCTCACAAGTAGCAGTCAGATGTGAAATGAATCGGGTAATGTAATTTAGGCGTCCCAAGAAACCTCTAACTTCCTTCTCAGTACGGGGAGCCGGAATCTCTTGTATGGCCTTCACCTTTGCAGGGTTTACTTGAATACCTTTGTCACTGACGATGAATCCCAGAAGCTTACCAGACCTTACCCCGAAGGTGCACTTGTTTGGATTTAATCTCAGCTTTTACGTCTTCAACCTATCAAACAGCTTTCGTAGATGATCAAGGTGTTCTTCTTCAGTTTGAGACCTGGCTATCATGTCATCGACGTAAACCTCTATCTCATGGTGAATCATGTCATGGAACATAGCTACCATAGCTTGTTGATAAGTTTCCCCATCATTCTTCAACCCAAACGGCATCACCTTGTAGCAGAAAGTGCCCCACTGTGTAACAAAGGTTGTCTTCTCCATGTCTTCAGGTGCCATCTTAATCTGATTGTAGCCAGAGAAACCGTCCATGAAGGAAAAGACTTTATGTTGTGCAGTGTTATCAACCAGAACCTCGATGTTGGGAAGCGGGAAGTATTCCTTGGGGCTTGCCCTGTTCAGGTGTCTGTAATCCACACACATTCGTACTTTACCATCTTTCTTAGGTACTGGAACCACATTAGCAACCCACTGCGGATAGGAGGTGACAACTAAGAACCCGACGTTGAATTGTTTCATAACCTCTGCTTTAATCTTCTTTGACATCTTAGGGCGCATACTGCCGACCTTTTGCTTTACCGGAAGGCAGTCTTCTTTAGTCGGCAGACGATGAACCACTATATCCGTGTCTAGTCCCGGCATGTCTTCATATGACCAGGCGAAGATTTCAACATACTCATGCAACATCTGTACCAATCGCTGTTTGACATTAAGCTCCAGATTTGCACCTATCTTAACCTCTTTTTTGTCTTCTTCTGTACCCAAGTTCACTGTCTCAACCGACTCTTCATGAGGCTGTATGGCCCTTTCTTCCTGCTGTAATAGTCTAGCAAGTTCTTCGGGTACCTCACAATCTTCCTCACCTTCGTCCTCGGCTTGGTTGATCGTATTTTCAAAGTCATAATGAGCAGTAGCATAACTGTTATCAATGGGATCCAGAGTGGATATGGATATGCATTTGGATATGTGAGTGTGTGTAAGAGCATAGCTGTATAGACAGAATAAAAGAAAAGAAAGACAAAGAGCGCAAAATTTGTATGCAAACGTCCAATGCTTTATTAATGTCATATGAAAATGAAACATGATAACCCTCACAAATAGAACCATTATGCCTCGAGTAAGACACTTGGCTTTAGAGTTTATATTGTTTTTAAATTACATATTCGAAAAATCAAAAAGACAATTACTCCTGAACAAAAGTAATCGATACAAAGTCCTTGGCAGTCCAATTACTGAGTCCACCGTTGGTAGTCGGGAAGATCCAGCTGTCAATGTCGAAATCACCATCATTGTCTTTAAGTGAATTGACCCCAGGATTGCTGATGCGTAGGGGAGGTCCTCCAGCCCGAGCACGACCAACAGCCCTTTGAGCACCTGTAGTAAAGCCCAAACCAGATTCGTCAGACTTGTAATGAATAACCGGGAGCTGACCCCAAATGGTAGACCCACCTTCTTCAACCATTGCTCGTGCATCCTTGAGAGAAGCCATCTTCAAGGAAGGTTTGGTGACCTTCGGAGGATTGTCGATAGTTTCTGCTGTAGCCATAATCTGAGGTACCTCTTTAAAGTTCTGGCAAGGAGTCTCGATGAACTCGCTGTCCATCTCTACGTACCTGAAGGAGTTCAAGTGACTGATCATGTACTCCTCTTCACCATGCACAGTGACAATCTTTCCTCTTACTGGGTACTTCAACATTTGGTGGAGGATAGAAGTAACATCCCCAGCCCCATGTATCCAAGGGCGTCCCAACAAGCAAGAATATGATGGTTTGATATTCATTACATAGAAAGTGGAGTCGAAGGTCTGGGAACCAACTTTGATTGGGACATCCACTTCCCCGTGCACCATCCTCTTCAAACCATCAAAAGCTATCACCACTATATTGCTAGGCTTCAAGGTCAAGCCTTCGCCGTCCAATCTATCCAGAGCTTTTTTAGGTAGCACATTCAACGAGGAGCCAGTATCTACCAAAACATGGGCCAGAGTCGTGCCCATGCATTCAACGGAAACATGAAGAGCATCATTATGCTTCCTCCCCTTTGGTGTCAGGTTCGCGTCGGAAAAACCCAAACCATTATCAGCAGTTAGACTAGCCACACAATCTTCAAACTGATCAACAGATGTCTCTTGTGGCACGTGAGTCGTCTTCAAAAACTTAACCAAAGCCTTCGCATGGGCCTCAGAGCACAACAACAAAGCCATCATAGAAATTTTGGATGGGGTCTGCTCCAACTGCTCGACCATATTGTAGTCGCTCTTCTTTATTATCTTCAAAATTTATTCCATTTCTTTCTTGGAAGCTTCTGGTATGGTTATTGAATTATCCCTTGTCATGACAGGCTCAATCAGTATGTATTTTCCTCGAGTCTCGGCTGACTCGGTGATAGGGGGTCAACAGGAGTGATTACTGGAATTGCAGTAGTAGTCTCGGGTGGAACCACAGCAGGAATGATCGCAGGTCCGGTAGTAGTCTTTGGAGGAGAAATCTCAGGGGAGAACACTCTTCTACTTCTTGTTATTTTACTAGTTCCGGCAATATTGATGATGTTGGAATCAACATTTTCAACAATCTTGTCTTCAATGGCTAGCATTTCATGCTTGACGCCGTAGTAATAGACGTCGGCCCCATAGTTCCAAGGAACAGCTTTTTCCGAGGAGTATGGGATTGGCCCAAGAATGGTTATGATCAACGGAGTCATCTTCAGAATTGATATAATCCTGACGGGTCTCTTAGCGGAGGCCCTGGGAGGATTGACGGAAATGGTTATGATAGCAACGTTTTCACAGGAAATAGTCAAAACAAGGGTCTTCTCAAACAGGATCTCTTTGTCATCCATCAGGCGCTGAACACCTGCTTTCAACAAAGGGCACCCAGTCGGTAGAAATGAACAAAAGTGGCAACCTTCACCACAACCCGAAAATAAACTGGCCTTCAACAAACTCTCTTTGATAGTCATGAGTGGGGTCACTAATTCTTCCACAGAGGTCACAAACACATCTTCTTCAACGACATTAACACCCCGACCATGTTTCGACATAGTAGCAGTGATAACGTTAGGAGTCTCCGGGGGATCAAATTCAATCTCCTTAGCATCAATCAGACCATGTACTTTGTTCTTCAAAGCCCATCAGTCATTGGTATTATGGCATGGACTTTCCGAATGGTAAGCACAATGAGAATTCGGTTTATAGTATGGAGAGGTGGTGTTCGGATTCTTTGGAGCTTCCCTCAGAGTAACCAGATTGGTATTCAGCAACTGAGGTAAAATCTGAGACAAAGTCATGTTGATTCGAGTAAACTGTCTAGTCGGCCTTTCTACTCTCGGCTGATTATTTCTTTGCTGAGCAGGTGCAGGGTTAGGAATCATAACAGCCTCTACCGCCAAACAGAGTTCTGTTCGATTCTGATTCTTTTGGTTGTAGACAACACTGACTTCCTTTTTACCTGCAAACGGCTTCCTTGCAGCACTAGAAGAGGCATCCTTCTGAAATTTTCCACTTCGGATTCCAACTTCCACTCTTTCTCCTGTTAAGATTAGTTCAGTAAAACCCATTGATGAACTTCCAATCAGCTTGTTGAAGAATGGCCCAGTCAAAGTTCCCAGAAACATATCCATGAGCTCCCTGTCAGCCAAGGGAGGTTGAACTCTTCCAGCTAAATATCTCCACTTCTGAGCATAATCCTTGAAACCCTCGTTTGAACCCATAGATAGATTTTGGAATTGTGTACGGGTGGGAGCGAGGTCTGCATTATACTGATATTGCTTATAAAATGCAGCAGCAAGGTCTTCCTAGTTACGAACATTGGCTCTTTCCAGCTGATAGAACCAATCCAGTTGTGTTCCAAACAAACTGTCTTGGAAAAAGTGAACCCATAAGTCTTTGTCAGTAGTATGAGGCTGTATCTTCCTCACATAAAAATGGAAATGCATTTTGGGACAAGAGACCCCATCATACTTAGCAAATACCGGTGGCTTGAACTTTGGGGGGGTGACAACCCCGGAGACCAGACCCAACTCTTTAAAATCCAGCCCAGGAACCTTCTGGATTTCCATAGCGCTCAGACGCTCTTCTAACTGCTTATACCTTTCATCAGCCGGAGGGTATTGCTCCTCATTGTAATTTGTTCCATTGTCAGACTCTTTAGGACTAGGGTCGTCTTCTATGGCTTCAACCTCTTGGTTCTCTCCCTCTTTAGATGAAGAATCTAAATCAACAATCCGTCTTGGCGGCCCGCTGAACCTTCTGCTCATATGTGCCACACCGGCTGTCCTCTTGGTTTTATTGTTCTTCTTAGTAATCAGAGCCTTCATTTCTTCCTGTCCTTTAGCCAGAGCCACAATCATTTGCTGGAACTGCGTGTTCTGAGTCTGAAGATCTTTCACAGTTTGTTCAAGAGCCATTGCTGAAATAAACAGCGGAGGAGATGAGAAACCTATTATGAGTCTTGTTATGCAATGATATGTATGATATACATGCGATGTTTTCAAGGACTTTGGGAAATTTAAATTTGTGAACCAAAATGAAACAAAGATTTTATTAGTTGAATTCAAAGTTCAAATGCCTTTTAGGCATTACAAAAAACAAATCTAAAAACTAGAAAAAATCAAAATTCCCATGGATGTTTCCTCTTTGTGCCGAGATAGACATTGATTCCTCTTTCCTCATGGATATGCTTTGTAAGCTCTAAAACCTTCCTCTCCTGGGCATAGAACTAATCCTTGTAAGTATCCCGCTCTTTCTTCAACTGAATCTAATACCTCTGTAGTTCTCCAAGATCAGTGGGCATATCAGGATGGAGAATTATGTAAGGAATACCCCCTTCAGTAGTGGGTTCCAAAATCATTGGTAGAACGACCATATAGGGCATCATAAGTTTCTGGGTGCGAGCTCGTACCCATTGGAGATAAGGTTCCATAGGAATGGAAGCCTTTGGCCCCAAAGCCTTGGCGCCAGATCTGTTTACCAAGCTCCAAGCTCGTATGAACCTCTGGCGATACTCTTGAACATCATCCTCATATTTGAATACAATGACCTCGATAAGTAACTCATGGGGACCATCCCTTCGAGCATAACCAAATTGTCGCAGAGCTAAACAAGGATTTTAGGTTATGCCCCCCTCTGATGCCAAGTAATGGGACATTAGGGTACTCTCCACATCGGTCAATAATAGTAGTGTTTTCCATAGCTCAGGAACACCAGAGAATATTCGTGTGAGCGAGTGACATTATCCTTTGCGACCAACCGAAACCTTCTTCATTCTTCAGTATGGACTTAGGGAGGTGAGAAATAAACCACCTCGACAGCAATGGCATGCAGCACATAAGAACCCCTCTTCTCTTCATGGTACGAGTATGAAGAGCGTGCAAAATATCTCCGAGCAGGTTAGGCACGGGGTTGCAAGAGAGGAAGATCTTGATAGCATTCACATCTATGAATAAGTCTGGATTAGGAAATAGTACTAACCCATAGATTAGAAGGGCCAAGACCTCCTCAAAAGCCTGAAAATCCATATCATCCCAAAACAACTGAGCTTTCTCTATTAGGAACTTGGCTAGAAAACCCTTGACTCCGCTTCTTGTTTCCCAATTGGATACCACTTCAATCCGTTTTAGATGCAAGGCTGAGGCAATGACTTCTGGCTTAGGAACTTCTTCCAGACCTGTGAAAGGCAATTGTTCAAGAATGGGTATATCCAATAACTGAGAGAACTCTTCCATGGTAGGCACCAACTGATAGTCCAGAAAGGTGAAGCAGTGGTGCTTGGGATCAAAGAAGTGAAAGAGCACACTCATCATCTTTTCATCAAAGTTTGAAGTAACCAGGTTGAGAATTCGACCATGTCTCTTAGTGAACGCAGAAGTTTCAGGGACCTTTGATATTAGCTCCTTGAGTTGGGAAGGTATTTTCACAAAGATGATTCAGATAGTGTTTCTACGAACGGAAGCCATGATCTGCAAAACAGAACAAAGATAAATTCCCTTGGTCCTTGAAATGGTTAGTGCAATAAGAATGGATGATATGTTATGATGCATGATATCATGTTCAAACAGGATAAATCACATATAAGAAAAACACACAATAGACCTTAGGTTCAAAGGATTGCATGAGGTTAAAGGTAAGAACCCTCTTGAAGTTTAGTTGGTTTCAAAACTGTCTTAGAAAAGTAACCGGGTTCTAAAGATTCTCAATATCACTGATCATTCTTTATCGGGCATTGTTTCAGATCAAGCAATCTTTTCTTGCGGCCGAAGTATCCTGAAAGTCTGATCTCAATGAGTGTACCATCGAGTATCAACCAATCCTCAGATTTATACCGAGGTCAGCTATCTCACTACTTTCTAATGGCCAAGTTTGTTCAACTAAGGTTCTAAGGTCCGTTAGTGCTTCACGATACCACACGACGGCCCTGTATTCTCCTTGTTTCCACACGAAGGATACCGGTACCAACCAAAGTGTCACACCAACATAGCCATCTCTTAAACCATATCGACCTGCGCCGTATAGTCTCTATGATCTATTGCTGTTTACCTAAAAAGTGTCCCCAGGTCCGGGTGTAGGATCTTTAATAATACCCAAACAAAACCCTTGAATTTAAAGCAGGCAAGGCAAAACAAGAAAGCAATTTTAAAATGACCTAGATCCTAAGGTAAACCCCACTTTATTTTTCCCCAGCAGAGTCACCAGTTCTGTGATACGGTGGCAGAATCGACTGTTAATACTGGTTTGCGTTTTTTGTTCGCAAAAAGTCGCGGTAAGCAAGAGTCGCCACCGACTTTTATTTTATCCAATCAGGAAAAGGAAAAAGAACAGAAAAAACCTTTTTTCGAGATGTTTCTGAGTACCGGGTAGGTTATAGAAAGGGAAGGTGTTAGCACCCTTTCTATCTATTGTTTTCCACGGGCTCTTAGGTACTTGCTCATTTTAAAATTGCTTGTGTGTGCTTGTTTTGAAAAGTTTTGTTTTACTTCATTTTAACCCTTGTTTCTATCCTCAAGAATGTTACGAAGTTGTTTTTGAAAACTTTGTTTGAAAAGTGTTTGGTGTGAAAAAAGTTTATTTGTTTTGAGCAAGTACCTTGGAACTAATCTACTTACTTGAAAAAGACTGTTCGTTTTCCTTTAGACAATGCTATCCTATTATTAAGGAATAGGTAACACCGTCATTGGAATTTTAAAGGGACGTTCGAAGGGAAGAAATGATCACTGAAGGCAACAAGTAAGGATACCTTAGCGTTTCGAAGGGACTATCTTCAAAAGATCAATCCGTAGGCAACTCGAGGGATAAGTAGGGACTGTGATCTTTATGACGACTTTGAATCGCGGGTCATGGCTAAGGTATCCCTATGTTCAAGGGACACGACCATTATTTCCGAGGAAACTAAGTGAGGAAAACCCTAGGAGTGAGCATGTGCATGTGTTTGATTTCAGTTATTTAATCTTTGCACAATTAAGGTGATCTATTGTTTTAATTTTCAGTTAGTCTTTCCATACAATCTTATTAACATACATCTAAGCAGTTTATGATTTAAGGAAATTAAAAGTGCGGAAAGTTAAAGTCCTAGCTATTACAGGGCTTCTACAGATACATAATTATCTTAACTGGAAATAAAAATGTGGAATTTAAACCCTAATTACTATTACAACCTCGAAACAGTTACAATAATAGGAAAAAAAAGAATCAAAATGTGCGCAGCGATTTAAACGCGAGAATTAAAGAATCCTAAAAATTTAATTGAAAAATATATTTAGGTTATTATTATTTTTTGAGAAAAATTAACTAGGTTATGTATAAATTAAAACCCTAATTCTAATTGATTAAAATTATGAAAAAAAACAATTAAATTGCCCTAAATAAATAAACTAATTAATTAATTAAAGGAACAAAATATATTTTTATGAAAAAAATATTTTTTAGGTTTTTTTTTATGATTTTTTTTTAATAAAAGAAACTGATTTTTTTGTTATCTTGTAAAGAAAATAAATAATTAATAAAATAGTTAAAATAAAAGAAATAAAATAGAAAGGAAAGAGATTTGGGCCTGTTAGAAGCTAAGAAGGGGGTGTATAGCTGAACTTTTGGGCCCATTAGGGGCTAAGCCCAGTGTTGTACCCCAAAATTTGTCCTCCTATATTTCTCAAAACATTGCAAGAAAAATCTTCAAGTTGCTCAAGATTGCTCAAGAGTTAGTCAGACAAGCTATCTCCTAAGGCAGTCTACCCCAAATTAGGGTTTTGTGTTGCATGAAGATCCTTGAGTACAAATGACCTCAAATGCTCCCCAATGTCCTAATATGTTCTCAAGGTCATCCATGTCAAGTTTCAAGCCTTGCAGAGGAAGTTTGCTCAGTCAATTGCTCAAAAGGTCCAAAAATCAACTGTGCTAGGGCAAAAGTCAACTGTGACCTACATACAGTCAAACTTCAAGATTTTTTGTCAACATTCTCATTTTGAAGGATATTTCATCATTTGATCAAGGGTTGATAATGATTCATCAAGGATTGCTCAAAATTCATCAGGACTCAAAAGTTGCTAAATTAGGGTTTTGTAGGAAAAGTCAACTCAACTTTGACCAAGCATAACTTTATCATACTTTATGAGAAATGACCCATACAAAGATAATTTTGAATAGGATGAAATTCCCTACAATCCATATTCATACCCCAATATCAAAAAATGCACTCACAAGAAGTTATGAATTTGGACATTATAGGTCATTTTTGAAAGTCAACAAAAACACCTTTTTTGCCAAAGCTTATAACTTGAGCATGGAATACCAAAATGAGATGAGACCAAAAGGGTTGGTTGTAGGACATCTAAAGATTTCTAAAAAGTCAAAGAACACTTCCAAAAGTTCAAAATTGAAGAAGTTATGCATTGTTGAAATTGTACTTTTTTGCAAAATTGCCAAAAGTCAACTATCCCCAAAACTTCAAATTTTGTCAAATGGGCCAATTCTTTTCCACTTGATTTGAGTTTGCATAGTTTCCCACGTGTCCTAGCTTCAGCCATGAGCCCATATTTCATTTTTATTATTTAATTTGATTTTTAATTGAATTTATTTATTTTAAATTAAATAAAATCATAAAAAATCCAAAGCATTGATAATTCATGATCTCTTGGCTATTTCAGGCTCCACATTCAATCATTATCATCATCAAATTCGAATCAAACCAAATCATGTGCAAAAAGATTGAAATGAATCAAATTTGGAATGTTTTTCATGGAGAATCAAATCAAATTTGCAATCATTATTGGAGCAAGATTTGAACCAAATTTGTTACCCTAACACACTGAGCATTACATAAGCAAGCATAAGGGACGAAAATCAGGGTTGGAAAGGGCAGAGAGAGGCAGAACAAGAATTGAAAAATTCACAAAAAAGTGAGAGATCAAAGTCTAAGCTAGAGGCAGTTTTAGGACACAAGACATGTTCCAATCGTTTCCTAGGCATTCACACAAGCTACCTGGATAAAAACCAAGCATTTTCAGACGCCCTAACGCACTGTAAGTCGCACGAAACACAACCCTGTTCTTGAAATCGATTTGACTTGTTCTTGCATCTTTTGAGAAAACTATTGACATATTCGTAATCATAAGAACATTTCCAAGCTATTTGCATCATTTAATTTCATTTATATTGTCTGTATTGCAATTCTCCATAGCTAGGTTTTGCTTGGAGTTTTTGGGTGTTTTTATTTCAGGAAGAATTGAGACACAAGAAGGGCATGGTTTTGATCAGGAAGCCAGGACGAGTCAAACCATGTTCTTGGAATGGATTTATATGGCCTAGAGAAGATTTTATCATAGGCCTGCGTTTTTAGCTGCAGATTCAAATCCGCAGGTATTCTTTTACAGGTTTTAGGACAGGGACGATGAGGTGTCCCCCGTCCATTGGTGGATTCAAATGTTACGCGCGTTTTTTTGTTATGTTCTGGAAATGATTTTGATTTCATATATATTATATTCATTGTGTTATTATTAACAAACAACAAACATGCCCCAGCGGTTGCCAGGTCAGCTTCAAAGTGTTCCAACGCTGGAGGTCAGGGGTTCGATCCATGCCTCCAGCACTTTGTATTTTCTCATTGTTTTTCAGATGATCATATGCGTGCTCAAGCGCGCAGCCTACCATGCGCCTTCATCCATCCAAATTCCAGATGGCCAAATGCCAGATCTAGTGGTCCATGATTGAAGGTCCACCATAGGCCAAGATCCAAGCGTGCATACTGGATCCCAGAAAGTCAAAAAGGCCAGCATAAGTGGGCTTATGGAATTGCTATCAACACCACCTAATCAGGCCCAAACTCTCTCTTTTATTTATTTTTGTTTTATTAATTGTTTTATTTTTTTATTTAATTTCTAACCAATCACAAAATTCCTTTTTTATTAAATAATTTATTCTTATTAATTGATTTATTTAATTTAATTTAGTAATTAATTTAGGATTTATTTCTTTCTTAAAATAAAACAACAAAAATATTTCTTCTTTAACAAAAAGGGTCAAAACCCTAATCATGCGTCTGATCTAATTTTGTGCCGCGATTTACTTTTTTATCCAATAATGTACCTGCTTCCGGATTGTAATAGTTAAATAGGAATTTTAATTATTGTTATTGCTTTATTTTATTTTTCAAAGGGTTTGTCTTTGGCGATGTAAATAACCGACGCCTTGTAATTTAAATTCCGCACTTTATTTCTGCAAATTATAACTGTTAGATGTTTGATAATAGGGTTGCATGACAAGACTGAATGTTAATCTTAAAATCAAATTAGATCACCCTTAACATGTGCAAAGATAAAAATAACTGAAAACGACACACCCGCACATGCGTACTCTTAGGGTACACCCCACTTGGTTGCCTTCGTACACGGTCATTGAGTATAGGTTGTTTTAGAGGTCGCCCTCTTGTCTAAAAGGTCATAGCCGCCTCGAAGTGGTTGCCTCGGATATTGTTGCCTCAAACAAATGACCTAAGACATTAGGGTTACCGCTAAGGCGCCCTAACATTGCTTTGGTGACCGTAAGTCCCTCATTCGAATTGACCCTTAAACTCCAATGACGATGCTACCTACTCACTAATAGTGGGATATCGTTGTCTAAAGGAAACGAATACATAACGATTCTTTTTTCGAGTAGGTAGATGGTTCTTAGATACTTGCTCTTTCAAAAAAGCAGAACTCTTCACACTTACACTTTCGAACAAAGTTTTTTTTCCAAAACATTTCATTACACTCTTGAGGACAGAAGCAAGAGTTAAATCGAAGTTTCAAAACAAAAATTTTTTTCAAACCCATAAGCATAAAGAAAACAATTTTGAAAACAATGAGCAAGTACCTAAGAGCCTGTAGATAACCACGGATAGAAAGGGTGCTAACACCTTCCCTTTCTATAATCTACCCCCCAAACTCATAGATAATCTAGAAAAAGGAATTTTTCTGTGCTTTTTTCTTTTCCTTGTTGGATAAAATAAAAGTCGGTGGTGACTCTTGCTTACCGTGACATTTTGTGAACACAAACGCAAAACGCAAACCAGCATTCCAAAAAAAACAGTCAGTTCTTCCCACCGCATCACAGAACTGGCGACTCTGCTGGGGAGTATTCTTATAAGTGGGGTGTACCTTAGGAATAGTTCATAATGTTTTCAATTGCTTGATTTATATGCTTTATCTTTGTGGGTTAAATCGGAGTTACTATAGATCCTAACCCGAATCTGGGGAATACCCTTTAGGTAAGTAGCAATAAACTGTGAGGGGAACTCCGATTCAAAGCAGTTTATAATGTGCTTATTGATGCTTGAGTAGAAGTACTTGGAGTAAGCTCCTTCTACATAATCATGCTAGACCGAAAGCCAAATTTACTGCCTGGTTGTTGTGTCATGGGAAGCTCCCAACTAAGGATAGGCTGGTGAGGTTTGGTATAGTTCAAGATAGCTTATGTAGGTTGTGTGATAAGGAGGAAGAAAGTGCTAACCATCTTTTCTTTAGCTGCTCCAAAACTATTACTGTTTGGATGGCAACCTTAACTTGGTTGGGGGTAAGCCACAAACCTCTTCTCTGGGAGGATGAGTTTAAGTGGATTCTGGCTAGTACTAAAGGTAAGGGATGGCGGGCAACAGTGCTCAAAATGGCGTTTACAGAAACAATTCATGAAACTTGGCTGCTTAGGAATGCTACTATTTTTGATAACATTACTTTTAACAACAATACGGTAGAAAGAATTATTGATTGTATAGTGTATAGATGTTGGGGAAATAGGAAGATCAGGCCTAATATTGCTAGATTAATGTGTTAACATTTTTTTGTAGAAATAGATGGCTGAACCTGTAGAGGTTGCCTTGGTTGTATTGTTCCCTTTTGAATTAATATAGCAGTTTTGGTTCAAAAAATAAATAAACTGTGAGGGAACTGTACGGCATAGACCGATACGGTTGAAGCAGTAGCTACGTTGGTGTGGTACTTTAGTTTGTACCGATATCCCTTGTGGCGCAACAAGGAGAATATGGGTCTTTTAAGGAGTCATTAAGCACCAACTGACCTTAGAACCTTTAAATTGACCAACTTGGCCATAGAACAGTAGCAGTATGCTACACTCATTGAGACTAAACTCTCGCGATGATTCCGGCTGCAAGAAAAGGTTGCCAAACTGGAATTATGACCGATCGAGGGTGTTCAGTGATATTGAGATCCTCTAGAACCCGGTTACTATTTCTAGGACAGGTTTAAACCAACTGAACTAAAAGAGGGTAATACCTAAACTTCTTGCCAGCCTGAAATCTAAGGGTTATATGTGTGACTTGTGTGCCCTTACCATGTTTGCTATCTGTGAATACTTGTGATATGTTTCTATCATGACATCATGCATCATGACATTACATGCATATTGCATTGGACTAACCTATTTCAAAGACAAAGGGGATTCATCTTTGTTCTGTTTTGTAGGTCATGGCACCCATGCGTAGAAACACTATTCAGATCAACTTTGTCCAGATTCCCACTCAGCTTAAGGAGTTGGTTGCAAAGATTTCAGATACTTCTTCCTTTATCAGAAGACATGGTCACCTCCTTGGTTTGGTCACCTCCAAATTGGACGAACAAATGATGAGTGTCTTAGTCCATTTCTTTGATCCACTGTACCACTGCTTCGCTTTTCCGGACTACCAGTTGATCCCTACCATGGAAGAGTTCTCTGATCTTCTTGGTATCTCCATTCTAGAGCAGACCCCGTTTACAGGTTGGGAGAAGATCCTTAGGCCGGAAGAGATTGCTTCAGCCCTCTATCTGACAAAGGCTGAGGTAATGTCTAATTGGGAAACTAGAAGTGGGACAAAATGCTTCTTGGCTAAATTCTTGGTTGATCGGGCTAATCAGTTCTGGGACAGTCTAGACTTTCAAGCATTTGAAGACATTTTGGCTCTTCTCATATATGGTTTGGTGTTGTTTCCTAACTCAGATTCTTTCGTCAATGTCAATGCGGTGAAGATCTTCATTTCTCGTAATCCGGTACCCACTCTCTTGGGTGACATTTTGCACTCTCTTTATGCCCGTACTGCTCGGAAACGGGGAACCCTTATGAGTTGTGCACCATTGCTGGCGAGGTGGTTTATTTCTCACCTCCCCAAATCAGTTTTGAAGAATAAGGAAGGCATGGGTTGGGCCTACAGGATTATGTCTCTCTCCCATAATGACATCATTTGGACTATTAAGGGTATGGAAGATGTGGCTATTATTGACCGCTGTGGGGAGTACCCCAATGTTCCACTGCTAGGAACCCATGGAGGAATCACCTACAATCCACGTTTGGCCTTACGTCAGTTTGGGCGAGCTAGGAGGGAAGGACCTCATGAGTTGCTAATGCCGAGTATTGTCTTTGACTTCCAAGGGGACAGTGACGAGAAACGCCGCAGGTTAATACGAGCTTGGGATAGGGTACATAGGTCTGATCCACACGAGCTGGGAACGAAGACTTCTCTACCAATGGAACCATATCTCCGATGGGTTCGCATACGTGCCCAAAAGCTGGGAATGCCGTACGAAGCCGTCTTGCCTGTGATTGTTGAGGTTATTGATGAAGAAGGGGTTCCTCCTACCATCCTCCATCCACACATGCCTACTGACATTGGGGCATTAAAGAGATCGTGGATGCAGCTGAGAGAAGAGCGGGATACTTACAGATAAAAGTATCACGAGCAAGAGCGGAAGATCCAGAAGTTGACAAGGCAATTGGAGAATGAACAAATCCTCAACGACTATGTCAGCACCAAAGGCAAACGACCATGGGAGCACTGATGTCTTTTGATTATTTCTAGCTTTGATTTACTTTTCAGTTTTTCTTTCTTGTAACGCCTTAAAGGCATTTGTTGAACAATTGAATTTCAAGTTTATCTAATAAAATTTTGTTTTATTTTGGTTTACGAATTTGAATCTCCAAAGTCTTTGAAATCATATCATACGCATTTCATTCCATGCACCTCATCACAGGTACCCATTACAGGTTTCTTATCTTCTTCGCTGTTTATTTCAGCATCATGTCTTCTGAAACATCAACTGATCAAGCCATCAAGGAACTACAAGCTCAAAACGCCCAGTTCCAGGAATTGTTCATGAGTTTAGCCAAGGGTCAGCAAGATCTGAAGACCCTTATCTTGAAGGATAAGAAGAAGAAGACAGTCCTCCTGAACATGGGTCACAGGTTTGGAAACAGGCTGCGAGATAAAGTCAATATATCCCACTCATCTGGAGGGGGAGAAAACCAAGAAGAAAGGAGGGTTCCTAGCCCTGTGGTATCTGATCATGAGACTGACTTTGACGAAGACCAGTATCCTCTGGCTAAGGATAGATATAAACAGCTTGAAGACCGTTTAAGTGCCATGGAGATCCTGAAGGTCCCTGGGTTGGACTTTGGTGATCTAGGTTTGTCGTCTGGGGTGGTGATTCCCCACAAGTTTAAAGCACCAGCCTTTGCTAAATACGACGGAGTTTCTTGTCCGAAGCTGCATCTTCGGTCGTATGTTAGAAAGATTCAGCCATACACCGCTGACAGGAATCTTTGGATCCACTTCTTTCAAGACAGTCTCTCAGGGACTCAGCTTGAATGGTTTTACCAGCTGGAAGGAGCCAGTATCCGTAATTGGGAGGACTTGGCTACTTCTTTCTACAAGAAGTACCAATACAATGCCGACCTCGCTCCCACGCATACCCAACTCCAAGGTATGTCTATGGGTGCAGGTGAAGGTTTCAAAGATTATGCTCAGAAGTGGAGGGACCTTGCTGGAAGAGTTCAACCTCCCTTGGCTGATAGGGAACAAGTGGATATGTTTCTGGGGACCCTGTCTGGTCCGTATTTCAACCATCTGATTAGAAGTTCATCATCCGGGTTTACAGAGATGATTATGATCGGGGAAAGAATTCAAGCTGGTATCAAGAGAGGTAAGATACAGAAGGGTGCTTCGTCTAGTGCCGAGAAGAAGCCTTTTAAGAAGGAATCCAGCACTGTTTACAGTTCAAAGATCCATAATAGACCTGAACACCATCAAGCTGTTAATGCGGTGGTTATATCAAGACCTGCTATTTCTCCTCAACGCAACAATCAGCCAAGGGCCGAGAGGCCACGAAGACAATTCACTCAGCTCAACAAGACTTTATCCCAAATTCTGCCGCAATTATTAAAGACCAGTCTGGTGATTCCAAGGGAGGCCCCGAAGAATCCAAATACAACATCACCGATGTACGATCCGAATGCCCGTTGTGCTTTTCACTCTGATAGCCCAGGGCATGACACGGATAACTGTTGGGTCTTGAAGAACAAGGTACAGGATTTAATTGATGCTAAAGAGATTGAGTTCGAAGCACCTGAAAGGCCTAATGTTGTGACTGCTCATATGCCCAAGCAGGGAGTAAATGCTATAGATGAAGACTCGTTTGTGGTTTCTGTGAAAGACATTGTTACTCCCTTAATGACTGTAAAGAAGAACCTTCTGTTAGCCGGTTTATTTCTGGGTTGTGATGAAGGTTGTCGTATGTGTTACGTCCTACCTACAGGTTGCCATCTTTTGAAGTCAGGTGTCCAACGCCTGATGGATAATAAAGAAATTCTGTTTGAGAAGACTTTTGTTCCTTTGGTTCCTACTGAAGAAGTTGCTATAATCACCATTTTCGACAATTCTTCCAAGGCTTCCTCGAGAAAGCCTGTTAGAATTACATCCGTTCCAAGAATCGCTCCCTTGATCATCACTATTCCTGGGCCTATCCCTTATACATCCGATAAAGATGTCCCGTGGCATTATGGGGCTGAAGCATATTATCACGGCATGAAGCAAGACTTGAGTGCTGAAGAGGATGATACTGACGTCAGCAATATTGTTGGACCTGCCAAAGTCACCCGCAGCGGAAGACTTTTCTCCCCTGAGATCTCTCCGCCAATTGTTCGGACGCCTGTTGTCATTACGCCTGCTAGTGCACCTGATATTATCCCTGTTCAAGTTCCCATTCTTACCCCTGTTGCTGAGTCATCTGATACTCGGGGCAAAGGGACCACTGATGAGCCTGCCCGGACGGAGGCGCCAAAAACGATTATTGTCGAAGCCTCTAGACAAGAGATGGAGGAAATTTTGAAGATTATCAAAAATAGCAACTATAATGTAGTCGAACAGCTAGGGAAAACCCCGTCTAAAATCTCTATGTTGTCTCTATTGTTATGCTCAGAAGCCCATGCCAAGGCCCTGATTGCCTTCCTGAAGACTGCACACGTGCCGCAGGAAACATCAGCGGATCAATTTAAAGATTGTGTGGCTAGTCTGACAGCGGATAATGGGTTGGGTTTCTCCGACGCAGACTTGCCTGCTAAGGGGAGGAATCACAATGATGACCTGCATGTCTCCATTGAATGCAGGGGCACTACTCTAGCCCATGTATTGGTGGATATCGACTCCTCATTGAACGTTTTACCTAAGAAAGCTCTAGACCGGTTGGACTGTGAGGGTTTAGTGTTGAAGCCAAGTAACATTGTTGTCAGGGCCTTTGATGGGTCAAAGAGAATGGTACATGGAGAAGTGGATATTCCAGTGAAGGTTGGTTCTCAGATCTTTGCATCTACTTTTTATGTGATGGACATTAGACCATCCTATTCTTGTTTGCTGGGTCGCCCATGGATCCACAAAGTTGGGGCAGTGACTTCTACGCTCCACCAGATGCTGAAGTACCCAGTCAAGGGGAAAATTGTGACGATACGAGGAGAGGAGGAGTACCTGGTGAGCCACCTCAACTCTTTTCGATATGTAGAGATGAACGAGGAGTTCATTGAGACCCCGTTTCAACATTTTGAAGAGGTTCCCCAGACGCTGGCATCATCTGAAATTGTTGTTGAAGATTCTCCAATGAAGATGGCTTCCTTCAAGGATGCCCGGGCTGTTATTGATAAAGGTGGGTGTGCAAATTGGGACCAACTCCCTGATTTTGCACATAAGACTAACAAGTTTGGTTTGGGTTTCACTGCAGAAGCTCAAAGGGTCGTACGACGTGCACGGATCAGAGGACCTCCCTTGTTTATCAGCAATTCAGGAGTAAATGCCGGCTTTCTAGCATTTACTTCTTACCCACAGTGGGTGGCCAACGTGGTTCCTGTGCCGAAGAAGGATGGTAAAGTTTGAATGTGTGTCGACTATAGGGATCTGAACAGGGCAAGCCCCAAAGATGATTTCCCTCTGCCTCATATCGACGTCCTAGTTGATAACATCGCACAACATAAGGTCTTCTCCTTTATGGATGGTTTCTCCGGTTATAATCAAATTAAAATGGCTCCCGAGGACATGGAGAAGACAACCTTTGTTACTCAATGGGGTACCTTTTGCTACAAGGTCATGCCTTTCAGTTTGAAGAATGCTGGGGCAATGTATCAGCGTGCCATGGTTGCTTTGTTCCATGACATGATCCATCATGAGATTGAGGTATACGGCGACGACATGATTGCTAGATCCCAGACTGAGGAAGAACATCTTGACCACCTTCAGAAGTTATTTGACAGGTTGAAGTTGTACAAGCTGAGGTTAAACCCGAACAAGTGAACCTTCAGAGTGAGATCTGGTAAGTTGCTGGGTTTCGTCGTAAGCGATAAAGGTATTTAGGTGGATCCTGCAAAGGTGAAGGCTATATAGGAAATGCCAACTCCCCGAACAGAAAAAGAGGACAAAGGCTTTTTGGGACGTTTGAACTATATTGCCCGATTCATCTCGCACCTGACTTCTACTTGTGAGCCAATCTTCAAGTTACTGAAGAAAGATCAAGTGGTAAGATGGAATGATGAATGTCAGGCCGCTTTCGAAAGGATCAAGGAGTATCTCCAAGAGCCAACTATCCTGATGCCTCCAGTTGAAGGGAGGCCTTTGATCTTATACTTGACAGTACTCGACAATTCAATGGGGTGTGTGCTGGGGCAGCATGACGAGTCTGGCCGAAAAGAGCATGCTATTTAATACCTTAGAAAAAAGTTTACCGACTGCGAGACTCGATACTCGTTGCATGAGAAAACTTGCTGCGCTTTGGCATGGGCTGCTCGCCGGCTGAGACAATATATGCTGACTCACACTACTCTATTGATATCAAAGATGGATCCAATCAAGTATATCTTCGAGAAGCTTTCCTTGTCCGGAAGAATAACAAGATGGCAGATGATCTTGACTGAGTATGACATCCAATACACGACTCAAAAGGCAATCAAGGGGAGTGTGTTGGCAGACCATTTGGCACATCAGGAAGTGTATGATTACCAGTCTATGAACTTCGAATTCCCAGATGAGAATATCATGTTGGTAACTGACTATGAAACACCTGGACCGGATGAAGGACCTGAGGAAGGATCCCGATGGTCTATGTACTTTGATGGAGCTTCAAACGCTTTGGATAATGGAATTGGCGCCGTGATCATATCTCCTAAAGGCTCTCATACTCCATTCACCACCCGACTATGTTTCAACTGCACCAATAACATGGAGGAGTATGAAGCGGGCATCATGGGTCTTCGAGCAGCTATTGACCTAAGGATTAAGTTTCTAAGTGTTTTCGGAGATTCTTCTCTCGTAATCAGTCAGATCAAAGGCGAGTGGGATACGAAACACCCTAATCTTATTCCTTACAAAGAGTATGTGTTGACGTTGCTTCCGCACTTCGAGGAGATAACCTTTGAACACTTCCCTAGAGAGGAGAATCAGTTGGCGGACGCGCTAGCTACGATGTCTTCTATGTTCAAAGTCAATTAGGACAACGAAGCTCCCCGGATTACCATTGAAAGGTTGGACGAACCTGCACATTGTTGTGACATTGAGTCTGAAGAGGTAGCAGATAAACCCTGGTTTCATGAGGTAAAGAGGTATATTGAAGCTCAAGAATACCCCGAGGGTGCATATGTTAATGACAAAAAGTTTCTGAGAAGGTTCACGGCAAAGTTCTTCATCAGCAATGGCATTCTCTACAAGCGTAACCATGATTCGACCTTACTGCGTTGTGTGGATAAGAATGAAGCAGAAAAGATCATGGCAGATTTACATGAAGGTACTTTCGGAACTCATTCCAGTGGACACACCATGGCAAAGAAAATCCTACGGGCAGGATATTTTTGGTCCACAATGGAAGCCGGCTGTTATCAACATTCTCAGACTTGTCACAAGTGCCAAGTCTATGCTGATAAGGTGCACATACCTCCGGTACCTCTGAACGTCTTGACAGCTCTGTGGCCTTTTGCAATGTGGGGCATCGATATGATCAGCGAGATCAGACCGACGACATCTAATGGGCATCGCTTCATCCTGGTAGCAATTGATTACTTTACGAAGTGGGTTGAAGCAGCTTCCTTTGCTACAGTAACCAAGAACGTCGTGGCACGGTTCATTCAGCATAATTTAATTTGTCGATATGGTGTACCAGAGAGGATCATTACGAACAATGGTACTAATCTCAATAATAAAATGATTACTGAGCTCTTCAAGCAGTTCAAGATACATCATCACAACTCTTCTCCCTACCGGCCGAGGATGAATGGTGATGTTGAAGCGGCTAATAAGAACATTAAGAAGATTGTGCATAAGATGACGGTGACATACAAAGATTGGTACAAGATGTTACCTTTTGCTCTTCATGGGTACCATACCTCAGCACGGACGTCAACAGGGGCAACACCCTATTCCTTGGTATATGGCATGGAGGCTGTCTTGCCCATTGAAGTTTATATACCCTCTCTTCGGATTATTAAGGATGCAGGTTTGAGCGAAGATGACTGGATTCAGACCCGGCTTGATCAGCTGAACTTAATTGACGAAAAGAGACTTACTACTATTTGTCATGGTCAAACGTACCAAAAACGGATGATCAAGGCATTTAACAAGAAAGTTAGACGACAAGAGTATCAAGTTGGGGATCTGGTGATCAAGCGCATTATCCTACCTCAAGGTGATCCCAGGGGAAAATGGACCCCCACTTACGAAGGGCCATTTGTAGTTCAGAACATTTTCTCAAGAGGAGCTATGATTCTAACCACCATGGATGGCGACAACCTTCCCCACCCCGTCAATGCAGACATAGTGAAAAAATACTACGCATAATCAAAGACCCTCTAGGTTGACTGGCCTAGGCAAAAATAAGGGCTTCCCGGAGAACCAAAAGGGTTCGGGCAAAAATAAGGGATGAAAATGAAAAAATCTGTACACCCGGCAAGTCGAAAACCTAAAAAGGCGGCTTGGGCAAAAAAGGGTATCCCGGCGGACTGAAAACCCGAAAGGGCGGTCCAGGAAAAAATTAGGGATCAAAGTGTAACACTATGTCTCATTGGATCACCTTGCAACCAGACTTCGGAATCAAGCCCGCACGGCATTAACCAATCTGATCTACCTTCAACCAAGTAGCAAAGTGATAAGATGCTCGAGGACATAAAGGCAATAGCCGAGTTGGAACCTAGTGGGATTATTCACATAGTTGTTTTTCTTTATTTATTACAAATTGTATAAATTCTATTTTTTCGGCGGCATTCTCTTTCTAGGACGTCAGCCTCTTGTACAAAAAACGCCTATTTACATGCCAAACTTCAAAATCAATACAATTCATTTTCAGAGAAATTTCAAACTGTTTTTTCCTTTTTCTGTTTTGTTTTGCAAAGAACGTCCAATGTTCATTTTTGATATATGCATTTGACATTAATTGTTTCTCATAAATACTTACATGCAAAACAAAATACCATTACTTGTAATATCAGAAACAGGGGCAAATAAGAATTGTCCAAACTATACAGTTGCTCTGTCCACCAGGTACAAGGTAAATTCAGCTGAAGAATATGGTTGAGATGCATTCACTCCCCGCAGAATAAGACAGTAATGTTAACTCTCCCCAGCTGAGACTTGCAATTGTGAATGAATCGGTAATATTCTCCCCAAGCAGGGTTTATCTACCATCAGCACTGAAAGGTCTTAGTATTCCCCAACGGAGTATAAGAATATTCCCCGGCACAATATAAAATATCCTCAGTGGAGTTTAATTTTTCCCAGCGCGGTCTGAAAAAGCTTCCCCAGTGGAATTTGGAGAGTCATCCCCAGTAGACTTTGGAAGATTGTCCCCAGCAGAACTCAAAGGATTATCCCCACTAGAGTCTAAAAGGTTATCCCCAGTGAAGTCGCAATTGAAAGATCATCCCCCAGCAGAGTTCTTTCCCTTCACAAACAAGAAGTCAATCCCCAACAGGATTCAGTATCACCAGCAACGGTAATTCTTCCCCAGCGGAATTTATCGGTGGAATCCTCAGCAGAGCATATCTTCCCCACAGAGTAATCTCCTCATCATTTTATTCCCCAACGGAGTTATCCTTTCCTGCAGGTTTATTCTCGCAATCATCTTCGTTCGCCATTCCCAACGGAAACAAAGAATCCAACTCTTTTCTCCAGCAGCTATCCGAGATTTATTTTCCCCAGCTAAAAGCATTACATTTCCATACATCATGACACATGCATATACGCATCATACAACACAATCTCATTTATTTTGAAAACATCATTGTTTGATACATATCATGCATTTCATACAACTAACCTTTACTTTTCAGGAAGGATGCAGTTAAGTTCTCAGCTATGAAGCTTTACCCAAGTCGAACTACTGACCGGTTCTTAAATCTCAACCGAATTATCCTCGGTTGAATTACAGATAAGGTTTTAAATCTCGACAATTTTCCTCCGTCGAAGTATGGACGAGTTCTTAAATCTCAACCGAATTATCCTCAGTTGAATTACAGATAAGGTTCTAAATCTTGGCAAAGTTCCCTCAGTCGAAGTACTGTCTGGTTCTTAAATCTCAACTGAATTATCCTCGGTTGAATTACATATAAGGTTCTAAATATCGGCAAAGTTCCTCCGACGAAGTATGGACGAGTTCTTAAATCTCAACAGAATTATCCTCGGTTGAATTACAGACAAGTCTTAAATCTCGATGAAGATGTTTCCCTCAGTCGAAGTACTGACCGGTTCTTAAATCTCAACTAAATTATCCTCGATTGAATTACAAATAAGGTTTTAAATCTCGGCAAAGTTCCCTCAGTCGAAGTACTGACCAGTTCTTAAATCTCAACTGAATTATCCTCGGTTGAATTACAGATAAGGTTCTAAATCTCAGCAAAGTTCCTCCGTCGAAGTATGGACGAGTTCTTAAATCTCAACAGAATTATCCTCGGTTGAATTACAGACAATTCCTAAATCTCGATGAAGATGTTTCCCTCAGTCGAAGTACTGACCGGTTCTTAAATCTCAACCGAATTATCCTCGATTGAATTACATATAAGGTTCTAAATCTAGACAATTCTCCTTCGTCGAAGTACAGACAATTCCTAAATCTCAGTAGAGTTTTCTCAGTTGAATTACGGGTGAGTTCTTAAATCTCAATGAAGATGTTTCCCCCCGGTTGAATTATAGACAAGTTCTTAAAACTCAGCAGAGATGTTCTCTCAGTTGAAGTACAAGCAAGTTCCTAAATCTCAACAAAGATCAGACTTCCCCAGCGGAATCTTCCTCAATAGTAGGTATACAAGCTCTTGCTAAGGAATCTCTTATGTGATCAACACTCCTCCAAATGGAATCTGTAAGCCCATTCCCGACATCACAAGGCTGATACCACTTCATGCGAGTACAAATTTCTGGGCACTCTAGTGTTCAATAATCTTCCACCTTCGGATCACGAAAGGCATGAAAGCCAATCTACATATTCAGGTTTAAGAATATTGAACAGGAGCAGATGTTGTACCCCAAAATTTTCCCTCCCATATTTCTCAAAACATTGCAAGAAAAATCTCCAAGTTGCTCAAGATTGCTCAAGAGTTGGTCAGACAAGCTATCTCCTAAGGCAGTCTACCCCAAATTAGGGTTTTGTGTTGCATCAAGATCCTTGAGTCCAAATGACCTAAAATTATCCCCAATGTCCTAATATGTTCTCAAGGTCATCCATGTCAAGTTTCAAGCCTTGCAGAGGAAGTTTGCTCAGTCAATTGCTCAAAAGGTCCAAAAATCGACGGTGCTAGGGCAAAAGTCAACTGTGACCTACATACAGTCAAACTTTAAGATTTTTTGTCAACATTCTCATTTTGAAGGATATTTCATCATTTTATTAAGGGTTGATCATGATTCATCAAGGATTTCTCAAAATTCATCAGGACTCAAAAGTTGCTAAATTAGGGTTTTGTAGGAAAAGTCAACTCAACTTTGACCAAGCATAACTTTCTCAAACTTTATGAGAAATGACCCATCCAAATCTAATTTTGAATAGGATGAAATTCCCTACAATCCATATTCATACCCCAATATCAAAAAATGCACTCACAAGAAGTTATGAATTTGGACATTATAGGTCATTTTTGAAAGTCAACAAACACCTTTTTTCCAAAGCTTATAACTTGAGCATGGAATACAAAAATGAGATGAGACCAAAAGGGTTGGTTATAGGACATCTAAATCTTTCTAAAAAGTCTAATAACACTTCCAAAAGTTCAAAATTGAAGAAGTTATGCATTGTTGAAGTTGGACTTTTTTGCAAAATTGCCAAAAGTCAACTATCCCCAAAACTTCAAATTTTGTCAAATGGGCCAATTATTTTCCACTTGATTTGAGTTTACATAGTTTCCCATGTGTCCTAGCTTCAGCCATGAGCCCATATTTCATTTTTATTATTTAATTTGATTTTTAATTGAATTTATTTATTTTAAATCAAATAAAATCATAAAAAACCCAAAGCATTGATAATTCATGATCTCTTGGCTATTTTAGGCTCCACATTCAATAATTATCATCATCAAATTCGAATCAAACCAAATCATGTGCAAAAAGATTGAAATGAATCAAATTTGGAATGTTTTTCATGGAGAATCAAATCAAATTTGCAATCATTATTGGAGCAAGATTTGAACCAAATTTGTTACCCTAACAGACTGAGCATTACATAAGCAAGCATAAGGGACGAAAATCAGGGTTGGAAAGGGCAGAGAGAGGCAGAACAAGAATTGAAAAATTCACAAAAAAGTGAGAGATCAAAGTCTAAGCTAGAGGCAGTTTCAGGACACAAGACATGTTCCAATCGTTTCCTAGGCATTCACATAAGCTACCTGGATAAAAACCAAGCTTTTTCAGACGCCCTAACACACTGTAAGTCACACGAAACACAACCCTGTTCTTGAAATCGATTTGACTTGTTCTTGCATATTTTGAGAAAACTATTGACATATTAGTAATCATAAGAACATTTCCAAGCTATTTGCATCATTTAATTTCATTTATATTGTCTGTATTGCAATTCGCCATAGCTAGGTTTTGCTTGGAGTTTTTGGGTGTTTTTATTTTAGGAAGAACTGAGAGACAAGAAGGGCATGGTTTTGATCAGGAAGCCAGGACGAGTCAAACCATGTTCTTGGAATGGATTTATATGGCCTAGAGAATATTTTAGCATAGGCCTGCGTTTTTATCTGCAGATTCAAATCCGCATGTATTCTTTTACAAGTTTCAGGACAGGGACGATGAGGTATCCCCCGTCCATTGGTGGATTCAAATGTTACGCGCGTTTTTTTGTTATGTTTTGGCAATGATTTTGATTTCATATATATTATATTCATTGCGTTATTATTAATAAACAACAAACATGCCCCAGCGGTTTCCAGTTCAGCTTCAAAGTGTTCCAACGCTGGAGGTCAGGGGTTCGATCCCTGTCTCCAGCACTTTGTATTTTCTCATTGTTTTTCAGATGATCATATGCGTGCTCAAGCGTGCAGCCTACCATGCGCCTTCATCCATCCAAATGCCAGATGGCCAAAGGCCAGATCTAGTGGTCCATGACTGGAGGTCCACCATAGGCCAAGTCCAAGCGTGCATACTGGATCCCAGAAAGTAAAAAAGGCCAACATAAGTGGGCTTATGGAATTGCTATCAACACCACCTAATAAGGCCCAAACTCTCTCTTTTATTTATTTTTGTTTTATTAATTGTTTTATTAATTGTTTTATTATTTTTATTTAATTTCTAACCAATCACAAAATTCCTTTTTTTATAAAATAAAATCACAAAAAATATATTTTATTTCAAATCAAATTTTAATCTTTTATTTTTCTTAATAAATTTATTAATTAATTAGGTTTTAATTAGAAAAACTTTAATTCCTTTTGTAAAATAATAAAAATTAATTAGACTTAACTAGTTTTTAACCATTAATTTAATTATTATGATTTCTTTCCTAAATAATTAAAAAATCCAAAAATAATTTATTCTTATTAATTGATTTATTTAATTTAATTTAGTAATTAATTTAGGATTTATTTCTTTCTTAAAATAAAACAACAAAAAGATTTCTTCTTTAACAAAAAGGGCCAAAACCCTAATCATGTGTTCGATCTAATTTTGCGCCGCGATTTACTTTTTTATCCAATAATGTACCTGCTTCCGGATTGTAATAGTTAAATAGGACTTTTAATTATTGTTATTGCTTTATTTTATTTTTCAAAGGGTTTGTCTTTGGCGATGTAAATACCCGATGCCTTGTAATTTAAATTCCGCACTTTATTTCCGCAAATTATAACTGTTAGATGTTTGATAATAGGGTTGCATGACAAGACTAAATGTTAATCTTAAAATCAAATTAGATCACCCTTAACATGTGCAAAGATAAAAATAACTGAAAACGACACACCCGCATATGCGCACTCTTAGGGTACACCCCACTTGGTTGCCTTCGTACACGGTCATTGAGTATAGGTTGTTTTAGAGGTCGCCCTCTTGTCTAAAAGGTCATAGTCGCCTCGAAGTGGTTGCCTCAGATATTGTTGCCTCAAACAAATGACCTAAGACATTAGGGTTACCGCTAAGGCGTCCTAACATTGCTTTGGTGACTGTAAGTCCCTCATTCGAATTGACCCTTAAACTCCAACGACGATGCTACCTACTCACTAATAGTGGGATAGCGTTATCCAAAGGAAACGAATACATAACGATTCTTTTTTCGAGTAGGTAGATGGTTCTTAGATACTTGCTCTTTCAAAAAAATAGAACTCTTCACACTTACACTTTCGAACAAAGTTTTTTTCTCCAAAACATTTCATTACACTCTTGAGGATAGAAGCAAGAGTTAAATCGAACTTTCAAAACAAAAACTTTTTTAAAACCCATAAGCATAAAGAAAACAATTTTGAAAACAATGAGCAAGTACCTAAGAGTCTGTAGATAACCACGGATAGAAAGGGTGTTAACACATTCCCTTTCTATAATCTACCCCCCAAACTCATAGATAATCTAGAAAAAGGAATTTTTCTGTGCTTTTTTCTTTTCCTTGTTGGATAAAATAAAAGTCGGTGGTGACTCTTGCTTACCGTGACATTTTGCGAACATAAACGCAAAACACAAACCAGCATTCCAAAAAAACAGTCAGTTCTTCCCACTGCATCACAGAACTGGCGACTCTGTTGGGGAGTATTCTTATAAGTGGGGTGTACCTTAGGAATAGTTCATAATGTTTTAAATTGCTTGATTTGTATGCTTTATCTTTGTGGGTTGAATCAGAGTTACTATAGATCCTAACCTGGATCTGGGGAATACCCTTTAGGTAAGTAGCAATAAACTATGAGGGAACTGTACAGCGTAGACCGATACGGTTGAAGCAGCAACTACGTTGGTGTGGTACTTTAGTTTGTACCGATATCCCTTGTGGCGCAACGAGGAGAATATGGGTCTTCTAAGGAGTCATTAAGCACCAACTGACCTTAGAACCTTTAAATTGACCAACTTGGCCATAGAACAGTAGCAGTATGCTACACTCATTGAGACTAAACTCTCGCAATGATTCCGGCCACAAGAAAAGGTTGCCAAACTGGAATTATGACCGATCGAGGGTGGTCAGTGATATTGAGATCCTCTAGAACCCGGTTACTATTTCTAGGATAGGTTTAAACCAACTGAACCGAAAGAGGGTAATACCTAAACTCCTTGCCAGCCTGAAATCTAAGGGCTATATGTGTGACTTGTGTGCCCTTACCATGTTTGCTATCTGTGAATACTTGTGATATGTTTCTATCATGACATCATGCATCATGACATTGCATGCATATTGCATTGGACTAACCTATTTCAAAGACAAAGGGGATTCATCTTTATTATGTTTTGTAGGTCATGGCACCCATGCGTAGAAACAATATTCGGATCAACTTTGTCCAGATTCCCACTCAGCTTAAGGAGTTGGTTGCAAAGATTTCAGATACTTCTTCCTTTATCAGAAGACATGGTCCCCTCCTGGGTTTGGTCACCTCCAAATTAGACAAACAAATGATGATTGTCTTAGTCCAGTTCTTTGATCCACTGTACCGCTGCTTTACTTTTCCGGACTACCAGTTGGTCCCTACCTTGGAAGAGTTCTCTGATCTGCTTGGTATCTCCATTCTAGAGCAGACCCCATTTACAGGTTGGGAGAAGATCCTTAGGCCGGAAGAGATTGCTTCAGCCCTCCATCTGACAAAGGCTGAGGTAATGTCTAATTGGGAAACTAGAAGTGGGACAAAAGGCTTCTTGGCTAAATTCTTGGTTGATCAGGCTAATCAGTTCTGGGACAGTCTAGACTTTCAAGCATTTGAAGACATTATGGCTCTTCTCATATATGGTTTGGTGTTGTTTCCTAACTCAGATTCTTTCGTCAACGTCAATGCGGTGAAGATCTTCATTTCCCGTAATCTGGTACCCACTCTCTTGGGTGACATTTTGCACTCTCTTTATGCCAGTACTGCTCGGAAACGAGGAACCCTTATGAGTTGTACACCATTGATGGCGAGGTGGTTTATTTCTCACCTCCCCAAATCAGTTTTGAAGAATAAGGAAGGCATGGGTTGGGCCTACAGGATTATGTCTCTCTCCCATAATGACATCATTTGGACTATTAAGGGTATGGAAGATGTGGCTATTATTGATTGTTGTGGGGAGTACCCCAATATTCCACTGCTAGGAACCCATGGAGGAATCACCTACAATCCACGTTTGGCCTTACGCCAGTTTGGGCGAGCTAGGAGGGAAGGACCTCATGAGTTGCTAATGCCGAGTATTGTCTTTGACTTCCAAGGGGACAGTGACAAGCAACACCGCAGGTTAATACGAGCTTGGGATAGGGTACACAGCTCTGATCCACACGAGCTGGGTACAAAGACTTCTCTACCAATGGAACCATATCTTCGATGGGTTCGCATACGTGCCCAAAAGCTGGGAATGTCATACGAAGCCGTCTTGCCTGTGATTGTTGAGGTTGCTGATGAAGAAGGGGTTCCTCCTACCATCCTCCATCCATACATGCCTACTGACATTGGGGCATTAAAGAGATCGTGGATGCAGCTGAGAGAAGAGCGGGATACTTACAGAGAAAAGTATCACGAGCAAGAGTGGAAGATCCAGAAGTTGACAAGGCAATTGGAGAATGAACAGATCCTCAACGACTATGTCAGCACCAAAGGCAAACGACCATGGGAGCGCTGATGTCTTTTGATTATTTCTAGCTTTGATTTACTTTTCAGTTTTTCTTTCTTGTAACGCCTTAAAGGTATTTGTTGAACAATTGAATTTCAAGTTTATCTAATAAAAGTTTGTTTCATTTTGGTTTACGAATTTGAATCTCCAAAGTCTTTGAAATCATATCATACGCATTTCATTTCATGCACCTCATCACAGGTACCCATTACAGGTTTCTTATCTTCTTCGCTGTTTATTTCAGCATCATGTCTTCTGAAACATCAATTGATCAAGCCATCAAGGCGCTACAAGCTCAAAATGCCCAGTTCTAGGAATTGTTCATGAATTTAGCCAAGGGTGAGCAAGATCTGAAGACCCTTATATCGAAGGATAAGAAGAAGAAGAAGAAGAAGACAATCCTCATGAACATGGGTCATAGGTTTGGAAACAGGCTGCGAGATGAAGTCAATCTATCCCACTCATCTGGAGGGGGAGAAAACCAAGAAGAAAGGAGGGTTCCTAGCCCTATGGTATCTGATCATGAGATTGACTTTGACGAAGACCAGTATCCTCTGGCTGAGGATAGATATAAACAGCTTGAAGACCGTTTAAGTGCCATGGAGATCCAGAAGGTCCCTGGGTTGGACTTTGGTGATCTAGGTTTGTCGTCTGGGGTGGTGATTCCCCACAAGTTTAAAGCACCAGGCTTTGTTAAATACGACGGAGTTTCTTGTCCGAAGCTGCATCTCCAGTCGTATGTTAGAAAGATTCAGCCATACACCACTGACAGGAATCTCTGGATCCACTTCTTTCAAGACAGTCTCTCAGGGACTCAGCTTGAATGGTTTTACCAGCTGGAGGGAGCCAGTATCCGTAATTGGGAGGACTTGGCTACTGCTTTCTACAAGCAGTGCCAATATAATGCCGACCTTGCTCCCACGCGTACCCAACTCCAGGGTATGTCTATGGGTGCCAGTGAAGGTTTCAAAGATTATGCTCAGAAGTGGAGTGACCTTGCTGGAAGAGTTCAACCTCCCTTGGCTGATAGGGAACTAGTGGATATGTTTCTGGGGACCCTGTCTGGTCCGTATTTCAACCATCTAATTGGAAGTTCATCATCCGGGTTTACAGAGCTGATTATGACCGGGGAAAGAATTGAAGCTGGTATCAAGAGCAGTAAGATACAGAAGGGTGCTTCGTCTAGTGCCGAGAAGAAGCCTTTTAAAAAGGAATCCAATGCTGTTTACAGTTCAAAGAGCCATAATAGACCTGAACACCGTCAAGCTGTTAATGCGGTGGTTATATCAAGACTTGTTGTTGCTCCTCAATGCAACAATCAGCCAAGGGCCGAGAGGCCGCGAAGACAATTCACTCAGCTCAACATGAATTTATCCCAAATTCTGCCGCAGTTATTAAAGACCAGTCTGGTGATTCCAAGGGAGGCCCCGAAGAATCCAAATACAACATCACCGATGTACCATCCGAATGCCCGCTGTGCTTTTCACTCTGATAGCCCAGGGCATGACACGGATAACTGCTGGGTCTTGAAGAACAAGGTACATGATTTAATTGATGTTAAAGAGATTGAGTTCGAAGCACCTGAAAGGCCTAATGTTGTGACTGCTCCTATTCCCAAACATGGAGTAAATGCTATAGATGAAGACTCGTTTGTGGTTTCTGTGAAAGACATTGTTACTCCCTTAATGACTGTAAAGAAGAACCTTCTATTAGCCGGTTTATTTTTGGGTTGTGACGAAGGTTGTCGTATGTGTTCCGTCCTACCTACAGGTTGCCATCTTTTGAAGTCAGGTGTCCAATGCCTGATGGATAATAAATAAATTTTGTTTGAGAAGACTTTTGTTCCTTTGGTTCCTACTGAAGAAGTTGCTATAATCACCATTTTCGACAATTCTTCCAAGGCTTCCTCGAGAAAGCCTGTTAGAATTACATCCGTTCCAAGAATCGCTCCCTTGATCATCACTGTTCCTGAGCCTATCCCTTATACATCCGATAAAGTTATCCCGTGGCATTATGGGGATGACGTATATTATCACGGTTTGAAGCAAGACTTGAGTGCTGAAGAGGCTGATACTGACGTTAACAATATTTTTAGACCTGCCAAAGTCTCCCGCATCGGAATACTTTTCTCCCCTGAGATCTCTCCGCCAGTTGTTCGGACGCCTATTGTCATTACGCCTGCTAGTGCACCTGATATTATCCCCGTTCAAGTTCCTATTCTTACCCCTGTTACTGAGTCATCTGATACTCGGGGCAAAGGGACCACTGATGAGCCTGCCCGGACAGAGGCGCCAAAAACGATTATTGTCGAAGCCTCTAGACAAGAGATAGAGGAAATTTTGAAGATTATCAAAAAGAGCAAATATAATGTAGTCGAACAGCTGGGGCAAACCCCGTCTAAAATCTCTATGTTGTCTCTATTGTTATGCTCAGAAGCCCATGCCAAGGCCCTGATTGCCTTCCTGAAGACTGCACGCAGGAAACATCAGCGGATCAGTTTAAAGATTGTGTGGCTAGTCTGACAGCGGATAATGGGTTGGGTTTCTCCGACGCAGACTTGCCTGCTAAGGGGAGGAATAACAATGATGCCCTGTATATCTCCATTGAATGCAGGGGGAACTACTCTAGCCCATGTATTGGTGGATACCGGCTCCTCATTGAACGTTTTACCTAAGAAAGCTCTAGATCGGTTGGACTGTGAGGGTTTAGAGTTGAAGCCAAGTAACATTGTTGTCAGGGCCTTTGATGGGTCAAAGAGAATGGTACATGGAGAAGTGGATATTCCAGTGAAGGTTGGTTCTCAGATCTTTGCATCTACTTTTTATGTGATGGACATTAGACCATCCTATTCTTGTTTGCTGGGTCGCACATGGATCCACAAAGCTGGGGCAATGACTTCTACGCTCCACCAGATGCTGAAGTACCCAGTCAAGGGGAAAATTATGATGATACGAGGAGAGGAGGAGTACCTGGTGAGCCACCTCAACTCTTTCTGATATATAAAGATAGACGGGGAGTTCATTGAGACCCCGTTTCAACATTTTGAAGAGGTTCCCCAGATGCTGGCATCAACTGAAACTGTTGTTGAAGATTCTCCAATGAAGATGGCTTCCTTCAAGGATGCCCGGGCTGTTGTTGAGAAAGGTGGGTGTGCAAATTGGGGCCAACTCCCTGATTTTGCACATAAGACTAACAAGTTTGGTTTGGGTTTCACTGCAGAAGCTCAAAGGTTTGTACGGCGTGCACGGATCGGAGGACCTCCCTTGTTTATCAGCAATTCAGGAGTAAATGCCATTGAAGATGATATTGAAGAATCTGAGTTCGACAGTTGGATCTACCCAACTACTGATGGTGGACTGAGCAATTGAACAGCAAAGGACTTCGTCCCAATTTCTTTTATTACCCAGTAATGAGACTTTTTTAATTTGTAACAGACAATTTTTAAACTTTACGGCCCGGTGTCTTACCCGGGGCACCGTGGCTTTGTTTGTGAGGGCTTTATGTGTGTCATCTACATATATCATTAATAAAAGCGTTGGACATTTTTTGTATTTCAAATTTTGCGCTCCTTGTTTTTCTTTTATTATATATTGCAAAACAACTATTTTACACACACTCACATATACAGGTCTGAATCCACTCTGGATCCCACTGATAACGACTCTGCTACTGCCGGTTATGACTTCGAAAGTCCGATCAACTTAGTCGAAGACGAAGGTGAAGATGATTGTGAAGTGCCTGGTGAACTTGCTAGACTGTTACTTCAGGAAGAAAGGGCCATACAGTCGCACGAAGAGCCAGTGGAAACCATAAATCTGGGTACAGAGGTAGACAAGAAAGAGTTCAAGATCGGTGCAAATCTGGAAGCTAGTGTTAAGCAACGGTTGATTCAGATGATGCATGACTATGTTGAGATCTTTGCTTGGTCTTATGAAGATATGCCTGGGTTGGATACCGATATTGTGGTTCACCGATTGCCTACCAAGGAAGAATGTCCTCCAGTGAAACAGAAGGTTCGCTGAATGCGCCCAGAGATGTCCGAGAAAATCAAGGCTGAAGTTATGAAACAATTTGATGCCGGCTTTCTAGTAGTTACTTCTTACCCACAGTGGGTGGCCAACGTGGTTCCTGTGCCGAAGAAGGATGGTAAAGTTCGAATGTGTGTCGACTATAGGGATCTGAACAGGGCAAGCCCCAAAGATGATTTCCCTCTGCCTCATATCGACGTCCTAGTTGATAACACCGCACAACATAAGGTCTTCTCCTTTATGGATGGTTTCTCTGGTTATAATCAAATTAAAATGTCTCCCGAGGAAATGGAGAAGACAACCTTTGTTACTCAATGGGGTACCTTTTGCTACAAGGTCATGCCTTTCAGTTTGAAGAATGCTGGGGCAACGTATCGGCGCGCCATGGTCGCTTTGTTCCATGACATGATCCATCATGAGATTGAGTTATACATTGACGACATGATTGCAAGATCCCAGACTGAGGAAGAACATCTTGACCACCTTCAGAAGTTATTTGACAAGTTGAAGTTGTACAAGCTGAGGTTAAACCCGAACAAGTGCACCTTCGGAGTGAGATCTGGTAAGTTGCTGGGTTTCGTCGTAAGCGATAAAGGTATTCAGGTAGATCCTGCAAAGGTGAAGGCTATACAGTAAATTCCAGCTCCCCGAACAGAAAAAGAGGTCATAGGCTTTTTGGGACGTTTGAACTATATTGCCCAATTCATCTCGCACCTGACTGCTACTTGTGAGCCAATCTTCAAGTTACTGAAGAAAGATCAAGTGGTAAGATGGAATGATGAATGTCAGGCCGCTTTCGAAAGGATCAAGGAGTATCTCCAAGAGCCACATATCCTGATGCCTCCAGTTGAAGGGAGACCTTTGATCTTATACTTGACAGTACTCGAAAATTCAATGGGGTGTGTGCTGGGGCAGCATGACGAGTCTGGCCGAAAAGAGCATGCTATTTACTACCTTAGCAAAAAGTTTACCGACTGCGAGACCCGATACCTGTTGCTTGAGAAAACTTGTTTCACTTTGGCATGGGATGCTCGCCGGCTGAGACAGTATATGCTGACTCACACTACTCTATTGATATCAAAGATGGATCCAATCAAGTATATCTTCGAGAAGCCTGCCTTGTCTGGAAGAATAGCAAGATGGCAGATGGTCTTGACTGAGTATGACATCTAATACACGACTCAAAAGGAAATCAAGGGGAGTGTGTTGGCAGATCATTTGGCACATCAGGCAGTGGATGATTACCAGTTTATGAACTTCGAATTCCCGGATGAGAATATCATGTTGGTAACTGACTATGAAACACCTGGACCGGATGAAGGACCTGAGGAAGGATCCCGATGGTCTATGTACTTTGATGGAGCTTCAAACGCTTTGGGTAATGGTATTGGCGCCGTGATCATATCTCCTAAAGGATCTCATACTCCGTTCACCGCCCGACTATGTTTCAACTGCACCAATAACATGGCGGAGTATGAAGCAGGCATCATGGGTCTTCGAGCAGCTATTGACCTAAGGATTAAGTTTCTAAGTGTTTTCGGAGATTCTGCTCTCGTGATCAGTCAGATCAAAGGCGAGTGGGATACGAAACACCCTAATCTTATTCCTTACAAAGAGTATGTGTTGACGTTGCTTCCGCATTTCGAGGAGATAACGTTTGAACACTTCCCTAGAGAGGAGAATCAGTTGGCGGACGCGCTAGCTACGATGTCTTCTATGTTCAAAGTCAATTGGGACAACGAAGCTCCCCGGATTACCATTGAAAGGTTGGAAGAACCTGCACATTGTTGTGACATTGAGACTGAAGAGGTAGCAGATAAACCCTGGTTTCATGAGGTAAAGAGGTATCTTGAAGCTCAAGAATACCCCGAGGGTGCATCTGTTAATGACAAAAAGTTTCTGAGAAGGTTCACAGAGAAGTTCTTCATCAGCAATGGCATTCTATACAAGCGTAACCATGATTCGACCTTACTGCGTTGTGTGGATAAGAACGAAGCAGAAAAGATCATGGAAGATTTACATGAAGGTACTTTCATAACTCATTCCAGTGGACACACCATGGCAAAGAAAATCCTACGGGCAAGATATTTTTGGTCCACAATGGAAGCCGACTGTTATGAGCATTCTCGGACCTATCACAAGTGCCAAGTCTATGCTGATAAGGTGCACATACCTCCGGTACCTCTGAACGTCTTGACATCTCCGTGGCCTTTCGCAATGTGGGGCATCGATATGATCAGCGAGATCAAACCGACGGCACCTAATAGGCATCGCTTCATCCTGGTAGCAATTGATTACTTTACGAAGTGGGTTGAAGCAGCTTCCTTTGCTACAGTAACCAAGAACGTCGTGGCACGGTTCATTCAGCATAATTTGATTTGTCGATATGGTGTACCAGAGAGGATCATTACGGACAATGGTACTAATCTCAACAATAAAATGATTACCGAGCTCTGTAAGCAGTTCAAGATACATCATCACAACTCTTCTCCCTACCGGTCGAAGATGAATGGGGCTGTTGAAGCGGCTAATAAGAACATTAAGAAGATTGTGCAGAAGATGATGGTGACATACAAAGATTGGCACGAGATGTTACCTTTTGCTCTTCATGGGTACCGTACCTCAGCACGGACGTCAACAGGGGCAACACCCTATTCCTTGGTATATGGCATAGAGGCTGTCTTGCCCATTGAAGTTCAGATACCCTCTCTTTGAATTATGAAGGATGCAAGTTTGAGCGAAGATGACTGGATTCAGACCCGGCTTGATCAGCTGAACTTAATTAACGAAAAGAGACTTACTGCTATTTGTCATGGTCAAACGTACCAAAAACGGATGATCAAGTCATTTAACAAGAAAGTTAGACGACAAGAGTATCAAGTTGGGGATCTGGTGATCAAGCGCATTATCCTACCTCAAGGTGATCCCAGGGGCAAATGGACCCCCACTTACGAAGGGTCATTTGTAGTTAAGAACATTTTCTCAGGAGGAGCTATAATTCTAACCACCATGGATGGCGACGACCTTCCCCACCCCGTCAATGCAGACATAGTGAAAAAATATTACGCATAATCAAAGACCCTCTAGGTTGACTGGCCTAGGCAAAAATAAGGTCTTCCCGGTGAACCAAAAGGGTTCGGGCAAAAATAAGGGATGAAAATGAAAAAATCTGTACACCCGGCAAGTCGAAAACCTGAAAAGGCGGCTTGGGCAAAAAAGGGTATCCCGGCGGACTGAAAACCCGAAAGGGCGGTCCAGGCAAACATTAGGGATCAAAGCGTAACACTATGTCTCATTGGATCACCTTACAACCAGACTTCGGTATCAAGCCCGCACGACATTAACCAATCTGATCTACCTTCAACCAAGTAGCAAAGTGATGAGATGCTCGAGGACATAAAGGAAATAGCAGAGTTGGAACCCAGTGGGATTATTCACATAGCTGTTTTTCTTTATTTATTACAAATTGTATAAATTCTATTTTTTTTGGCGGCATTCTCTTTCTAGGACGTCAGCCTCTTGTACAAAAAACGCTTATTTACAGGCCAAACTTCAAAATCAATACAATTCATTTTCAGAGAAATTTCAAACTGTTTTTTCCTTTTTCTGTTTTGTTTTGCAAAGAACGTCAAATGTTCATTTTTGATATATGCATTTGACATTAATTGCTGCTCATAAATACTTACATGCGAAACAAAAGACCATTACTTGTAATATCAGAAACAGGGGCAGATAAGAATTGTCCAAACTGTACAGTTGCTCTGTCCACCAGGTACAAGGTAAGTTCAGCTGAAGAATATGGTTGAGATGCATTCACTCCCCGCAGAATAAGACAGTAATGTTAACTCTCCCCAGCTGAGACTTGCAACTGTGAATGAATCGGTAATATTATCCCCAAGCAGGGTTTATCTACCATTAGCACTGAAAGGTCTTAGTATTCCCCAAAGGAGTATAAGAATATTCCTCGACAGAATATAAAATATCCTCAGTGGAGTTTAATTTTTCCCAGCGCAGTCTGAAAAAGCTTCCCCAGTGGAATTTGCAGAGTCATCCCCAGTAGACTTTGGAAGATTATCCCCAGCAGAACTCAAAGGATTATCCCCACTAGAGTATAAAAGGTTATCCCCAGTGAAGTCTCAATTGAAAGATCATCCCCCAGCGGAGTTCTTTCCCTTCACAAATAAGAAGTCAATCCCCAACAGGATTCAGTATCACCAGCAACAATAATTCTTCCCCAGCGGAATTTATTGGTGGAATCCTCAGCAGAGCATCTCTTCCCCACAGAGTAATCTCCTCATTAGTTTATTCCCCAACGGAGTTATCCTTTCCTGCAGGTTTATTCTCGCAATCATCTTCGTTCGCCATTCCCAATGGAAACGAAGAATCCAACTCTTTTCTCCAGCAGCTATCCGGGATTTATTTTCCCCAGCTAAAAGCATTACATTTCCATACATCATGACACATGCATATACGCATCATACAACACAATCTCATTTATTTTGAAAACATCATTGTTTGATACATATCATGCAATTCATACAACTAACCTTTACTTTTCAGGAAGGATGCAGTTAAGTTCTCAGCTATGAAGCTTTACCCAAGTCGAACTACTGACCGGTTCTTAAATCTCAACCGAATTATCCTCGGTTGAATTACATATAAGGTTCTAAATCTCGACAATTTTCCTCCGTCTAAGTATGGACAAGCTCTTAAATCTCAACCGAATTATCCTTAGTTGAATTACAGATAAGGTTCTAAATCTTGGCAAAGTTCCCTCAGTCGAAGTACTGACTGGTTCTTAAATCTCAACTGAATTATCCTCGGTTGAATTACATATAAGGTTCTAAATCTCGGCAAAGTTCCTCCGACGAAGTTTGGACGAGTTCTTAAATCTCAACAGAATTATCATCGGTTGAATTACAGACAAGTCTTAAATCTCGATGAAGATGTTTCCCTCAGTCGAAGTACTGACCGGTTCTTAAATCTCAACTGAATTATCCTCAGTTGAATTATAGATAAGGTTCTAAATCTCAGCAAAGTTCCCTCAGTCGAAGTACTGACCGGTTCTTAAATCTCAACTGAATTATCCTCGGTTGAATTACAGATAAGGTTATAAATCTCGGCGAAGTTCCTCCGTCGAAGTATGGACGAGTTCTTAAATCTCAACAGAATTATCCTCGGTTGAATTACAAACAAGTCCTAAATCTCGATGAAGATGTTTCCCTTAGTCGAAGTACTGACTGGTTCTTAAATCTCAACCAAATTATCCTCGATTGAATTACAGATAAGGTTCTAAATCTCGACAATTCTCCTTCGTCGAAGTACATACAATTCCTAAATCTCAGCAGAGTTTTCTCATTTGAATTACGGGCGAGTTCTTAAATCTCGATATAGATGTTTCCCCCCAGTTGAATTACAGACAAGTTCTTAAAACTCAGCAGAGATGTTCTCTCAGTTGAAGTACAAGCAAGTTCCTAAAGCTCAACAAAGATCAGACTTCCCCAGCGGAATCTTCCTCAACAATAGGTATACAAGATCTTGCTAAGGAATCTCTTATGCGATCGACACTCCTCCAAATGGCATCTGTAAGCCCATTCCCGACATCACAAGGCTGATACCACTTCATGCGAGTGCAAATTTCTGGGTACTCTAGTGTTCAATCATCTTCCACCTTCGGATCACGAAAGGCATGAAAGCCAATCTACATCCTCAGGTTTAAGAAGATTGAAAAGGGGCAGCTGTTGTACCCCAAAATTTTCCCTCCCATATTTCTCAAAACATTGCAAGAAAAATCTCCAAGTTGCTCAAGATTGCTCAAGAGTTGGTCAGACAAGCTATCTCCTAAGGCAGTCTACCCCAAATTAGGGTTTTGTGTTGCATCAAGATCCTTGATTCCAAATGACCTCAAATGCTCCCCAATGTCCTAATATGTTCTCAAGGTCATCCATGTCAAGTTTCAAGCCTTGTAGAGGAAGTTTGCTCAGTCAATTGCTCAAAAGGTCCAAAAATCGACCATGCTAGGGCAAAAGTCAACTGTGACCTACATACAGTCAAACTTCAAGATTTTTTTGTCAACATTCTCATTTTGAAGGATATTTCATCATTTGATCAAGGGTTGATAATTATTCATCAAGGATTGCTCAAAATTCATCGGGACTCAAAAGTTGTTAAATTAGGGTTTTGTAGGAAAAGTCAACTCAACTTTGACCAAGCATAACTTTCTAATAATTTATGGGAAATGACCCATCCAAATCTCACTTTTAAGAGTATGAAATTCCATACAATCCATCTTCATATCCCAAGATCAAAAAATTCACTCACAAGAAGTTACGAATTTGGACATTATAGGTCATTTTTGAAAGTCAACAAAAACACTTTTTTTTCCAAAGCTTATAACTTGAGCATGGAATACCAAAATGAGATGAGACTAAAAAGGTTGGTTAGAGGACATCTAAAGCTTTCTAAAAGTCCAAGAACACTTCCAAAAGTTCAAAATTGAAGAAGTTATGCATTGTTGAAGTTGGACTTTTTTGTAAAATTTCCAAAAGTCAACTATCCCCAAAACTTCAAATTTTGTCAAATGGGCCCATTCTTTTCCACTTGATTTGAGTTTGCATATTTGCCCACGTGTCCTAGCTTCATCCATGAGCCCATATTTCATTTTTATTATTTAATTTGATTTTTAATTGAATTTATTTATTTTAAATCAAATAAAATCATAAAAAATCCAAAGCATTGATAATTCATGATCTCTTGGCTATTTCAGGCTCCATATTCAATCATTATCATCATCAAATTCGAATCAAACCAAATCATGTGCAAAAAGATTGAAATGAATCAAATTTGGAATGTTTTTCATGGAGAATCAAATCAAATTTGCAATCATTATTGGAGCTAGATTTGAACCAAATTTGTTACCCTAACACACTGAGCATTACATAAGAAAGCATAAGGGACGAAAATCAGGGTTGGAAAGGGCAAAGAGAGGCAGAACAAGAATTGAAAAATTCACAAAAAAGTGAGAGATCAAAGTCTAAGCTAGAGGCAGTTTCAGGACATGAGACCTGTTCCAATCATTTCCTAGGCATTCACACAAGCTACCTGGATAAAAACCAAGCATTTTCAGATGCCCTAACGCACTATAAGTCGCACAAAACACAGCCTTGTTCTTGAAATTGATTTGACTTGTTGTTGCATCTTTTGAGAAAACTATTGACATATTCGTAATCATAAGAACATTTCCGAGCTATTTGCATCATTTAATTTCATTTATATGGTCTGTATTGCAATTCACCATAGCTAGGTTTTGCTTGGAATTTTTGGGTGTTTTTATTTCAGTAAGAATTAAGACACAAGAAGGGCATGGTTTTGATCAGGAAGCCAGGACGAGTCAAACCATGTTCTTGGAATGGATTTATATAGCCTAGAGAAGATTTTAGCATAGGCCTGCGTTTTTAGCTGCGGATTCAAATCCGCAGGTATTCTTTTACAGGTTTCAGGACAGGGACGATGAGGTGTCCCCCGTCCATTGGTGGATTCAAATGTTACGCACGTTTTTTTGTTATGTTCTGGCAATGATTTTGATTTAATATATATTATATTCATTGCGTTATTACTAACAAACAACAAACATGCCCCAGCGGTTGCCAGGTCAGCTTCAAAGTGTTCTAACGCTGGAGGTCAGGGGTTCGATCCCTGCCTCCAGCACTTTGTATTTTCTCATTGTTTTTCAGATGATCATATGCGTGCTCAAGCGTGCAGCCTACCATGCGCCTTCATCCATCCAAATGCCAGATGGCCAAAGGCCAGATTTAGTGGTCCATAATTGGAGGTCCACCATAGGCCAAGTCCAAGCGTGCATACTGGATCCCAGAAAGTCAAAAAGGCCAGCATAAGTGGGCTTATGGAATTGCTATCAACACCACCTAATCAGACCCAAACTCTCTCTTTTATTTATTTTTGTTTTATTAATTGTTTTATTATTTTTATTTAATTTCTAACCAATCACAAAATTCCTTTTTTATTAAATAAAATCACAAAAAATAGATTTTATTTCAAATCAAATTTTAATCTTTTATTTTTCTTAATAAATTTATTAATTAATTAGGTTTTAATTAGAAAAACTTTAATTCCTTTTGTAAAATAATAAAAATTAATTAGACTTAACTAGTTTTTAACCATTAATTTAATTATTATGATTTCTTTCGTAAATAATTAAAAAATACAAAAATAATTTATTCTTATTAATTGATTTATTTAATTTAATTTAGTAATTAATTTAGGATTTATTTCTTCCTTAAAATTAAACAACAAAAATATTTCTTCTTTAACAAAAAGGGTCAAAACCCTAATCATGCGTCTGATCTAATTTTGCGTCGCGATTTACTTTTTTATCCAATAATGTACCTGCTTCCAGATTGTAATAGTTAAATAGGACTTTTAATTATTGTTATTGCTTTATTTTATTTTTCAAAGGGTTTGTCTTTGGCGATGTAAATACCCGACGCCTTGTAATTTAAATTTCGCACTTTATTTTCACAAATTATAACTGTTAGATGTTTGATAATAGGGTTGCATGACAAGACTGAATGTTAATCTTAAAATCAAATTAGATCACCCTTAACATGTGCAAAGATAAAAATAACTGAAAATGACACACCCGCACATGCACACTCTTAGAGTACACCCGACTTGGTTGCCTTCGTACACAGTCATTGAGTATAGGTTGTTTTAGAGGTCGCCCTCTTGTCTAAAAGGTCATAGTCATCTCGAAGTGGTTGCCTCGGATATTTTTGCCTCAAACAAATGATCTAACACATTAGGGTTACCGCTAAGGCATACTAACATTGCTTTGGTGACCGTAAGTCCCTCATTCGAATTGACCCTTAAACTCCAACGACGATGTTACCTACTCACTAATAGTGGGATAGCGTTGTCTAAAGGAAACAAATACAGAACGATTCTTTTTTCGAGTAGGTAGATGGTTCTTAGATACTTGCTCTTTCAAAAAAACAGAACTCTTCACACTTACACTTTTCGAACAAAGTTTTTTTTCCAAAACATTTCATTACACTCTTGAGGACAGAAGCAAGAGTTAAATCGAAGTTTCAAAACAAAAACTTTTTTCAAACCCACAAGCATAAAGAAAACAATTTTGAAAACAATGAGCAAGTACCTAAGAGCCCGTTGATAACCACAGATAGAAAGGGTGCTAACACCTTCCCTTTCTATAATCTACCCCCCGAACTCAGAGATAATCTCGAAAAAGGAAATTTTCTGTGCTTTTTTCCTTTCCTTGTTGGATAAAATAAAAGTAGATGGTGACTCTTTCTTACCGCGACATTTTGCAAACACAAACGCAAAACGCAAACCAGCATTCCAAAAAAACAGTCAGTTCTTCCCACCGTATCACACCCAATCAACGCATGGATCTTGTGTAGCCCCTTTTGGAGGGTGCACCATGGACTACCCTTTTGTTGAGCGTTTGATATGAATAGAGATGAATCCTGTGGATGGATGATGGAAGCGTATGGTGGACTCCTAGGACGTGTATGCACATGATCTGCAATTAAATATTGAGAAAATTGTAAAACACTAGGACCTGGGATCAAACCCAGGTCCTCCCACTCAATACAATGCACGTCTGGCCAGCTGGGCTATCTGTTTTACTTGTCAATATAGTAACATTAATTAATAATATATGAAACAAACATGATTAAAAAAAATGCACGCCCGGTTTCAAATGGACCAATGGGATGGTGACAAATCACCGTCTTCTTCCCTGACCGTCGTCTTAGGCCAGGATACTTATACCTACAGACAAGTTTCCATTGCTACAACCCTGCAAGTTTCAAAAATCAATAGCACGCAATATAAATGCAAGGTAAGACCACATATAAATTTGTTTTGACCTTACTAATACGATGGCACCCTTTTTTGGCCCTAATTTTATCTGTACGATAAAGCCCTAAAACGCAAGCATGAACCCTAATAATGGCAATTCATTATTTATGCATAAAAACACAAAATTACGTAAACCAAAACATTCCAAATGATGATACAAATATCATGCTATGCTTCAAAGTTGTTAACCATGCGTAAATTGTAAAATCAATTGAAGATTATATGCGCAAGCCGTGGGGCTATAGCTCACGATTTTGGCCGTGTGGAAGCTTGCAAATGATCGTGTTAGCTTCTGGGAAGGTCCAGGAAACGATTGAGAGCGTTGAAATGCTTTGAATTGCCTTCTAGGTCCAAAAATGATCCAACACTTTTGTACAATTTTTTGAGTTTTGGTATGGCCTTTTTCTACTGTAAATCCTTGTTCTCTTGGCTTGGTTATGTTCTGTATTTATAATAGAACGAATTAGGTTAACAAAAACGCATTGTATCTTGGTGAATTAAGGAGATTTGATTTGATTTTGTTTTTGTATTATATCTTTTCAAAACAACCAAAGTCATGCTATTTTTGCTTCAATCAACCCTTGCACGATTTGGATATGATATGCTAGCTTGATTGGATTTGATTCCTACAAAAAATCAGATCAAAAATCAATCTTTTACATTTTTTGTAATTTATTTGATTTTTAAATAATAAAAAATCAAAATAAAATAAATAATGAAGCAAATAAAGTGTAGATGCTGATTTGGGTCGTGAACCATGTCACAAGCAAGATTTAATCATGAAAAATAGGCCCATTTGACAAAAAAAATGCATTTTTGAGCACATTTAACTTTTGGCAATTTTACAAAAAATGGTCAACTTTGACAAGGCATATCTCCTCCAATTTTAACTATAGAGAGTTGTTCTTGTACTTTTTAGAAAGCGCAGGATGTCCCCTAAACAACCCTTTTTGTCTCATCACAATTGGGTCTTCCATGTTCATGTAAGAAGCTTTGACCCAAAAGGTGTTTTTGTTGACTTTTCAAAAGGACCTATAATGTAGAAATTTATATATTTTGATGAGTGCATATTTTGAACTTGGAGGCTGAAGATGAATTGTAGGGAATTGAATCCTCTTCAAAATGAGCCTTGAATGGAAAATTTATGATAAAGTATGAAGAAGTTATGCTTGGTCAAAGTTTGGTTGACTTTTCCTAAGAAACCCTAATTTAGCAACTTTTGGGTTTTGATGAATTTGGGGCATTAATTGAGGAATAATGATCAAACCTTGATAAAATGATGGATATCACTTCAAAATGTTGATTTTGACCAAAAATCTTGAAGTTTGACTGTATGTGGGCCCCAGTTGACTTTTGACCCAATATAGTTGATTTTCAGGCATCTGAGCAGTTAACTGAGCAAACTTCTTATGCAAGGCATGAAACTTGACATGGATGATCTTGAGAACCTATTGGGACCATGGAAAGCATTTGGGACCTTTGGAGTTCCCACACCCTGATGAAAGTGGAAACCCTAGTTTGAAGCTTGTTGCCTTAGGAGGAGGATTTGTCTGGTCAACTCTTGGGCATCCTTGAGAAAATTGAGGACCTCAATGGGCATGGGTTGAGTAAAATTAGAGGTAAAATTTTGGGGTACAACATTTCGTTATGTTCCAAAAGGAATCCATATTCCAACAAATATTCTTTCAATAGATTTATCAAAGACATTGCTTGTTTGGATGCCTCACAGTCGGTGACTACTTCAATTACATTTATTGTCGAACTATCATGCGGAGGCAAGGGGTTGAATTGATGTTTGGTTTCTCAAAAGTAATGTATTGGGATTCTACTAGATCTTGTACTTTATTCTTGAAATCCCAACATTGATGATTAATGGTTGTTGTGCTCTTAGTTATGAAGCCACAACATTAACTTCACCCTCCTTCCTCTTTGTTAAATTAGGAACTGGTCTTTTTGCATTGAAAGGGACATTTGATGACCCCCCTTGAATCTTTCTGTTCTTTATTCTCGTCTCAATCCTCTCGAAAATAGTCATTAGGTCAAAAAAATCCCGAAGAGATGCTTCCTACCATCTTTTCATTGTATACCCCTTGCAGGGTTCGCAAGAACATGTCGACTAGCTCTTTTTCCAGGAGTGGTAGTTGCACACGAGACACCATCTCCCTCCACCTTTGAGCGTACTCCTTGAAGGATTCTTCT